>JAWPHD010002869.1:0-237597 GCA_037043455.1 Cyrtodaria siliqua | reverse complement strand
CTTTACTTGTAAGTGATGATTGAATGGTGATTCCGTTAGGTGTAAGGCTCCGTCAGCCATTCATTATACGTTAAGCATATTCTGCCTTTAAACAAATGTATGACCGTTGGATTTGTTTAGATGTTTGTAGATATAACCCTGTCAGGATTTTGGTTTCTAAGATCTGTTAATGATGACGTTATCTCTGTCTTACTGATGAATGAGACAAATGAATTCCTTTTACTGAGACAGATTGTTAGCTGACCCTTTGCTCAGATTTGAGAAATGTACAAATGCATGTTTATATCCCTCCTTGGTTATTCCTTAACTGCTTTGGATTCGGATGAAAATTTGATTATGTAGCCTTAGGATAGTTGGAGTTTGAAGGCTTAATTAACATCATTGACTAAATTTATAATTTCAGGCCATCAGTGAACCAAACTTCAGTGTAGTCTATGCCAACATGTGTAGATGTTTGTCTATGGTAAGTTGCACCAATATTCATAGGATCTGTATACTATCTAAACTGTGTTGTATATTGAACTTCCTTTTGATCAGTCAGATGGAAATTCCAGGCTGTAGATACATACTTTTGGCATTTCAGTATTGTATTTCTTATTACAGATTCGGCAGCTTAACTTGAGTGTATCAATGGAAATATTTGTCGGAGCAATTTATAGACATGAGAGATTAAAAATCTATATTTTGTAGGAATATGTTGAAATGAAATGTTAACAATCTATATTTTGTAGGAATATGACTAGGTGAAATACTGGAAGTTCAACATTTTTATAGAAGTAGGTAAAGCTTATGAATAACACAAAGATACATTTGATTTAGATGTATTTATTTGTATGTTGCATTTTAGTGCAAAGTCCCGTCTGAAACCAAACCAGGAGAGACGGTAAACTACCTTGCAATATTGTTGACACAATGTCAGCGAGAGTTCGAGAAAGATAAGTCGTCCAAGCAACTGTTCTTGGAGAAGAGAGGCGAAATAGAAAAGGCTGAGGTAGGAATACTAGTCCAGTAAAAACAATTTTTATGTTGGATAAAGCATTTAGCGTAGCTTGTTGGGGATTTATTTCATCTTCTTCGTTTAGTTAGTTTGAAACATAATATTTCAATAAACTTGATGCCATTCTCATAAAGATTATAAACTGCTATGTAAATCTACGGCAACATACGAAAAAGCATTGGAACAAAATATAAACCTTATAGACCTGTGATTCCACCAGTGTTTTCCGTTCTTTGTTAACAGACAGGAGGGCTATACAATTAAAACATACAGTGGACCTAAAGAAGGTACTTTTGAAATTGAACACCCACGCATAGATGCAAAAATGTGTTTAAAGAACCAAATTTTCGGAAAATAGGCATTCTTATTACAGATTCGGCAGCTTAACTTGAGTCTATCATTGGAAATATTTTTCGGAGCAATTTATAGACATGAGAGATTAAAAATCTATATTTTGTAGGAATATGTTGAAATGAAATGTTAAAAATCTATATTTTGTAGGAATATGACTAGGTGAAATACTGGAAGTTCAACATTTTTATAGAAGTAGGTAAAGCTTATGAATAACACAAAGATACATTTGATTTAGATGTATTTATTTGTATGTTGCATTTTAGTGCAAAGTCCCGTCTGAAACCAAACCAGGAGAGACGGTAAACTACCTTGCAATATTGTTGACACAATGTCAGCGAGAGTTCGAGAAAGATAAGTCGTCCAAGCAACTGTTCTTGGAGAAGAGAGGCGAAATAGAAAAGGCTGAGGTAGGAATACTAGTCCAGTAAAAACAATTTTTATGTTGGATACAGCATTTAGCGTAGCTTGTTGGGGATTTATTTCATCTTCTTCGTTTAGTTAGTTTGAAACATAATATTTCAATAAACTTTGATGCCATTCTCATAAAGATTATAAACTGCTATGTAAATCTACGGCAACATACGAAAAAGCATTGGAACAAAATATAAACCTTATAGACCTGTGATTCCACCAGTGTTTTCCGTTCTTTGTAAACAGACAGGAGGGCTATACAGTTAAAACATACAGTGGACCTAAAGAAGGTACTTTTGAAATTGAACACTCACGCATAGATGCAAAAATGTGTTTAAAGAACCAAATTTTCGGAAAATAGGCTTCATCCATATATGTTGATTAAATGCCTTCCTGGGGTCCCATGTTTTAAATGAATAGCCCAGATTAGACATACCAACCATTTCTATTCATAACATTGTCATTTTGAATCACGTTCATGTTTAGGATGATCTGAATCGAAGTTGGAAACATTACCAGTAAGTTCTGAAAGTATTCAGCATTTGGAACATTTTTAGCTACAGTTAAGGAAAGTAGAATTCATTTTTTCTTTCAGGAGTCGAAAAAAGAAGAATTGAAACTGATATTACAATTTGAACAAGCAAAAGCAAAGAGACGGTCTTTAGGAAATATAAGGTATGTGTTGAGAACATTGAGTGTTTTGTATTACTCTGAATCTATAGTTTATGATCAGGAAACATGTGACGTCTGCCAATGGAAAATGTGTACAAGATATGTTACTGTACGAAAAAGAAATTGATAGTCAATGTAACAACTTTATATTAAAGATCATCAAAATGTAACAAAGTCAGAGATATTTATTTCAAGTAAGCCTTTTAAGGAACTGTTGGCCATGTTGGATGTTGTTGGCATTCATAATCTTTCAGTCCAGTCAAATTGGACTTGTATACAAGATTGATATCGACTTTCAAACTCAAATGCTGTTTTATAAGTCGGACCTAACTTTCGTTTGATGATTAAAATTTATTTGTCAGATAATTTTATTTGGAAAAATGTTTTAAAAGAACAAATGGGATTTAAAAAATACTATCTAGAACAGCCTATAAATTGCCTTCATTGCAATTTGTTATGCATTCTCTAAGAATGCTGATGGTACCTTCCAACTCCAGTTTACATTGACTACAATTTAAGTAATATGGCTTCTTAACCACTCTTGAGACTGGATTTTGTATGCCCACTCGCAGGGGCCGAAATATCTAACTTGAATTCCGGTTTGAAGATGGTAGTCTTGGCAAAAGTTTTCCTTAAAATCCCAGTTTTACCTTAATTGCCTAGGAAAAGCACCAAATTGATGACACAGGGAAACGTTAATATTGTCTTGATGTCTTAAAAAAAAAACGCTCACAAAATCCATTTTCCTCCATTTCAGATTCATAGGAGAATTATTTAAACTGAAGATGTTGACTGAAAATATTATGCATGATTGTGTGTTCAAGTTATTACGAACAAAGGATCCACATAATCTGGAATGTTTATGTACGTTATTGACTACGATAGGACGGGAGTTGGATACCGACAAGGCCAAGGTATGATGGTTTACACCTACAAGGTCTGAGAGTAAATATAAAGTAGTTGCTACTTTGCAGCTGCTCATAATTAGAGTGGTATAGTTGCAGTGTATCTTTGTTAAACATGTTTAACCTAGGTATTCGGAGTAGATTTGAGCTTTAACTGTTGTGTACAAGTACTTCGCAAATTATGTAAGGCTGGGTTAGGGTCTGTAGTTTAAAAACATCTAACAAAAAATAGCCTAAAACTGCTGCCGCGGGTAAAGTAAAAATCTGTCTATATCGACAAATTCATTACCTCCGCAATATTTGATCTTGGTAGAAACTAATATTGCATGATATGTTTCTAAAAACGGGATTTCTGCTTCTGTTTTTCCTATTATTGTTTTTATATGGGATGGCGAGTTTTCCGTCGTCCGTCCGTCGTCTGTCCGTCTGTTAACTTTTATCCGTTAAGACGATGGGGCTTTAATTTGTCATCCAATATTTACCAAACTTTAACAGATTTTTAATATCAATGAAAGCTCGGACAAGTTCGAAAAACAGCCATATCGGACCGGTAACAGCGGAGTTATTGCCCTTGATTTAGTTCAAAATGCTATATTTTGCCTCGTTAAGACGATAGGGCCTTCAATTGTCATCTGATCTTTACTACACTTTATCAGATTGTTAATGTCAATAAAAATTCGGACGAGGTCGAAAACCAGCCAGATCGGACCATTTACAGCGGAGTTATGGCCTTTGATTTAGTTAAAAATGCTATATTTTCTATTTCTTTATTTTCAATAATTTTTTTTAAATTGGTTCATTTTTTTTCATGTTTTATATTTTTATATATATATATATATTTGTTAAAGGGAATGTAGCGACACAGCCAAACAAGCGCTGTTATTGAGAGTTCTGAAAAACTTGGAAAAAGGTGAAAGAATTATCAAAATTGGATGATAAACAAAAAAGATATGACCATTTAAAGGTTGTTCTAAAACGATTATGGGAGCCGCCATTTTTAGAACTATGATGTCATAGTTCCATATTACCATATATTGATAATTATCATTTAGAACGAAGAAAATCACTGCAAATGAATGATTTTTTTTACTGGTCATATAAAGCATTACTGCCACATATTTTTCATACAGTTGTCATTTTTCCCTATAAATCAATAAATTTAATATTTACAAATATTCCATATATGGTCATTTAGAACCGTGATGTCTTAACTCTCAAAATGGCCGCTTCCATATCCGTTCCAATAGAAACTTCAAATGATCATATCTTCTTTGTTTATCATCCGATTTTGATAATTCTTTCACCCTTATTCAAGTAACTCAGAACTCTCAATAATACAGATGGTTTGGCTGTGTCGCTACATTCCCTTTAACGCTGTGTTGGATTTGATGAAACTTAGCAGGAAGCATTGCTATGGTTTCTAGTTGTGCCTATTGCGTTTTTTTCCGGATCTTAAATTTTTTGATGGAGTTACGGCCCCTTGACACTTTTACTTTTAAATTTCTTTTCGGCTTTGTTGGATTTCGACGGAACTTCACAGGAAGTATCG
Source organism: Cyrtodaria siliqua (assembly GCA_037043455.1). NCBI lineage: Eukaryota > Metazoa > Mollusca > Bivalvia > Adapedonta > Hiatellidae > Cyrtodaria > Cyrtodaria siliqua. The sequence goes on along the minus strand of JAWPHD010002869.1, from coordinate 232,709 downwards.
GTAAGATGTCTAGTTGTGCTTATTATGCTTTTGTTCCAGTTTGCTGATTTATGACGGAGTTATGGCCCTTTGACATGTTTACTTTAAATTTCTTGTCGGCGCTACTCCTCCTAAACGCTTTGTTGGATTTCAACGAAACTTGGCACTAAAATGTTAATAAAATATTAAAGAATAGGAACTTGTAATGAATAAAAAGTGTTATACAAGAATGACACAAACATACATTTTTAAAATACAGTCCACACTCAGTATCTCGAATTTCAAGGGACCGGAAAAAAAGTTCGAGTTATCCGAAGTTCGAATTAAACGATAATGGCATACTTGTTGTTTTTTTTATTACCCCACCCACCTGTTTTACACTATGCATATACGTGTATATATTGCCGATTTTAATGAAATACATGATTTCTTCCTTTATGAATATGTTTCTTTTCATGTTAAAGCAGTATAAGAAAACGTTTTGGTAATGAAATAAATCAGCAAAATATTTATGATTTCATAATTTATTAAAAACGGAGAAAGGCATATACATGTATACAATGAAACAACGTTTTCAATATTGTCACAAATGCATTTCTTTAAATAGACGTTTAGATTTACACAGACAGTATATCGATTATAAGAAATCATATTTAAACGAAACAATTTACAATATTCAGGTCTTTAAGTCTATGTTCTTTCGGTGTTTTCACTATCTACTCTCTTAAAACCGACCTAGAATGTTCCTGTTTATATGAGAGAGAGAGGAATTCTCTGGATTTCTCAACTGATCCAAAGCATAGTGCCGATCTAGCTATCCCCCCGGGTTTGATACCGGGTCCTTCACTAGATTGCTGGGCGCTTTGGTCAATGGAAAGTGTTTTGTGTTCAGACATGCTGAATTAATGATTTGATTACATTAAACATTCGAATTTTATAGCAAAAAACAGAACATTGACAACTGCCACTCATAAATTAATTAGTTATACGTTTCGTCCATGTCAAATTAGTATAATTATTATAATTGTTTTAACCCACGCGATGGCCATTGTTTTCACTTAGCGTAAACAAACTTCCTCGTTAACAAGCCTTAATTTATCATGAAAAATCAGAGACAACACAAGAAAATAAAATAACAAACATGTCACCATGATTTATTTGTTACAGGTGAAATCATCTCAGCAATTATCACCTTTTGTTTGCTTCACAATCAACTTCGACGCCGGCTTGTGTTTGATCAAACTTGCATTTTGCACTTTAATTGAACTTCGATTTAGCGAGAGTAAATTAATGTATAGATTCGTGTTTGGGACCAGAAAAATAGTTCGAATTATCCGATAATTCGAATTATCGAAATTCGACTTAAAAGAAGTCAAATTGCATAGAAATAGAAGGAATAAAATTGGGACCGTGAAAAAAATTCGACTTAAGCGGAAATTCGAAATAAGCGAGTTCGAGTTACTGAGAGTAGACTGTAGTACATATTTTCTGCAAAATGTATATGCCAATTACAAATACCGATATATGAACATGTCTTTTGGAATGACTATTTGTTTTCTAAATATTTTGAATAGTTTGCTAATCTCGATCGAATTCTCTTTCCGAAGCTATGATATACCTCTAAAACACGATTATTCAACAATGCTGTACAATATTTATTTAATGCAAGCCATGAATATTATATTAATCTAATTAAATAACAAACACATCTGTTATTTCCAGCAATTTTCATCAATTATAACGTTAGGTTTTTATTGGTTTTCACGGCGACGCCATAGCACACAAATGACATGGCGGCTGCAGTGGGGTTGTAAAAACTTGTATTTCTTGAAATCTGTTTCAAATATTTAATAATATTTGCTGGTATGAAAGTGAAAATGTAAACCTTTATTGCTATATAATATAATTTACTCGATTTATAAAAGCGTAATAACTATTACAAATGTCCACGTACTATTTGAACGGCCCTCGTATACACAGCTTTCCTGAAGAGAAATTATATGTTCTATTTGTAATTATGCGAAATGTCATACTTCCTTTGCTTGCATGAGATATGGGAATTATTTATAATATTGACGTTTTTATTCATTTGTTGATGTACTCTTTTTGAAATAAATAGTTTTTATGTTTTTTCTTTAATCTACAAATATCCTTGTTGTTTTTCGTTTCGATAAGAAATTGACATGATACTTTATGTTTAAGCCACGTATTGAACTCACTGTCTGCAGTAAAATAAGCATTCGTTATTATGCATTTTAGCCGTATCTCTAATCAAGCGGGAAATACACAAAACAATGAGAATAGTATTGACATTTTCTTAGGTGGGTACTTAGGACTTTTGATTAGTATATAGGTATATATATTTACCTTGGAAATCTGAAATGAATGTTTTGTCTTGGCAACTATATTTTGCATCTTTTTGCAAACAGTTAATTAAAGCAGTTGCTTTCATATGTATTAGAACATTTATAACTATAGTTTCGTGACATCACTTAGTTTTGAGTATGCACTTTCATGAGTAGGTTGTATGCTGTGAAATATGTAAAATACACGTATTTACACCGTTTTATATGCTTGTATATATTGCTTTTTAATGATATGCTAAAGGTCCTGTGTTAGTAAGAACAAATTATTTTAGTATGTGCTCATATGCAAGCTTTCATACAAACGTGACAACAGTATAGATATGTATCGGTACGTTTGAATTCGTCTTTTCCCGGGAAATCATATAAACAGAAGTAAACACATGTAGTTAGGGGAAAAATAAACATGAAGACATATAATGTATGTAAAGTAGGCGGGTATAATAACGTTGGTTTGATAAACCGTGATTGATTACATGTCTTATTCGACTTTTCAGATAAAATCGGTGTAGAAAATGAATTAAATTTTGGATATTTTTAGGGATAGCGTTATCTATCTCTGCCTTACTATTTATTGAATACACTGTACTGCTTCCTTACTGCGATTGATTTCAATGACTCTATCTTGAATGTGCATGAATACATATAATTATTTAAAATTTCAAAATGTATTTAGTCCTAATTGAATTTGGTTTCATTTGATTATATTCAATATTGATGTTATCTATAAACTCTTGGAAGTAAGCAATATACATTTCCTTGCTGGTAACACGTATATATGTTTCTGTTTTAATTACAGCCTAGAATGGACCAGTATTTCAATCAAATGAGAAAGATTTCAAATGAAAAGAAAACATCATTTAGATTTAGATTTTTGCTTCAAGATGTAATAGACTTAAGAGAGGTAAGTAAGCTTTTTAAGGATATGGCCTTAGAGTCATATTTACTTTTATTGCATTCCCACCCACTCCTCTTAATTTCTTAATACTCACAATTTACACTAGCATGTTCAAAACCTAATTATACGAATATATTTGGAACGAAGGCTATACTCATTATAGTGTTTCTTTCCGATCTGTATGACGAGGTATATGTCTTTATGTTTCCGAGAAACTTCTTATGGGTGTATGTGTTTCAACTTATTCATTGTATCTCTACTGGCCAAGGGCCAGCAGAGCTAATGGGATGGTCTGTTGTCCGTCCGTCCGTCCGTCCATTAACTTTACCTCGTTAAGACGATAGGGCCTTCATTTTCCATCTGATCTTTACCAATCTTTAGCCGATTGTTAATATCAATGGAAGCTCGGACAAGTTCGAAAACCAGCCAGATCGGACCATTAACAGTTGAGTTATGGCCCTTGATTTCTGAATATGCTATATTTTGGCCTCATTAAGACGAAAGTTGGCCGGATTTCGGTGAAACTTTTCAGGAATGATCAGTACCAAGCCTAGTTGTTTATATCGTCACCGTGTTCGGTTGAATGATTTTGGCGAAGTTATGGCCCTTTAAAGGTTTTAATAAACAAACTTTGTCATGACTAGTTCTGAACCCCTGGCCGGATTTAACCAATACTTTTTAGGGATGATAAGTTCCTGGTCTAGTTGTGCAAATCATCGCCGTGTTCCGGTTGAATGATTTTTTGGCAGAGTTAAGACCCTTTAAATGTTTTAATACACACATATTTTCTAGACTAGTTCTCTTGAACCCCTCGCCAGATTTCAATGAAACTTTGCAGGGACGATCAGCACCAAGCCTAGTTATGCATATCATCATCGCGTTCCGGTTTACAAATTGTTGGCGGGGTTGTGGCCATTTAAATGTTTTTGATACACAAACATTTTCCGGGCTAGATCTCCTGAACCCCTGGTTGGATTTCACCGAAAATTAACAAACTTGACAAGGATGATCAATATCAAGCGTAGTTGTGCATATCATCGACATATTCCGGTTCAATGATTTTTGACAGAGTTATGGCCCTTTAAAGGTTTTAATAGACAAACTTTGTCCAGATTAGTCTCTTCTGAACTCCTTTCCGGATTTCATCGAATCTTGGTGGGGATTATCAGTACCAGGACTAGTTGTACCTGTCATTGCCGTGTTGTGGTTGAATGCATTTTGGCAGAGTTATAACCTCTTAAAGGTTTTAAAACACTAACTGTGTACATACTAGTTCTCTTGCTGAATTTCAGCGAAACTTGGCAGGGATGATCAGTACCAAGCCTATTTGCGTATGTCATCGCCATGTTCCGGTTGAATGATTTTTTAAGAGTTATGTCCCCTTATACATAAACTTTATCTGTAGCCAGTATTCGTAATCTTTGTATACCTAAAAAGCTACTCTATCAGAGCTACCGTTACCATAAACTTCGTAAAACCTTTGCAAAATTATATTATTTTAAGATGGCTAAACAACCATGCGATAAGAATGACATTTGCAAAACCACTAACTGTCATGTGATAACAATAACAGCTGCAAAAACACACCGCCATGTGATAACAGTACCAGCTGCAAAAAAAAGGATCATCCACAAGCTGCATGTGATAACTATAACAGCTGCAGACATGTACTCCCAAGGACAAGAAAGTTATGACACAACATGTACCGTTGTTAAGGTTTTGGTTAAGATTTGCGTTAAAGTTTTGGTTGAGATTTGCGTTAAATTCTTAACTGTTCCGATCTGGCTGTTTTGTTCTTTGGAGTGGAGAGTTCAAATTTCGTATATAAACGAATTCTTATTCCAGTGATTTTAAGTGGTCTCTTAAATACACGTACCGTCTCCAAAAAAAATGTGTTAAAGTGCATTAAATTCTTATAACTTTTTTGTTCTTTGCAGCAGAGTTTTCAAATTTCATATATAACCTCCTTGTCATTGTCCTTCGTAATGTCAATAACTTCCAGCTGTCCAACTGACCATGGGTCGGAGCCAGGGTTCCTGGATTCCTATGTATCCCTCCCCTCTCTCTGGGGTGGCTTTAAAAAACCTATAATGTGTTGATGAGCCGTTAAAGAACATCTAATTTGATTCAGTTCAAAAATGTTTTGTATAGAAAATAAATACATGATAAAATTGTAATGTTTAATGTATTGACATGCAAAAGTTTGAGTTTACAAATGCTTTATAAATGCTAAATATGATTTAGAAATTTCTGATTAAACCTCTTTGATAGAATAACGATTTGAAAAAGGCCATGTCGGAGTTTTTAAACTCAGCATTAATTTGTGATGACATGTTCATGATAAAACAGGATATATGCTTAGATTAAAATGTCAATTATAATAGTGGATATTTTTACAGGCTAAACGTGTTCAATATGAAATTAACTTTTTAAAGGGACACTGTTTATAAGTAAAGTCTATATTTAGCATAATGAAGTAAAAAGCTGATATTAACACACGTCTATTTTTTGACCGAATCTGGTCTATGGAATGGTAATGTCTGTCCATTCAACAATATTTGCATTTAGCTCCTTTTATGGAAAATGGATATATGAATACTACCCTTTTGAATGCAGACAAGGGTACTTGATGTTGCATAAACCTTCGATTTTATCAAGATGAAGGTCATTTGAAACATGTTTGGTGGACACGTCACTTTAGTCGAGACACCATATTGCTCGCAACTCGTGTTTATATATATAACCATAAATACCAAAAAGGCATCAGTCCATTCTCTCAGGTTAGCTATTGAATAGGGTCTATGTGATCTGGTAGATATTTGCCCGTAAGCGTCAATCACTAGCCTGGAACTGTCCTCATCTGTGATCTCGTTGCGTTTTAATAGCATTGCTAGATTAACCATATATTTTTGCAAATATCATTTGTTACATCAAAATTGTATTACATGCTTCGTCAGGTCATATCTGCAAATCGGATCTGGGGAGGGGCAAACTCTGATATCTGGTTCAAACCATGAGGTGGTGTTTGAATCACCTCATCTTTTTTCCCGATTGCAGCACCCCAATATTCAACATCTCCGAATCCGCCGGCAACTCACCTCTATTAGCTCCTTTATCCTGTGCGAGGGTTACCCGCTCAGGTGGTGGAGATCGGGTTATAGGGTCATGATCAGAAACTCTGTTTTGTGTTCTACCACCTACCACGAGTAGTCCGCTGACTCATTCGCTGCTCTCGAAACGGTTTTACCCTTGTCTTTGGCATATCAAACAGCGGTCTTTACCGTCTAAATAATCGTTATATGTGTGAATATTTTTTTTTAAATTTGTGTTCTTTTAACAACGCATGCTGTTGGTAAGAATCACACGTCCGATATATTTACTCTAAAAAAAATCGAAATTTAATTAACGTTTTATTTAGTACTGAAATAAATCTGGACTATTTTTCTTATCGTAACCCTGATCGTATGTACAAATATAAAAGTAATTTAAGAACTCTTCTGCGACAAGGACTATCACAACCTGACTTCTATGGTGACGTGACTTCGTAAGATCCTTGGTCATGATCACTTTCATACTATCTTTGTTAAACTTGTTAAAAAGGTTTATCAAAAGAGGTTATGACCCTATCATTTTGCAATGCACTGCATGCTTGGTGGTGGACCTGAGTTCGCCACTATGCTTTCCTCTTTAATGACTGGACATGCTGTGTACCCTAAGTTGACGTATACCTAAAGCCCAAAAGGACGACGACGTTTGATGTTTGTCTGCAATCTTGTCTTGTCGTGCCCTCAATGTTTGTTCTCTGTTGCTCTGGCTTCTGCCAAGTCACTGAGTACCTTCCTTGTGACTTTGTAGGCTATTGTTTGTTTGTATTTATATATACACGAGTGCACGCTATAACCTGGTTTCAACCCCCAGCGGTCTTTTTTGTCAATGACCGTTCCAAGGCCGTAGCCCTATTGTCAACCCTTTTGTGTTTGTGATGTCCTGTTTGACCCTTTATTCATCTTTAAAGATGTTCTTTGTGTATGTGTGTGTTTGTGGTTGACTGTGCTACTTTTCGAGTTCGATGTTTGTATCTACTTTTAAGTGACATTTGATCATTAGTCAAATGTACATGAAATAGTAAATGAAGGAAACACGTTTAAATAATTATTGCAGAAAAGGAAATACAAACAAATATTATTGATGTGTTTGCTTTATAAGCATTTAAGAAAACTTAAATCGACCCCAGAAGCCATTTTGTCACCGACCGTTCCAAGGCGGTACCCTTATTTTCAACTCTTTTGTGTTTGTGGTGTCGCATACTTTGTATATTTATTGCACATTCAAAGAGGAAAGCTTTGTGAGGAATTGTAAATAACACGCAGTTTTTAGCACAATGATAGGGTCGTAAGCTATTTTTATAACTTTCTAACAAGTTTAATAAAGATTGTATGAAAGTGATGACAACGTTTGTAAAACACGTACATGTAACCATAGAAAAAAATGAGATATAGGAAGACACTTAGTCAGGTTATGATAGTCCTTGTCGCAGAAGAGTTCTTAACTTACTTTGACATTTTAAAAGTTGACACAATTTTGCATTTTTTTCCTTCTAAATTTATGGTAACGGTAGTAGCTTGGTAGTAGCTTTTTAGTTATATATAGGTTACGCATAATAAAGTCCACAACTCGACTACAAGCTCTAGAAAATCGTATAAATTGATTCAACATAACGCCATACGAACATGATTGAGAACCTTAGGATTACCGTTCGGTTGTTGTAACGATTGAGCTATAACCGTCCGGACAATTCTTCATCTATCTGCCATGTTGAATGTCTATGAAAGTATATTATATTACTCCAAAAACTTGATTTTGGATTATATTTAATGAACATTTATTCTGATCTATATGTATTTAATCCTACTGAAACGGAAACAAACAACAATGAATAGTTCTATTACAGTTATATTGCCCCTCCTATAGGAAAGGGTGAAATTGAGTGTTGACTAAATGTATTTTTTTCTCTTGCAGAATAAATGGATACCTAGACATACAAACGACAACACCCCCAAAACGATAGACCAAATCCACAAGGATGTACAAAAAGAAGCGCAAGAAGAAGCGCAAGAAGAAGCGCAAGAGAAAGCCATGATGTCACAACAAAATATAATACAGCAGAAGGGTAAATTAAAGAAGAACTGGTGGCGGTGAAGTTTTCAAATTGTTGACATTGTGGCTATTTCTTTTTATAAACGTTGTATTTGGATAAGTTTTTGGCATTCTTTTATCAACAGCTTAAATAGAGTCATACAGTCATCATCATATAAACGATGATACAGCTCTTTTAATGACGAGGTTCTTAATGTTTTTGGAGAAGGATTAATTTCTCGTCAGTATGAGAGGATGTTGTTTATTTGCAGTTTGCTGTTAAGATGTCGAAATTAACTTTTTAAATCGAATATGCCATGGGAAAAGCTTATTTTTGTAATTTGTATGAGGCACAATATATGAAATAGTCTATTTACCTTTTGTACAAATGCATATTATTTTACATTTTGATTAAGCTAATTTTGTGGGCCACTACCACACATAGTGATGAAAACACATTTACAATTTGGATTATCTTAATATTTGAAAACATTACAGGTCGCCGGGGTCCACCCAATGTTATGAGAAGCGGTGTTGGTACTGAAGGGAGCAATATTGATGGTTCCAGAACCGGGCTCCAAGCTGTAAAAAGGCCAATAAATTGCTCAAAAAAAATTCTTAAAGGTCAGTTATAGCTCAATTTGTATGCGCGTTTATCTGTTAAAGGTTAATATTGTAATGTATTAGTATAAGTAGATCTCCGGTTTTTCATCCCATTATATATATTACAATATTAAATATTGTATTAAAAGAAGAGATGAAAACCTAGTTGAAACTATTACATGGAACTGCTTCAATGCTTCAGATATAGGATGTTGTAATATGTTTTCTAAACTCCCCGGTGTCCCTTGTTTCATTGCCCGTTCCAAGGCGGTACCCCTGTTGTCAACCCTTATATGTTTGTTGTGCTTTTTTACTGAATGTGTTTGTAATCTCCTGCATGTCCTTTACGTTGCAATACTTGTTGGAGTGACTGTATTGTGTGAATGCTATTCTTCTTGTTGGACTTATAACATTTTCTTAAAACTGTTTGTCATAGTTGCATTTATTTCATAATTCTTAATTTCAGCAAATGTTAGATGACAGAATCCAGCTATGTGCAGCTGGAGGGGCATCACGGTTTGCCCGATGGGGCCGAGGTAGTACTGGGGAATCTACAGGTATACTCTCACTAGAAAAGGCGAGCTCAACACAGAATGCACCATCAAATAGGTAATCGTCTCTCTTGTACTAAATTGTAAACAACAGTTTACAAACTGTGTAAGATCCTTGGTCATAATCACTTCCACATGATATTTATAAAACTTGTTAAAAAGTTTACCAAAAGAGGTTATGACCCTGTTATTTTTCAGTTCACTGCATATTTAGCAGTTGACCCTTTTATATTTGGCCACTATGCTTTCCTCTTTAATTGTGCGATGCCGGACAGATTGTGGACCCTATGATGACGTCTACATAACTCCTCATAGGGCATTAGCGTTTAATGTTTGTCTTAAATATTTTGTTGTCGTACCCTAAACGGGTTGATTCAGTACTTGCTTTGTGGCTTTCTAGGCTTTTGTTTTTCATATCATATATACATGATCATTTATGTGTTTTACTTATACAGTCTCTTAATGCTGCCTTATTTGTTACAGAATGCAACCTGGCCATGATATTTTTATTTACATTGTCCCGTTTTATTGGGATGGCAATTGGGTAAAAGTGAGAGGTTTGGTGCACCCTAAAACCTGGTTTAAACCCCCATCGGCCTTTTCTGTCACCGGTAGCCCTACTGTCAACCCCTTTATATTTGTGATGTCATATCGTGCCGTTTATTCATCTTTGTAGTTGTGTTTTGTTGCTGTGCATGTTTGTGGTTGACTTTAGACGTTGAATGCTACATTTCCTGTTCAACTTTTATATCCACTTTTAGAGATTTGCCTGAATTATACTTACTTGTTGTCATTGAATGCTACATTTCCTTTCCGACTTTTATTTCTATGTTTACATACATTCAAATGTGCAGACAAATATTCAAATTGATACACGGTAATAGGCCAATGTGAAGAAAACATGCGGAGGCCTTTAGTTTAAACTCCACTTCGTCATCAAATTAAAATCTTAAACTGCATTGTTTTCCGTTTTGAGACATATCCATTCAAAACCACATTATATTATTTAAATAGTTAAGTAATGAAATACGACTAAAAACGCTAAAGGCAAAACTTACAAAGCTAAAGTTAACAGCAGCGCTTACGCCACAGGTGTCACAGTAACTAAAACGAACCCGTTTACTGAATTTTCATTGAAACTGAAGATGTTGAAAAAGTTGTTACCTTTAGCGTTAGCTGTGTTACATTTAGCGGAAGAGGTAATTGTTACCTTTAGCGGAGGTTGTTGCATTTAGCGTTGAAACTGTTACCTTTAGCGTTGTTACAACTGCAAAAACTGAACTATCATATTAGATATACATAGTAAAATACTAAATGCAGTTCATGTATGTTTCATGTTCTGTAAGCGTTAATAATTATAAAAAAAATGATTTGAATTAATGCAAGGCTATGTATCCTAATTGTCAATTTATGTTAATGATTTTTCAAACTCGGTAGTTTAAATCTGAGTGCTACTATTCCTGATGAACTAACGGTAACCACATTGCTCTATGCAGATGATTAGAAAAAAAAAACGCTAGACAAATTGTAAATTAAATGACGTATGTGTGTAAATGAGCCACATGTTATAATTATTAGGACAAAACATACACACGACATAAACTTTGAATAAAACTACAAATACATTGTCTTTTGGTTCAATGATCATATTGGTATGAATATGACTTAAAAAAGTAGCAAAATTAGCCCTTGTAGCTATCTTTTACATTTACTGTGCTGATTGAACGACGCATTGTGTGGATATGAAATTGATTATGTTGTAGAACCGGTCCTGGGCAATAGATCTGGCACCTTGGGACAAAATGAGTTTAATGCATACCATCTTCTTTCTGTACTATTGACATATTAAATATTGAGTTCTGATCAACCCGGGGCTAGAGGGCGTGAACGGTAGCAATCACGTTTCATTACGGTTCATGTACAGTCGCAATCAAACCGAGACTGCAATATATTTTGTATTTATAGTGTTCGGCAATTTCAAGAATACTGCTTTTCATACTCTTTTGAAGGCAATTGAAACTGTCTTAAATAAAGCAGAAATGAATTCTCTAGATGTAACAAACTATGGCTCAAACATTTCATTTGAAAAAGACCTTGGAACTATACATTTTACTTTAATTTACAGTTTTCAGTATCTAAATTGAAAACAAAATCATAAACAGTAACGTGTGTCAATGTAACTATACTTCACATGTTACACTTTATTTCCTACATATCTTGACGATTACTTCACAAAAAGTATCACCCTTATGTATTATAATGACTTTCATCAGATATTTTTATATACCAAAACCCCGTCTAAATAGACACTGCACTGGCTTAGTGAACCAAGTCATTGAGTACTTGCTTTGTGGTTTTCTAGATATTTTGTATTTTATATTTATGTAGTATACAAGCTAAATGTATATGTTTTACTTAAATTGTAAAGTATTTGGCAGGATAGTATACATTATGCATGACTTGAGTGGTTACATAAGTTCTGCAGTGAAGTTTGTAAAATAAACACACACATGTATTGTATGAAACGTTAAATAGAAGATATTGCGTCGACCCTCGTGGCCACTTGTCAGGATGGTAGCCGACAAATCTTAGCATAACGGACAAATAATGGATTAAACATATTTACTTGAATAACCTATAAGTGAGAGACTATTGAAGGTGAAGGAAAACTATAGCAATGTAACATTGTGTACTTTTAATATGTTTATATGACAGCACACATCACAATAATGATCGCCTTGTTTTCTGTACCGCTCGTATCGTCTTTTCCAACCGTGGGTGTCATCGTCTACGAGTATCGGTTCGTGGTCATCATAGTATGGGTCTCAAGGACACACATGAATTCAAGCAAACTCATCTATCTGTGTGCTATAATATAGCAAGTATCAACTCGCTAAACATTATTATTAACGTGAAAAATCGGGACAGAGACCATAACTCTCAGAAACTCGCAAATTTATTCCCTAATTTTGTTTCTTTTAAGAAACATATACTTATTAGATAGGTTAAATTCATTTAATATGAGTAAACATGCAGGGTATTGATCAACATAACAGCACTAATTGGAATCTCTCAATCACTACATGCAATTACTTTAAATATATTAATTGCTTTTGGGAGTATAGGCAGAGCCTACACAAAACTCGTATATTCTTTATTATTGTATCATGTAAAAGGGAGCTTGAGCAGAATTGCATGCAAACATCGGCCTCCATCCTTACGTTTCTCTCGGACTGTTTACTTGGAAATCACTTGCAAGCAGTAGATGCAACTTTAGATCTTGAAACTTGACTCCTTGTAGATCTACCTGAGCTTGCGTGGCTTTCCTCTTGATATGTTGCAGCAGAAAATCTTGAATAGCCCGTTTCCAATGCTTATATATGGGCGTTATCGGAACTTGTCGGAGAACAGTGGAATTTGCAGGATTCATGACGTAACTAAAAGCTGTTACATATTAATCCGCACAGAGTATAATGACGCTTAGTATGCTAAAAATGATAAAGGACTACGCCGATATACTTCAAATCAACTGTTTGGCATTGCTATGTTAATATTAAATTGACCATATTATTGTTAAATAAAAATAAATACATTTAAGCAATATCTTTATATCTATACCCTGTAATCCCAATTGAAGAGCAGATGCGCAGAAAATTTATATTTTATGTATTTATACGCATGATATGCTATAAAACAAAACGGATATTAAGTGAAATATGGATGCTTATTAATTGATCTGCACAGGTAAGATCCGCTGTCAGTGGAAATATTCGCTATACTAACATGTGTAAACATTCTCAAAGTGAAAGTAGCCATATTTTTGGACATTCTGTTGATTATTCCCCGCACTTGTATCTCGTAATAGCCTGTATCTAGGACCTTAAAATACATACTTGACGAAAAGTATTTCAGCTTGGTTATTTACGTTTTGATAAATAAATGTTTCCGGTCACACTTAGGCTACGGAAAAAGTAAAATATTTGCTCAATGTTTAACATGTCTTAAAACTAAATGCTGATAATGTATAACACTTACCGATAATGATTAGGACAAAGCCTCAGTAATGACACTGGCCGCATTTTGATGGGTATTCTTAAGCTTCCTCATTCCAAACGCTCATTATTCCACCACCGCCCTCCTATACACCCGCCCCCCCCCCCCCCCCCCCACACACACAACACTATGCATAAAACATAATAGAAACGTTTTCATACCCCTGCAACCCTATCGTTCTAAATGTCCAAGGATCCTGATTACATTCCCCAAAAGGTAAAATAATACACCGACTCGACAGGGATGTTCTCGATACATATGTTCTATTTGCTTGTGAAGCACAGATAGTAAACAATAAAAGTTAGACATGTATATCTAAAGCGATGGGTTCAAATCAGTCTGGACAGTAGTTGCCAGAAAGTAGTCAATTTAGAGACCTGGACATATACTACCCGGAGGAGAAGCCCACAGACCCAAAATATACTGCTTTGAAGGAACTGTCATCGGAGGAGATGGAGAAGAAAACCAAAGCTATCATGGATGAGTACCTGCATGTACAGGACATTAAAACAGTTATATATTGCTTTGTTTTGTTCAATAAAACAATCATCAACAAGGTAGGAACTCCAATGTGTAATTAGTTGTTGTCTGTTTCACTATTCGTTTATATTGCAGACTCGCTGCCCTCATTAAGCTTGATGACGATTCTAGTCGGCAATATAGTGGTGCCAGTCCTGCCTGCGGAGATTCCAGAGGTCGTGGTTTTGGGGAACCGCCATCACTCAGTTCCAGACAATCTCAGGAATCCGAAAGAGAAACGGCTGCGGCTGCTACCAAGTATGTTGATAGACATGTTACCATTATAAATAGGGTATTTGGCAGACTGCCTGCCATATAAATTACGCATAATTACGTGTGGTATAATTGTATCTGTAATGAAAATGTCTAACAACTGATCGCAACAAAGTGCTAAAGACAATACATTGATGATGTCTTTGACACCATTCCCAATTGTTGTTTTCTCTTTAAAATCACTAGTACAGCGAACAGTTTAGTAGCATACATATATATTTTAACCACAGAGTGTCGCCTATTATTATTTCTTTCAAATGAAATGCATTTTAATCAAATTAAACATTTCTCAAATTTTAAGGTTATAGTTATTTCATTAAAACCCAAGAAGGAGTTTTTGATGTGAAACACCCACCCATAGATGCAATATTTAATTAACCAAACTTCGGAAAATCTGGTTCACTAATAGATGTCTATTTAATTGCCATCCAGGCGTCCCAGGTATGTTTCAATGAAATAGCCCTTATCATGCCGAATTCTTAATTCCATGTGGCTAATCCAATGCCTGGGCCTGGAGAGAGACTACCAGGAGGAGGAGCCCGCATCTACTGCTGTGAAGGAACTGACATCTGAGGTGATTGAGAAGAAAACCGCTGCCCTCAGTAAGCTTGATGACGATTCTAGTCGGCGATGTCCTGCCTGCGGAGATTCCAGAGGTCGTGGGTTTGGGGAACCGCCATCACTCAGTTCCAGACAATCTCAGGAATCTGAAAGAGAAAAGGCTGCGGCTGTTACCAAGTATGTTGATAGACATGTTACCATTATAAATAGGGTATTTGACAGACTGCCTGCCAGAATGTCATATAAATTACGCATAATTACGTGTGGTATAATTATATCTGTAATGAAAATGTCTAACAACTGATCGCAACAAAGTGCTAAAGACAATACATAGATGATGTCTTTGACACCATTCCCAATTGTTGTTTTCTCTTTAAAATCACTAGTACAACGAACAGTTTAGTAGCATACATATATATTTTAACCACAGAGTGTCGCCTATTATTATTTCTTTCAAATGAAATGCATTTTAATCAAATTAAACATTTCTCAAATTTTAAGGTTATAGTTATTTCATTAAAACTCAAGAAGGAGTTTTTGATGTGTAACACCCACCCATAGATGCAACATTTAATTAACCAAACTTCGGAAAATCTGGTTCACTAACAGATGTCTATTTAATTGCCATCCTGGCGTCCCAGGTATGTTTCAATGAAATAGCCCTTATCATGCCGAATTCTTAATTCCATGTGGCTAATCCAATGCCTGGGCGTGGAGAGAGACTACCAGGAGGAGGAGCCCGCATCTACTGCTGTGAAGGAACTGACATCTGAGGTGATTGAGAAGAAGACCAAAGCTATCCTGGATGAGTACCTGCATCTACAGGACATTAAGGTACTATATTACTACATTACTATATATATTGGAAACTTTGTCATAATATGTGTATACATTTAATAAGATTTTCATAACCGGTCGGTGATGTCAAACTAGCTTCCCTGTTATTGCTAAGTGATTAACGACATAAATGTAAACTGAGAACGTCTACCCAGACCTGTATTTGGTAAAGAAACGGTTATTAATCCAACAGGAATACAGTCACAGAATACAGTTACTCCAACAAGTATGACAACGCAAAGGTGATTCAAAATGTACATCACAAACACATTCAGTAAGAAAGCACATCACAAACATATAAGGGTTGACAACTGGGTTACTGCCTTGGAACGGTCAGTGGCAAAAGTTGGTAATGTGCAAATTGTATGCAATTGTTATTAATGTATCACATACAGTCGAACCTCGACAGCTTGAAGTCAGCGGGACCATAGGCATATGTTCGAGCTATCGGTGGCTTCGAGGTAACGGTAAAAAACAAAATATCTATCCGAATTTGTGTACCACCCGAAATAGTGTTACTTGTGTACGTGATGTATCGTTCTCGGTATGTGTTTTATGTTCATGCATGTTTGTTTAAACCTCATAACGGATATATAACATGTAATTGTTACACTGAAAATACAAGAAAAACTGCAGTAATATGTTTGTTTTATCATTTATATAAAGAAATATCACACTAGTCTAATAGATTTTAACACAATCCGGAAGTCCGAATAATGAGAACAAGGTAAGACTGGTTTCGGTACAGTATTTAATTCGAAAATCAACCGTGTTTAATTTGTCGTAATAAACAGTAAACGAAGTTCATTAAACATAAATGGTATCTGTCTATTATCGCTTTTCAGTCATAAATGTTCGCACCTTTAACAACCAACTTGATCTGTTTTCGCACTACGATCGAACTTGCTACAAACAAATACAAACGCGTCGATTACAATTAATATGGCCTAAGTCGCGTGGCAACGGATCATCACCTTCGATTAAGCGAGGTTTAAATTCACACACAAATGGATCTTCGGACCGTAAAAAGCATTCGAGTGAGCCGGGGTATTCGAGAAATAATATTCGAATAATCGAGGTTAAATTACATTGAACTATATAGGAGTTGTGTCGGGACCGGAAAATATGTTCGATTTACCGATGGTATTCGAATCACCGGTGTTCGAGCTATCGAGGTTCGTCATGTATATGCATATTGTTACAGCTAAATTATGTTTTCCTTTATTTCAGGAGGCTGTAGAATGTGTAAAGGAATTTTCGCCATTAAATCATCATATGCTGGTTTATAATTCCATTAACCATGTTCTGGAAAGGTCTGTTATTGCCAGAAAGCAGACTGGACATTTACTACATGATCTTGTTAAAGACAAGCACATCTCTGTTGATAGTTACTTGAAAGGGTGAGTGTTTCATTATTGTATTTCATTCCATTCGTATTTGAATGAGTTTATCTTGGACAATGTATTTTGTATACTGTTGCTTCTGCATTCATTTTAATGTCAAACGTGTCTGAATTGTTTCAAGTTTTGATAAAAAGTGACTCTATGTGCATTAATATTACTAAAATAATAACTAGGATGTACGGAAGTTTATTTTTATGTACCTTACCTTGAATATTTAACCATTTTCCGGAGATTCAGAATAGTCTTACAAATATAGATCACAAATGGCAGCTGGAAAACATGAAAGCATGTGCGTTTATCTACACTTGTTTGCATATAAAAACTGTCTCCGGTTATACACAGGCTGTTAGAAGTACTGGAGACGGCTGAAGACATGGAGATCACCATTCCCAAGCTCTGGCAATACTACGCCGAGCTGATCAGTCCCATGATTCAGGACGGCAGCATACCACTGAGCTTCCTCAAGGAACCGTTTCAGCCACTGATTGCCAATAACAAAGCGGGTGTACTGTTGTCAAACATTCTGCACGATGCTAGTCAGAGAGAGGTAGGGTCGATTATACAACTGCTATTAAAATAAATATAGAACATAGGCATGAGATAGAATCGTTATGCTCATTTTGACCAGACTTCCAAGATGGCCGCTAGTGGCTATCTTTTATTTTTACATATTCATCCATGTGAAACTTGACAGGGCAAAGTGCATGCTAGTTTGCTGGTTTGAAATGAAATCCAAGTTTCTGCAAAATCGCCTATGACATAGTTACCAAGACCCAATTAGGAGTTTGTGAAAGAACATGACTTGTGCCTATCCACAATATCCTTTCCTAACGCAGGAAACGTGTGCTGCCGTTTCTGCTCGCAACAAATAATTATCAGTAATATAGCTAGACAAGCTGTTTTGTTTTCCAACTCGTTTAACCATCCTCGATAATTGTGTGCAATATCTCGCCCGAAGAAATTCGTAAATCTAAATCTTAAAGGATGTTTAAGTCTAAGGTATTTGATTTATTATTCAAAACTTTATTTAGTACCTGTCTACTATTTAAGTGGCACAAGATCACTTCCTATCCTGCATGCTCGTATTCGTAACCTTTGTAGTAATTTAAATTATGATTTATACATAAATCACCTAAAGCTGACATCACAATGTGAATGCGGAGATGAAAATATGATGCAGAGCATTATTTGTGCAAATATAATATGTATAACACTCAAATGCGTACTATTTTTAATTCTACGTGTACATTGCATCCATTGATTGTCGATAAACTGTGCCATGATCAAAATGTGTTAACAGACCATGAAACCGAATTACTTCTTCGAACAGTACCCTTTATAAAGGTCACCAAGCGTTTCACGAAATATATATTGACATATGTATATAGCCCACTTACCAACACTGACTGTCTGATGTTTTCCTTTGTTTTTGGCTTAGAATTCGGTTTATATTTCTATTTTTCTTTTGTTTTCTCGCGAAAAAATCTTATCTTTTGCAATTCTCAATTTATGTTTCTCCGTTTACATATAATTTTAGTTTATAAAAAAATGAAATGTTCAGTAGAATGAAAACATATTCTTTAACAAAATAGAAATTAATGTTAAACACTTAGCAGTAGCTATATTGTGTGCATCGTAGATAAGTTTAAGTAGGGAAGGGCCGTAACTAATGTCGCAAGAACTTGTGGTTCGGCCCATTTGTATATTTGGCATTAACATATTTGTAAACTATCAATGATATAGGACCATCCTCACTGCACACCATAATTGATATAGAACCTTCCTCAGTGTATTTACGGAATTGCATTATTTCCAGCCAAAATACTCCAATACTCACTTTTTAGTCAGATACCATATATTTTCATTAACCTTTCGTCATTAGCGCAAACTTTCTACCAATAAACTAGTGCTACTGATTGATGAAGGAAGAACGGTGATGTCTAGGGTAATCTATACTCTTCCATTATTTACATGTTCAGGGTCACAAGAAGATTGCTAGGTTGTGGATGGAATCTGGTCTACGGTGGTCAGAATTTGTGCCTCAGCATCAAGTGGACCAGTTCGTAATTGATCAGGTATGTAGAATAGTATGTGTGAAAGTTGTACTGAGGTTGTTTTGAGAAAACCTAACGCACTTTTTTTTTGCTATTAGGTTTAAGGCTGTATTTGCAAGTTGAATTGCATATTTTTATTGCACCTTCGGTGTTTTCAAACAATTTAAGAGCTATTACGATGTTAAGAGAAATGATATGTTAATTGCTTCCCACAAGTGTCTCAACCTTACTATTTTATTACATGTTATATAGAAATTAGAATTCACTAAAGGTGACGACAGTAGACCCACAACACCAACCACTGGTCTTCCACTGGTTGGAATATCAGAGAAACTGCATGAGCTCGTTGTGGTAAATAAAGCTGACAACGTGGAGGTGATTGATTGGATAGATACCAATGTGGATGAACCCACAACAAAACGACCCAGGTTTATCCGAGCATTAATGACTGCCGTGTGTAACAGTGCAATCCACGGTAAAACATGTCAATTGCTTAGTTGCACTTATATTGGTTCTTTCTGGCTGTATTAGGAGAAACTAAGAACATATTTCATTAATTGATTTAGTTTAAAAGTATTATTAATGTTTACGGCATAAAAATATTCTATAAGTGGCTTTATCTACATTATTTTGTAATACAAGAGTTATTTTAGGGCACACGCAATTATCTTTTAAATTGTGTTATACTATTGTATTTAGTTATGGCATAAACATATCGTAAACATGGGTTTATCTAAATGGATTACAACATGAGATATATAAACATGATAAAGGGCATAAAATATATCTAGTCTATCATGTCTATAATTGACTTAAATATATATATTAAAAAAACGCCATGAAGAAGGTTTAACAAAAAACTCGAGAGCTTACAGCAAAAAATAAAAACACAATAGATTATATATATAATTATGCCCAAATCCTTTTGAAATGTAATAAATTTTAATATACTGCAATCATGATTTAACATAATAACATATACTAAATATATAAATGTCTTGTTCTGAAGTTAATAGTATGCTAGTAGTCCCGTTTACTGTGCTAATCTGCGTTTCGTGCCGCGCCTAACTTAACCTGACATATTATTCTTTTTATCATGTAGATTACCCACATTTTCTGTATGATTTACTAGATTTATCTAATAAACAGAATATTACGCAAGTCCAGTATATATATGTTTCTTTTACTCCGTGACGTTTTATGACTTCAGATAATGTTCGGTATAATAAACACTGAGGAACTCCGCATTGCTTTTTTCTTAATCAGCCAGTGCTTAAAGGCCCAACTGCCGTATAAAAGCCACTAGATGGAGCTGGGGCAGGCTTTTCATTTAAAGACCCAACATCCGATCAGACCTTCGGATGTAAATTAACTCTGCTGTGTGTGTGTGTATTACCAGTGAGTGGCAGTACAGTGTTAGCTAAAAATAGATTGGCCCGGATTGCAGCCGACAGAAAACACATTGTTTACCTGTTGATTGTCGGTAATTCCCATGAGTTTTAAACAGATACCACATAATTTTCTCTTCCAAGTGATTAAATACATGTAGACTTGTATGTCTCATACACTAAAAATGTACACAATAACCGATTTATGATATTCATTAGTTTTATTATTCTAAAACAGAGTCCACATAATTCAGCCAAATTGATCTACACCAATTGAATGTTTTTCTTTTGAGCACTTTTATTTTATTTTATTTCCCTTGACAAATTGTCATCTATGTCTCTCTCTGATGTAACTGGTCTATTCACATTTTCATTCAAGTCAAGAATTGCCAAATTTGTACGAAAAGTGTATGCTTTGTCGGAAAAGTGTATTCTTTTATCGTGGTACTGTAGTAAAGCGTTGTTGAAACTTTCAACATAAAATGTATCCATACAATGCACATAGTCCTGTCTGTTTTATACATTTGTATTTTTTTCAAAGCTTCAATTAGTAATTGTTTAGCCTTTGGATCTTTGATTGTTATTTTACTGCTTTCAAAGTTGCCATCTGTTTTACATCTCGATACTCTGTGGCAACTATATACAGAATGTTTGATCTAAGAGTTTCTTTATTACCGCAGCAGTTTTTCATACACCAGTAAACAAGTGTTTTAATGCTAGCTGCTTTATCGGAGAGTTCATGATGCCATGTCTTACCTTTCTGGTATTTTGGACCTGAGCAAACAGTTTTTATTTCTTTTGTGACATTTTTAGTTGCATGCCATGTATCATTTGTGGAAATTGATTTTTGGCCTATTTGTTTTAATGAATTTGTTAACACTTGCATTTGTGTCATGACAATGTAATTTTATGTCAATAACACTTTCTCCATGATTATCAAAAAAGTCATAAATTCGTTTTGTTCCAATTAATTCATGTTTTTGGGATGAAGCAGAATCTTCTTTCGAAACATGTTCTGTTCTAGGAACTTTGTGAATATTTGCTCCAATGATACTACATCTGTATGATACGAGTTCTTACGTGTACCATGTCGGGCATCAGTGAGGATGTTAATGGTATTATCCTGTTCTTTGTTCGATTGTATTTCCATTTCGATGGCTTACTCATAAGATTCATCTGCCATTTGAGTTACTACCCTGCTATATTTATTAAACACTTCTGATACATACTTTTCTCCCAAACACCCTATGCCTGCTGACTGACAGAATATATTAAACTGGTTGGGGAGCATCCCAGAGACATTATATCCATGCAAGATTCTTTGATTTCCAAGACATTTTTGTCCCAAATATGGTGTGCTGCTCCACAATATATCATGTTTTAGAGCACATAAAAATTTCACAATTTCTACATGACCCTGGTATTTTATTGAAGAAACTACCGGCTTTATCTTGCATACTTTGATATGATCATTTGCACGATTCAGGAGATTTCCTATTTTTTCTGACGTTGTAACAAACATTTGATCTTCACTTTCATCACATGGTCTAATATATTGAAAAGAAGGATCATGAAAATGTTCCTCTGTTTGATTTTCTTGCTCAATTTCTTGACGAATATCAATATGTCTGCTTTTATAGGATTTCAATACCTCAAGCAAAAGCTCTTTTGAGGTCACATTATTATGATTTCCTTCTCCTGAAAAAGCTTTTATTTATTTCACAAGATTGAGTATTTCATGTTTTTCTTCTTCATTTTGACAAATAAATCCAATTTGCCCCTCAATACACGTTTTATTCCTTTTAGCACTCCGTTTTTTGACTGCCAAAGGATTGTCTTTATAGTATTTTCTCTTTTTTTCCTGTTCATTTAATTCCATTTTGTGTTTGTGTACATTAGTATATGTTTAATGAATGTGTAATCTGTATACAGCCACACTGTTCCACAAATACCAGATATAATCGGTAAATATATGTCAACACCTGTGATAAGGTTGCATTGTAAGGATCATATTTCTGCTGGTCCAGTTAGCCTCAATCATAATTGGACAATTCCGTTACAAGTAAGGTAGAGGATCCATTTCTGCACTTTTATTTTCCCATTTGTTTTATTCATTTCTCATCATACATTCCAAACAAACATGCATTATCTAATTACTCGCAAATCATCTCTAACTATGTTTATTTTATGTTATTTAAATGCTCAAAATAATAAAAGAAATAGTTGATCAACCTATATAAATTGAACTCCACCATACTGTTCTTGGCGGCATTTTAATAAAATGCGGTGAAGTGATATGTTTTAGAAGTTGATGAAAACGTGTTATATTTTTATTTTGTATGTGATGGATACATCCAAAACATTTGTGTTATCATTATTAGTTAACGAAGAGCAAAAACTTACAGTTGAAGCTCTTTTCAATCATTACAATTGGAATTTTATTGAAATAAACAAATCACCAGAAGAACAACAAAATAATGACAAATTGAATGTGGAACATGAGCTACCAATTAATTCAATTCAAGAAAGTGGGTCTATTCAACAGGAACATGATGCTCAAATTGTATCAATTAATGATGTTACAGAAACAGATTTGATGACAAATATAGATGATTCTAGTGAACATTACTTTTGTTCTCCATGTGTGATTACACATGATCAATCATGGCTTGGAAGTGGGTCAAGACCACATGCCAAAAATAGAATTTCAAGAAGGGTAAGATACAATAAATTTTGGTCAATGCTCGACAGAAGAAATGCTTGGCGCAAAACGGAGTATCTGTTAGAAAGGCTAGATTAATGAAAAGGGCCCACTTAGATGAGAGTGTTGTTAGAATTCAAAGAGAGTTAATGCTAGAATGTGTATTAAACTTAGTAAGGTCTCGCTATCCTAACCTACCAGGAGAGCCGTATACCGGTCATTGTTGGTAATGAAAGAAAATCAATTAAACTTCAAGCATATATTTTTTTAAAGATAACTACAACTGTTTTTTTATAATTTTTTGAAGAAAAAGTGTCCCTGACATGAAACATGTTCAAATATACAAGGGAAACCACCCCCAGTCATTACCTCCCTTAAATACCCCAGTTGGGTCTTTAAATGTATACATGGTTAAATCAAGGAGACCTTTTTCAAAATATTGAAAATTCCACCTCATAAAAAAAATCAATATTTGGCACAGAAGTAAACTGATATTAAACAAGTGTATTGGTAAAAACATACTTGTGAAAAAGTATTTCTTATTCCTAGTTTCAATATTTTTTTTAAACCCAACTGACAGAAATTTGAAAATATAGGGGAGGAGCCTGTGGAGTTATGAACTGAGAAGTGTACACAACTACACGTGGTAGTGTTTACAGCCGACGACAGACGCACATCGTTATGGCTTAGAGATAGGCAGAAGTTATAATTGTGTACCTCTGTAGCAGATTACTCTGAGATGGGATGTTTGTATCTGTGACTATTCATGTGGTCCAGATAACAAATCATCCCTACCATGTTCACATCAGAATCAAAAACACCACTATGCACTTCTCTATATTCCCGCCACTCCCCCCCCCCCCCACCCCCCACTCCCACCGTGAAAATTGAACATTCCATCGTCAAGCTCGGTGATGCATGTTCCTTAGTCATAACTATATACAATGTAATGCATAATTACTTAACTTATTATCTCCGTCATCCATTCCTAAACATAAATTTGTACAGTTATGCGTTATGCTTTATTTTGTATGTTTATTCCCAACACAACGTCATCCTAACATACATGTCCAAATTAAACGCATATCTTGTGTACTGCATTATATATACACTGTTTCTCCAGACCAACTATTATTGACACAATTAATTCTCATTTAACACTGATAACTTGAAATATTTGCTGGCAAACTGTCACAGTTCCAATAAAATAAGCAGAAAGTATATACTAGTAGTTTGGAGTCATTAGATTGAAAACCAACTGATTTGTAAGTACATTTTTCTGTCGTATACAAACTCTACATCCAGTGAGAGTTGTTTATATTGTTTTATTTTTAGAGTCATTCACTGTAACTGACAGTCCTGTAAAGCTGGTGTAATTGATAAGACACACCTCCAATTTGCTCCCTGCCAGGGTAGGGAATGTTGCCCCTTTAATAAAGCAACATTTATAAGGTCACCAATTTATTTAGCCGAAATGTACACTGTTTAACATCTGCATGGTAATCGTATATTATCTGCCAGGCTCTACTGACAATAGAAAACCAAGTCAAATGGGACCTGTTGAAACATCGATAACCACAGTATTACATATTCTCTTTATCAGATAGATAAGTTTATGGTGTCTATCTTTCTGTGTAGGTGATAAGGGAAAAGAGAGGGTAGAACCAAAAGATCTCAAAAGCAGGTATGACCTGTTACGGAAGTACTTGGATCGCCAACACAACTCAGAACTACAAGGTTTATATGCTCTACAGGCCTTAGTTACAAATTTAGGACACCCGCCAGGTATGTATAGGTTTTTATTGTCACATAAAAGACTTATAAAAGTCCACCCATACGGCCAATGTACGGCTGATTAAATTAGCACATTGTTCATAAAGGATGACAAGACTTGTATGTAGTTATCGGCAAGTCCTAAAAACCTTAATAATAAGTACAATAATTGTATATGTTATTTATTTAAATAGGAGCTCATTCATTTGTTTAGGTTTGTAATAGACATGCTGTGTTGATTCATCTAGTTCATTTGTAATTTTGATCCTGTATTGTTCAGTTTTCAGGTGTATTGCCGACTAAGTTTGATACTATATAGTTCCTTGTGTATTATACGCATATTTCGCACTATGTTTCATACTATCTATTTTGTTTTGTATTGCAGACATATTGCGGACTATGTTTGATTATGTCGTGTTCAGTTTGCAAAGCAAGCATATTGCGTTTGTATCGCGGACTGTTTAATACTATCTTGTTCATGTTGTGTTGCAGGTGTATTGCATACTATATTTGACTATATCTTTTTTTATTTTGTATTTCAGAGGTGTATTGCTGAATATATTTGATTCTATCTTGTTTATTTTGTATTACAGGTGTATTGCGGACAACGTTTGTGTTTTTTATTTTGTATTGCAGGTGTATTGCGGATTGTATTTGATTCTATCTTGTTTATTGTGTATTGCAGGTGTACTGCGGACAATGCTTGATTACATCTTGTACATTTTGTATTGCAGGTGTATTGCGGGCTATATTTGGTTGCAGGTGTATTGAGGAATATATTTGATTCTATCTTGTTTATTTTGTATTGCAGGTGTATTGCGGACAATGTTTGATTATATCTTGTACATTTTGTATTGCAGGTATATTGCGGACTATTTTTGATTCTATCTTTTTTATTTTGTATTGTAGGTGTATTAAGGAATATATTTGATTCTATCTTGTTTATTTTGTATTTCAGGTGCCTTGCGGCCTATGTTTGATTATATATTGTACATTTAGTATTGCAGACCTGTGTATTGCCGACTATATTTTATTCTGGCTTTTCGTTTTGTATTGCAGGTGTATTACGGAATATATTTGATTATATCTTGTTTATTTTGTATTGCAAATGTATTGCGGGCAATGTTTGATTATATCTTGTACATTTTGTATTGCAGGTGTATTGCGGACAACGTTTGTGTTTTTTATTTTGTATTGCAGGTGTATTGCGGATTGTATTTGATTCTATCTTGTTTATTGTGTATTGCAGGTGTACTGCGGACAATGCTTGTACATTTTGTATTGCAGGTGTATTGCGGACTATATTTGATTATATCTTTTTTACTTTGTATTGCAGGTTATTGCGGAATATATTTGATTTTATCTTGTTTATTTTGTATTGCAGGTGTATTGCGGACAATGTTTGATTATATCTTGTACATTTTGTATTGCAGGTATATTGCGGACTATTTTTGATTCTATCTTTTTTATTTTGTATTGTAGGTGTATTAAGGAATATATTTGATTCTATCTTGTTTATTTTTTATTGCAAGTGCCTTGAGGCCTATGTTTGATTATATATTGTACATTTAGTATTGCAGACCTGTGTATTGCCGACTATATTTTATTCTGGCTTTTCGTTTTGTATTGCAGGTGTATTACGGAATATGTTTGATTATATCTTGTTTATTTTGTATTGCAAATGTATTGCGGGCAATGTTTGATTATATCTTGTAAATTTTGTATTGCAGGTGTATTGCGGACTATATTTGATTATATCTTTTTTATTTTGTATTGCAGGTGTATTGCTGACAATGTTTGATACATTATACGATGAGGACATTATATCAGAGGATGTATTTATTAACTGGGAGAAATCTGCAGATGAGCCTG
This sequence comes from Cyrtodaria siliqua, assembly GCA_037043455.1. Classification (NCBI taxonomy): domain Eukaryota; kingdom Metazoa; phylum Mollusca; class Bivalvia; order Adapedonta; family Hiatellidae; genus Cyrtodaria; species Cyrtodaria siliqua. The sequence continues at coordinate 205,745 of JAWPHD010002869.1, read as the reverse complement.
ACGGAAAAGGGGCGGCGCTAAAACAAGTTGTACAGTTTTTCAGATGGTTAGAAGAAGCCGAGAAAGATTGCTGAGAGTAACTTCTCCGTTCGGTTGCTTTTAATAAATAATCGTATTGATCATCATTTTCCTTAGTGTAAAGTTGATGCGCATCAACATGTAATTTGACTACACCAGTGGATTGACTAATGTGTCATTGTGTTTGTTATTACACTTGCTGCTGATGACTGTTTATATGTAATTATACATATTACTACTAATAGTAAAAAACAAAATAAAAATAAAACTAATAATAATAATAATACAAAATAAAATAATCATAATTTATTTAAAATAATGTTTTGTTGTTACGACGAAGTGATAGAGTACCTATAAATTCGTTATCAAACAAAAGTAGATATAAAAGTCAAACAGGAAATTTAGCATTCGCGGATACTTTCTGGTACTTACACTTTATGGTCTTATTTATTAGTGAAATAAATGTTATATAAGAATGAAAATGGACGAAAAAATGTGGTGGAAATGCATTTTTGTATGTAAAAAAACGACGGGACTTTTAATGGAACACATGGCAATTTTTATTTTTTAAAAATTCATGGCGTCCCGCTAGTTTTTCTGCATAACTTGCATTTGTTCAATCATTAATAGTAATTATAAGAATAATATTAAGCAGTTTGTTTTTGCATATCATTATTTTTGATATTATTGCACTAATGATTTTTAAAACTTATAGTATAATAAAAAGAAATAATGAATACTTAAAATTTGATTTATTTAAAGGGGCAACATTCCCTACCCTGGTAGAGAGAGATTGGAGGTGTGTCTTATCAATTACCCCAGCTATACAGTCAGTTACTGTGAATGACTCATTATCATATGTAACCAACTCTCACTTGATGCAGAGTTTGCAGAGGACATGGAAATGTACTTCATACAAATCAGCTAGGAGTAAAGTTTTTCAATCTAACTACTAGTATATAACAGTTTTTTTTAGTAATATTCATGTTTTACCCTATAGTTACTCTTTTATTTTTTTCTTATATCCATTGCCCTGTGTATTATATCATAAAAAAGAATTGCTATGAACTTTTCCAAAATGAATGTAATCTGATGACTAAAACAGAACTTCACACTGTCAGCAAATATTTCATGACGAAAGTTTCCAGTGTTAAATGAAAATTAATTACCAATTATAGCTGGTCTGGAGAAACAGCGTATATATACTGCAGTACACAAGATATGCGTTTAATTTGGACAAGCATGTTATGATGACATTGTGTTAGGAATAATCATTCAAAAATCAAGCATAACTGTACAAATTATTGTTAGGAATGGCTGGACATGATGCAGATAATAAGATAAAGAATTACATCGTTTATAGTTACGACTAAGGAACAAACATCACTGAGCCTGAGGAGGGAATATTCAATTTTTATAGGTGGGATATAGAAGTGCATGGTGATTTGTCTGATTCTGTTGTGAAAACGGTAGGGATGGTTTGTTTAAATGGACTACGTGAATAGTCACAGATACAAACATCCCATCTCAGAGTACTGCTATAGAGGTTTACACACAATTTTAACTACTGCCTATCTCTAAGCCATATCGCTGAGTGTCGTCTGCTGTATTTGTGTACACTTTTCAGTTTATAACCCCACAGGCTCCTCCCCTACCCTATATTTTCAAATTTCTGTCAGTTGGGTTTAAACAAAATTGAAACTAGGAATAAGAAATATTTTTCCACAAATATTTTTTTACCAATACATTTGTTTAATATCAGTTTACTTTTGTGCCAAATACTGATTTTTTTATGAGATGGTATTTTCAATATTTTGAAACAGGTATCCCTGATTTAACCATGTATAAATTTAATTGAAAAACTTGCCCCAGCTCCATTTAGTGGCTTTTATATGGCAGTTGGGCCTTTAAATGTAACCAGGGTAAAAGTAAAAATGATACTGATATATAAATTGAGACACCCATTTCAAACACTTCAAGATTGCCGTGTGTCCCTTTTATACAATCGTAGTTATGAGAAACCCATTTTGTGGTGACGTACATTTGGTTCACATACCTATTTTAGTGGTGACACACATGTGGTCGACATACCTGTTTTAGTGGTGAAGTACGACTCCACAATTTGATGAACTAATGACATGGATGACCTAAATATTTGTATACAGTGGTCATAAACCAACATTTGATTTATTATAAGGTAGTATTATGGCGATGCGTTTGTATTGTGGTGGGAGTATGACACTCGAATGTAGCCATACGTTTGGTCTATACTTACTTTACGCAACCATATTGGTAATTGATTTGTTCTTTGTTTTCAAATATGTTTATTAAATGAAAATTATTTCGAAGTTAGTGTTTTCTATGAGTTTCATTTTATTCCTTCAGTAGGAAATATGTGCTTATCAGTTCAAGAGGATAAACGAGAAAGAGTAGTGCCACGGCATATTAAAACAAAAACTGGAGTAAATATTAAGCAAACCTTGAACTCATTTTAAATCGTTTACTTTAGATTACTTTTCAAATGGATTATTGGAACAGTTAATGTACTATTGATAGAAGTTTGGCAAGTCTGTAGGAAATGCTTTTGACGATTGATAAGTTTAACACCATCATGAAGACAGCAAATATGTGGATGAACCAGTTCATTATTTAATTATTTTGTCAGATATATATACAGAAACGACCATGATATTAAAAAATATAATAGTTGACGAACATTTTAAAATGTTTTTATAAGTTTGGATGTGATTTCCATAAACTTCAAATAGATATTATAGAGGATATTTTGAGGCAAAATGTTCATCAACTCATCAGTTATTCCGATCAAGTGTTACTGGAATGAGATTTTACAGCTCGTATTTGTATTATTTATATAATTTAAATACTTAGAAGTAGTTATAACAGTCAAACCGGAAAGGTTGCATTCAAGGAACACAGTCAGCCAAAATCACGGATCGAAACAAACAACATTTACAAGGATAACTAGAGGCAATTAATGTGGCAAATCAGGTTTCAGGATGTACCAAACCTCACTCTTGTCGTATTGTCATGCCGATTAACGGACCAGTATAAATATACCCCAACAGGCTATAACCTCTAAAGCAACTAGGAAACTTGATTAGGCCATATATAAGTATTACATAAAGCTGATTATGTATATATGAAAATAAAAAAAATGCCTACAGAGCCTCAAAGCAAGACTAGTACTCAGTGACTTGGCAGAAATCAAAGCAGAACGAGTATACACCATTAAGGACACAACACGACAAGATTGAAGAAACAAATTAAACATTTCCACCCATTTCAAGGTTTATGTAGACGTCATCATAGATGCCACAAGCTGTCTGGTCGTGGCACAATCAAATAGAAAAGCATAGTGTCGAACTGTAATTGAGTCAATAACTAAACATGCTGTGCGTTATGAAATAATGGAGTTATAACCGCTCTCGATAAACGTCCTAACAAGTTAAATAAGGAGTGTATGAAAGTAATCGAATACGATGTCCATCTTGGTATCGCGATGACCTAATTCGTACAGTTTTAAACGGTATTGATCATGGTAAATTTAGCTAAATGAATATAACGTTTTATAATCAAAATCATCTTGGGAAAACGTTAGCGGACCACTCACGGACAAAATGCGGTGACAATACCTCGCAATGAGCCTTACGATCAGGAGCTTAACACATAGCCTGACAAGAATATTGCAAAAGGTAAAAAAGAGTTTAGATTGTCGACAAATCTAAGTTTTCCGTGGTATCTAGTCATTTCGAAGTAAGTGAATGATTGTGTACTATGTTAAAAATGAGTCATCCGATCATGAAAATAACGGTTCATATAAGGCAATGGTGGATGTTAAAAAAATAACCACATTACAATTTAAACGAACAGCCCAGACTCTCCAACAAGTAGACATACACAAATTGCTAGTCGTCAGCTGTCTATCCGTACAAAAGGTCCATTTGTTTTTACATATAACTTTTATGACATTGTCCTTCCTGGCACAGAATATATGAATGGTAGGTAAAAGTCACAGTTCAATGTTTTATTATATATGTCATTGATAAGATCCTAGAACATTAGTCGGTAGGTCTAATATTGATGGTGAAAAGGGCGAACTTCAAAATGACAATAAATAATAGGCATAGTTCAAGATATTTAAGACTTGTACTCGACATCTTTTTTCATAGAAATTGCATGCTATGATTTGTAGCTCAAACCAAGGAATAATATGTTATCAGTAAGTGTAACACCTAAGATCTTCTACAGTAAGATTTGCATCTTATGGTAATTTTGTCATTTATATTATTTATCTATTAGATATTCTGTGGCATGAGCTCAGTTTATGCTTTTAAAAAACATGAATTTTCATATAATTATTCAAATAATAGTGTCAGGCGCAGAAAATCAAATTTTAAATTAATCTAATTTGAAGAAAAAGTCAATGATAGATGCAGGACGTCATCCATTTGCAACCGCTATTTATCTGGAGCCAAATTATAGATATATTGCTTTATTTAGACATGCATAGTCTATGTTCTAAATAGCATGAATATGAATAACGTATTTAACTAACCCGACAAATAACGGTAAAATTACACTAAACACGTTTATCAAAACTCTATCCAGGTATTCGGGGAATATAATAACATACGTGCAGATTAAACGTATATTTGTTCATGTGTTCTTAAAATATACGTGATTGATTATGTGTAAAATGAATTGTTCCCTGATGTTCAATATTCAACATGGACGACGCATGGGGTAATGAGTCTGCTACTTTTATCTCTTGTTTGTGTTTGTTGCTTCCAAGGGATCCCCTATTCAGTATATATTGACAATCATACTAGCGTTTGTTTATTGATGTGTGGCTACAAATCAGTAGTGTTATTACTTACTGGTCCTTTGGGCTCATCAAGCCCGATCTTTGTGGCTTCAAGTAGAATATAGACAGTGCTAGTTGGCCTGAGAGGTGTTGCATTTTACATTATCTCCCATGTTTGTGTTTGTTAATTCCAAGGGATCCCCTTTTCAGTATTTATTGACATTTATACATGCACTAGCGTTTGTTTAGTGCTGTGTGGTTGCCATAAAAAGTCGCCCGACTACAAATCAGTAGTGTTATTACTTACTGGTCTAGCAATGTGTTTATGTCTATTATTGGAGAGTCTGAGCTGTTCGTTTAAACTGTAATGTGGTTATTCTTTTACATCCACAACATTGACTTATATGCACCATTATAATCAAGATATTTGACACATTTTTAACATAGTACAAACTCATTCACTTACTTTGAAATGGCTAGATACCACGAAACCCTAAGATTTGTCGACAATATAAACACTTTGTTTTTATCTTTTGCAATATTCATGTCAGGCTATATGGGTTTAGCTCCTGATCCGAAGGTTCATTATGAGGTATTGTCACCGTATTTTGTCCATGAGTCGTCCGCTAAAGTTTTTCCTTAATGACTTCGCTTACAAACGCTATATTTATTTGGTTAATTTTCATAAGGATGATCCTTCTTAGATCAATACCATTTAAAGATACAAATTACAAAGATGGCTATCATGTTCAAAGTACAACCCTTAGGAGATCCTTTTCTCAACAACCACCTAACTGATTTTGACAGGGTTGTTAGTTAGAACTGATCGCTAGGTGTTCAACTATCAAAGTTATACAAAGGAAGTTCCCGGGGTCAAGACAAGCCACATTCTATGGCTACAACATATGTATATTGAGATAAGTCTAAGATAAACATAGAAACAAATCATAAACGACACCACTCATAAACCGATCGGTTTATTTTGACCAAACTTCACATGCGTATGACTTTTAGATCAATACCTTTCAAACCTATATCAATTAAGTTAAAAAGACATCCAATGCTGCTGTTACTAAAAAATAGTATAAACCTTAATAAAGTTTCTTCTTAAAAACCGTTGAATATACTTTGTTTAATAATATTCTTTAAATGAAAACAACAACCGACAGGAGAAATATGTTTTGATTTTTTCCGATTTTAAAATCAATTTGGGGTGTCCATTCTCATCCTATTCGTTTATCTGGAGCATGTAGTCGAGTTAGGAGATTAAAATTCGTAACCTTTATATCACTAAAAAGATGACTTAGCAGGTCTACCTTACCATAAACTTCGAAAAGACTTTGCTTAATTTTATAATCGCAACCCTGATCTCCTTTTAAATATAAAATAAAGTAAGAACACTTCTTCGTCAAGGACTATCACAACCTGACTTCTATGGTGATGTTTGTTTTGTAAGATCATTGGTCACGATTACTTTCATAAGCTCTTTATTTAACTTGTAAGGACGTTTATAAAAAGCGGTTATTACCTCCATCAGTTGTTATTTCTACTGGTCCTTTGGGACCAACGAGTCCAATATAGGTGGCTTTGAAGAAGAATACAACTTAAGCCGAACTTAACTTTAGGGGGCGTGAGGAGTGTTGCTTCTTACATTACTTCTCATGAACAGACTCAATAAAACCGAGTCTGCTTTATTCTCTTAATTGTGTTTGTTGCTTCCAAAGGATCACCTTTATCAGTCTTTATTTTTGTTATACACTGTATCACCTGTTTTGAGGAAATACCATATAAAGCTGCCTTTCAGAAACCGTTTAGTTCATTCAAGACGCAGGGTGTTTCCCTCTATTAGTAAGTGCAGTTCTAGGAGGTGCAGTAGTTGCAATTTAATTAACTTGCAATCCACCTTTATATCAGCTGTTAATGGTAGTATGTTTTATGTATGCCTAGCTTCAGATGTTGATTGACGTAAGCTGCGGCACACAAGTTTGTGGCGAAGTTGCGGTATAGTTTTACAATGCAAATTAGGTCTGAAGCAAAGTTGCAGAAAACAAACATGCAAAACTTTGCTGCAGGCAGCATTTGCATAGTAAAAGTGTGCGACAACTAAAGCCCATTGGGACGGTGGCGTCTGATGTTTGTCTATGATCTTTCTTGTCGTACCCTTAATGGTTTATTCTCTTGTTGCTAAGGCTTCTGCCAAGTCATTGAGTATCTTTATTGTGGCTTTCTAGACTATTGTTTTTTTTGTATTATATTTACACGAGCATATTTGTGTTTTACTTATATTGCCTATCGATGCTGACATGTTGGTTAGAGATTAGATCATGACGGGGATTTCTTTATTTACACTGTCCTGTTTTAATGGGATGACAGTAGGGTAAGTGTGAGGTTTGGTGCACCCTAGAACCAGTTTAAACCCCCCAGTGGCCTACTTTGCCACTGACAATTCCAAGGCGGTAGCCCTATTGTCAATCCTGTGTGTTTGTGATGTCGTTTGCATTTATTATAACTTTTGCCTTCTTGTTTGTCTGTTTGCGCGTTTGTTTCTGTGTTTTGTGGTTGGCTGTCTTCCTTGAATGCTACTTTCCCTGTCCGATATTTTTATATTTCTTCATTTGCATAACATTTTTAGCTGTAATCTGCTGGCGATGTTTTTGCGATGTTCGCTGCAAGACCTCATTTGCATAATAAAACTGTGCGGCAACTTTGTAGCAAATTTCATTTGCATAAAATGTTTTTCTGCAATGTTCTGGCAATGCTTGTAGTGGTTTGCTGCAAAGTTGCGGCAATAATCGCCAATACATCGCGGCAAGCGTTTTCAAAATAAATAATGGACTAAAATTATGAATTAGAACAATGGTGCGCCGTTTGTAAACAAATATTATTTAGCTCATAAACATGATTTCGTTTTCACTATTTAACATGAACTGCACCACTTTAAAATAAATCGACATAATTTAAATAAATCGACACTTTTTAAATAAATGCTCTCGATTTAAAGTATATCCTTACGATTAATATTATATCCTCACGATTTAAATATATCCATACGATTTATGATATAACTGAATGGTTTTGATCTAAATAATAGTTTGTGAAATAAATAAATCGACCTCCGTTATACTAACTGTGCAACAATTTAATTCAATTCACTAAATCGACACGATTTAAATAAATTGACACTATTTAAATAAATCCTCTCAAAACTAAAATCTCTATGAGCGTAAAAGAAATATTTTAACTATGCGCGGCATACAAATATATTCTGATCCCTAACTTACAAAGTTGACGAAGCCATACAATAATACAAACCATCGAGACATATTAAAAAAAAAAGCTCTTTTTCATGGAAATGTCAAAAACTCCTAACTGTCATTCCCACGTTACTCTCATTTACATGGGAATGTCAAGTGTTGGCTCTAACTCTCCTTCCATTACTCCCATTTTGATGGAGATGTTGAGAGCTGCCATTTCTGCATTCCTCTCATATTCATGGTGATGTCGAGCGCTGTCATGTCTGCATTACTCCCATTTGTATGGAGATGTCGAGAACTGTCATTCCTGCATTACTCCCATTTTCATGTAGATGTCGAGCGCTGTCATTTCTGCATTATTCCCATTTTCCTGGAGATATCGAACGCTGTTAAACGCTGTCATTTCTGAATTACTCTAATTTGTATGTAGATTACAAGTTTAACAAATATAGAAATTTGTATCTACTTTCGTTCATACTTTAAATAACATGTATTTTTTTCACTGTCAGTCGTGTTTATTATCACTATTAAACATTTTAAATAACTTTTTAATCAACACAAGTTAAAACTGTGCATTTAATCGGCCATTTTCTGTGCCGCAAAACCCTTTTCTGTCCTTTTCTGTGAATTCAGCCCTTTTCTATATCTAGTCATACCGTTTTTTGACCGACAGTGCCGAGTCGAAAATTTTATCGTTTTAGCGTGTAATTTTGATAAAGAAATACCATGATGTTCGTAACATGTAGTACACGTCATGTACTATTTAAGCTTAAACAACATATTTTTAGTATCTCCTTGTATTTCATTAGAAAAGAACACAAGTGTTGCCATTTTTAAACGCATTTTAACAATGGCATCTCTTACGAGTTATTTCCCCTCGCTTCGAAATTTTAAATGGGTGAATCTCGCAATTTCTCGCGCAGTAAAGTATCTAAAAGTCAATACAGCTGAAGATGACGAAACTTAAAGGGGAACTGAAATTTTAATCATATAAACTTGTTACAATCTTCCAGATTACGCGTTTAAAAAAAAGAAAATGGCGGCCGTTTCACTTTTTTTTTACGTTGACGGAAAATGACGTACTACTTTCCGTTGTCATGTGTTGCTATGATAAGTGGACGGCGGAGTTAAAAACCACTCTGCTTCCCACCTGAATGATAATCAAGTGCCTCCAGCAATAACTAGTAGATGCTTGCAAGAAGAAAAAAAATGTATTTTTGTTGGGTGTTTGGCACACATTTGTGTCATTCAAAAAAGACACAAGCAATGTTGAACGTGTATGTAAGGGGAAAAGGAAATAAGCAATAGTTATATATATAGTAATGACTAAAGAGTAAACATTTTATATTAATGCTTTGTCCAAAACTTTTTTTTAAGAATGCGCATTGGTAAATGTAAATACGTAACTTTTTGTCTTCATGCGTGCTGAAAGCTTATCTGGAGCACTGATTGTTCATTATTGAAAAAAACTTTTAACAAAGATAACACTACCATTTCTTACCAAGAGAGCCGCATTATGCTGCTCTTCATGCAACCGCACGCACCCAGCCGCAATATACATGTGGTTCCTGATCGTCCTATCAGTGGGATAAAAACGTCTGTTGCGTGGGTGGGGTGGATGATTGCAGATCTCTTTGACGTATCTGGACAGTTGGGTTCTTATCACACTGAGTCCTGTCACCCCAGCTTGGCACAGCTCCGAGATTTTTTCAGACAGGCGCCTGTCTATTGGTTCAGTTGTATTCTATGCATTAAGATAAACATGATAAAAGCGAGGGCTTAGTGTAAAACTCCTGTATCTTGTTGTTAATTTATATATAGTTACTATAGTTTTCCATTCCCCCTCAATTGAGGATGTTCGTCTTATACTTCAATTTCAAAATAATTGAAACTGTTGAAATTTACAGAGCATTATTAAAGTTGGTGTTTTCTTTAAAAAAAATAGGTATACATTTTAAAATGTTAACATATCATAGTAAGCAAATGTAGATAAAGTGTCTTTCTCACGGACACAACACATACAGTATGGTCGTGGGATCGAACCCATGACTCCCTGTCCGATCTTTTTATATTTCTTTTTTGATCCTGGGTCCAATGCTCTAACACTAGACCACAGCTCTTCACCTTGTTTGAATGTTGAACTGTGAACCCCAGTTCTATCCCTGAGCTAGGCTGGCATGTTATTTTAATAAAGACAGATTACAAGTTTAAGCGTTATTCTACTGCGACAAACAAGACTTATTTTAATGACCATAGTATAGATGTAGACATATGGTACTTATAATGGGAACAAACAAGGAAGAGCAAAGAAAATGTAGCCTACTCCTTCCAAAGGTTGCCCATCATGCTGTTTGACGTCAGGAATGCATGTTATTATATTTCGTTGGTATTCAAGGTGTTCTCCTTTTCGAATCCGACACAGCAGGTCATCCGCTATCATATTCCGCGTGGGAACTGTATCTGCTTAAAGGGACAATGTCTGTAACTTTAAGTTCATAAAAACAAAATAATAACTTTGATACACATTCCACATCCACCATTATTGAATATTTACTAAACAGAAACAAGATGTTTTGTCGGAATTCAATACCGGTACAAAAAACAAGAGGTCCATGACCTTGAAACGCTCTCCTGAAGATCTGATCAGCTTACTTGTTATATGTATCGTAGCGACTTTTCCTTTATTCTATATGAAATAATGTGAAGTTGTCATTCATAGCCACAGCAGTTTTAAAATGTGTTTACATTTACTGGAACAAGGACCCCGCCACTGTGTAAAAGTCATCAGAACAGCGGAGGGAATGTCTGAAACAAGAAAAAACTAGAAATGTATTTATACATGGGACACGGATGCCCCCACTAACAAGCTACAGTATGTCAAATAACGTAAAATTTGAGAAATAAAGGGCCGAAACAATTAGTTGAAAACTGTTGGAGGAGATAGAAAAACACAAGATATTTTATCGAAAATTTGATATAAAAGGGCCGCAACTCCGGTAATACAAATTCGATCTATATTCACATCATGACATGATATGTAAGCATCCTGTAAAGTTTCGAAATAATCGGTTGAAAACTGTGGTAGGAGACAGACACATAAGATATTTTAACGAAAAAAGTATCGAACAAGAAAATGGGTAGAACCGATGGATGCTCCCCAAGATCTATTCTGAACTTATCAGGCCTTGTATCACCCAGTAGTATTCAATTTGCAGTTTTATTAGCAGCCTTTGTCTTATGCTCCGGAAAAGAATTATATAAATAACTCTAATTTGAATGAAGCAAGAGTTATGGTTCTTCATCTAAGCTACTGCCTTTTATCATTGTGTGAAGTTTAATTTCAGTCTCATTAGTGTTTTTTGAATTAAGCTATGGACACGAATTCCAAGTATAAAATTACAAATGGCAATAACTCTAATTCGAAAGTAGACCGAGTTACGGTTCTTGAACTCTGCACTTTCTCTTATATTATTACCCTCTAATATTGTGTGAAGTTGCATTGAAGTCCCATCAGTAGGTTTGAAGTTATGCTCCAGACAAAAGTGGGGCGGATGGACAAACTTTTTAATGGAAAAAGTGGCAATTAATAGTATATGCTCCACGAAACATTCCAAGGAGCATAAAAAAGTGCTTAACTCCAGGAATACACAGCGGATTTTGAGGTCAAATCGATATGCATATCTTGAGAACAAAGGTAAGCATCCTGTAAAGTTTCGAAACAATTAATGGCGGTAAGAATGAACTTTTGCGAGTTGACATTATTTGCCTCCCAAAGAAAAAGCAAGTGGGTCAAAAAGTTAAATTCTACCCCTTCAGTAATATACTGATTTGTTAACTTATTACAATTGTCCAATTTAAAGTGTAATTAAGTAAGTTGCTAGATGTGTGCTGAGTATACTTGTTAATTACAGCAGCTATCCCGTCAACAACCAATTGTACAACATACGTACACCCTTTCTAAGCCTTCTGAGGACAAGGTATATATACATGTATAACTTTAAATACAGATTTTGAGAATGCAAACTCTCCAAGTTGGTAACCCTGTCTTCACCACCCTTTCTGTTGTTTTTTGTCTCTTTCATTGCATTATCAAGTCCTTGTTTGCAGTTCAGTGCGGACCTACTATGTCAATGCGTTCGGACGGTGTGGTTTCTATAGGACCCTATATCTCATTTCTACAGAAACAGTCTACATTGCTTTTAACCAGCCAGACGATACGCCCAAACTGGAGTTACCAATGGTTGGGGGTAAAAGCCATACCGTACATTCTGAAACTTAACTGAAATTTTAGCAGATGCGCGGTACGGAGAATACAGAAGTTACCGGAACTTAGTAATGAATAGATAGCTTAGTGTAATGAAAATAATAGATATATTGTATATAGGATGTAATATGGACCAAATAGGATAACCGAAATAATATTATTTTAATTTTGGTGTAATAATGCTATAGTTAGATGGTTATTTAAATGCAAATGATAGTTAATACATATCTAATCTTAAGCAAGCATCTATTGTGATGTAGGTCTATGCTATACTCGAGCTGTGATATTAGTCTTGTTCTCAGACATCGCTCGAGATGCTACTAAAGGCTAACAGAAAAATCCGTTATTGGTATAACTATTGCTGATTAGTCATGATTAGGCTCTCTGCTGTTGTTAAAATGTGTGAATCCCTCTTGAAATATGTTTGTTACACCTTGCAATGTAACATGTAATTTTATTAATTTCTTGGTCATGTAATTGATCCAAGGTCTGGTATTTATTTAATAATGTTGATTTAATCAACACACATGGCAACCCGACATTGCGTTAATCCAAAACAATTTCGTTAAATTTTGAAAAGAAGAATTGTTTTATTCAAAAATGGCAAGAAAATGTTGATAATAGGTTGCATTATTTTCGTATAAATACTTAAAAAATGAGTTTGCATTTGAAAAATATATTTGTTTGTTTTTGATAATTTTATTCAAACACGTGTGTACATACATACATACATGATATAAATAAGTGTACATGCATACACTATATAAATACAAACACATTTTAGGCAAAAAATGCATATAAGAATACATTCGATGAAACTAGATTGAGAAGAACAGACATGGAATGAAATCTGTACAAACTAAAGTAACATTAATATACACCTTTAAAGCATCAGTATTAAAAGGTGGAATAAACGTTGTGAATGTTATGGTTTAATGGTTAAAGATATTATTCACAGTGTTCCATCTTGCTTTGATAGCATTAGATTTCTTTTCAGGGTACATAAACAATGAGAATAATTCAAGGTGTTTATATCTCTTTAAATGCTCAATACAAATGCTATCATTTGGGAGACATTGTTTCAGTTTACAGGAGTAGATATAACTTTTAAAACTGGAAGGCAAATATTAATTATCGAGTGTATGACGCTTTCATTCTGTTCAACATATAGGAGGATTTCCTGGGGTTTTATTTTCACATCAATACCACGTTGATTCTTGATTTGTTCAAAAAAACGTAAAAGTACATTTTTTGGATACATACATTCATAAAATAAATGTAAAACAGTTTCTTTCGAGTTGTTACACAACTTACAAAGTTCTGTTCCGGACATTTGCACTGATAAAGTTTGGCATTGGTAAACAACATACGATGAAATATTTTGAACTGCAGGCTCTGCAGATAGGTATCATCAGTTATTTTAAAATTTTGTTCGTATAAAATTTCCCAGTCCTCAGTTTGTAAGGCTATTCCAAGTTCTTTATTCCATTTTTACTGGGATTTGTTAGGTGTTTCTGTAATGTTTTTTTAAAAGTAAAGTTAACCTTTTTTGTTGCCTTTAATTTGTTGATATTTTTTTTATAGGATGTTCAATTCTAGTTTCATGTTTAATACTTGTTTTTCATGTATTTGGAATTGCATTGAGTAGACCAAAGTATATAGTAAATGGAATCCTTATGTCATATTTATCTGAAAATTCTGTATAGGACAATAAGTTATACTGTTGACTAACAATGTCATTTATAAAGAACAACCTCTTTTGACAAAAAGCTTTAACGATATTTAAATCCCAGGTTAAAGCAATATTTGAGATATAAAATAAAGGTTCTGATAACATTTCAATTGCGTTTGTAATACATTCACAGTCTAAACGAGCCCATGAATGCATTACATTTTTCCAAAAACTATTTTGATAGTTTGCTATTTCATTAATTCCATCTTTATGGAGATACCACACTTTATCTCCACCAAACTCGTTTAGATAATTTAGCGCAATTGTTTTCCACGGTGAGAATATTTCAGGATCTAAAAGTTTTTTAACCCATACTAGTTTCAGTGACTGGCTTAGTGATTTTATATGTGGAAACTTAAGACCACCGTTTTTTATTGAAAAATATCTTGATATTGTACCAAGTAACTTAAGGTTTTTTATTTCGAGTCTAAGGCTTTCCTCTCATTCTCTAAGACTTGAGCATGGTAGGTATGGACGAAATAGAATAGAAAGAAATGAAAGATACTGTGCTTTTTGGGGAAAAAAGATATAGTAGATGAATATCATTTCATTGCAATTTTCCATGCTTTTCATGATATAACACGGGGTAGGCTCAACTGAGTTATAATTGCTTTACAATGTGTTATACCTCGGCTGTCTCATTTCATAAATTTTACTAAATATTGTATAACAATTGTATTAAACTGTTCACTTAAAATCATGTATTGTGTAAAATCATGTTGACCAACGAGGTACTATGTACAAGATGAATACAATTCTGTTCTTTTCTGTTATGTTTAATTATTATTCGGTTTTTATTTATGTTAACATATGATCTTTGCCGGTATGTACATGTACGGTAGTGCATGTATTCTATTTATTATCTACTTACGTGTAATAGATCTGTTTCGTGAATGCATGCTGATTGTTCTGGATTAACATGTTCTTTTGTCTTTATATATATTATACATCTACTTATACTTGTAATCTCCTTTAGTTTCGTTACACTAAGACAAACTATTCATTATTCTTTCGGTATTATCCGTACCACACACCTGCTATTTATATTTCGGAACGTAGAGTATGGTATGGCTTTTACCCCTAACTGTTTCCAACTCGTAATTCATTTTACGCATATTCAATCACGGGTATTTAAAGAACACCTGAATAAACCTATACTTTTAATTGGCACATATACATTATATAATTATATGACCTGATAGTGTAATTTTGCTGTTATTTGGTTAGTTTCTTTAATATACAATCATCATTCCAAAATGAAGCCTATAACTGCAGGTTATTCCATAGAAATAATTTAGGAGACAGGGGAAATTAAATTTAAACATCATGGGGTGGGTGTGGGAGGGAGTTACCCTTCGGGTGACCAATAATTTTAGGGATCATGATTTGTTCGGAAGCAAATAAAAGTATATTTCGACTGTAAATTTGCCTGTTAATGGCAGGCAAGGGATTTCAAATAAAAATTAAATCATAATCATACATAATAGACTTTCCGAAGTCTTTCGATGATGTATATGTTGCGTATCTGTTGTTGGTTTGCATCTCGTGATCCCAGATCCTCGCCATTGCTTCTTCTACCGATAGGAAATTGGTAACCTCCATTTCTGAATAAAAAAAAGTATTTTCTAAAATATTGCTCTATCTAAAATACATAGTGAGTGATTTCAATGTTCTAATTTCAGCTTCCCTTTCAGTGGTTTTGTAACCTGCGAGTCCTGCTTCTAGGATTTATAATATTTACTACCTGGGACTCACAATTAAACAAGGCCACCACTACTGGCTGTCTCGCCTTTTGAGGTTTTGTTCATTCACGACGAGTTTTTTTTTTGATGGGGTCATTGGTAGAGTGGGCCCAGTGAATGTTCAAACAACGCATCAAAGAAATACCGTTAACGGTATTGGAGATATATACGTTCCAAAAAACTTTAACCAAGAAAATTTGAGCAAGTTGTCTTTAAAGTCAAGGTCAACATTGGTGGGGTGGGGCTTAATGAAAGTGTAAGGGGTTACCCCAGTGAATGTTCATACACAGTTTCAAAGCAATACCTTTGACGGTATTGGAGATATATACCTTCCAAAAAACTTGAACCAAAAACTTCAACCAAGACAATTTTACTGAGTTATGTTGTGTTTAAAGTCAAGGTCAAGGTCATTGGTCGGGTTTAGTGGAAGTGTAAGGGGTTACCCCAGTGAATGTTCATACACAGTTTCAAAGCAATTACTTTGACAGTATTGGAGATATATACCTTCCAAAAAACTTGAACCAAAAACTTGAACCAAGAAAATTTGACTAAGTTCTGTTGTCTTTAAAGTCAAGGTCAAATTCATTGGTGGGGTGGCGCTTAGTGTAAGGGGCTACGTCGTCATTGCTGGGGTGGGGCTTAGTGAAAGTATAAGGGGTTACCCCAGTGAATGTTCATACAAAGTTTCAAAGCAGCAATACCTTTGATGGTATTGGAGATATATACCTTCCAAAAAACGTTAACCAAGTGTTGACGGCGCCGTCCATTTCTCCTTCGTACCCGGAAAGTGATCCCTATGTCTCGCCTTTTCCTTCGAAAAGGCGAGGCAAAAATAGGACGCTTAGAAATACCATCGAGGATCCCATAGTTCTATTAATAATGGTGTGCACCTATTTACCATATCACTGTATCTTTTTAAAATGTTTGGGTACATCTCCCAGCAATAGAAAGCCAGTCTAACCAATTATACTCAAGGTTGTACAAGTTTGTTAATTTTGATTCGTTCTTTCGGTTTGTTTTGACAGACAAGCACATGTTTTTCCAGTAAATGCTGAGCATCTACAGAGCATCGATAAAATTCCACCAAAAGAAAATATGTAAAATGATGAAATAGACTGATCATAAGTACATCTACAGAAGATTCAGTTGATCTGGGGTTGTTTTGCTGTTGCTCTTTCTAAATGTTTGAAAATCGTCAGAAGTGTAAATTCAGACGGTATATATTTCGGACATTTAATCTGAAACACGTAAGGTCCTCTTTGGTCTTTGAAATTATGGAACTACCTATATTAAAAGCCACTCAAGTTGAGGAAAGATTTAGGTACTGTCAAAAAACACAAAAAAGAACAAATATGATTCACAACGGGACTCAAAATTTTCCAAGGACTCATAAATCTGGAAGGCAGCGAGTCCCAGGACTCGTAATAACACAATTGTTAAAAAAGCACTGCCGTTTGTTCTTCTAAAGTAACCAACTCTTAGCAGAAAATTCTGACAATTCAGATGGCCATTCTATGGATACTGACAAACTAAGATGGCCAATCCATGGGTAGTCTGAAAATTCAGATGGCCAGTCAATAGGTAGTCTGACGCAGATGGCCAGTCAATGGGTAGTTTGACGCAGATGGCCAGTCAATGGGAAGTCTGACAATGAAGGTGGCCAGTCAATGGGTAGTCTGACAACGCATATGGTCAACTAATGGGTTGTCTGACAATACAGATGGCCAGTCAATGGGTAGTCTGACAATGCAGGTGACCAGTCAATGGGTAGTCTGACAATGAAGGTGGCCAGTCAATGGGTAGTCTGACAACGCATATGGTCAATCAATGGGTAGTCTGACAATGCAGATGGCCAGTCAATGGGTAGTCTGACAATGCAGGTGACCAGTCAATGGCTAGTCTGCCAATGCAAGTGGCCAGTCAATGTGTAATCTGACAACGCAGATGGCCAGTCAATGGGTAGTCTGACAATGCAGGTGGCCATTCAATGGGTAGTCTGACTATGCAGGTGGCCAGTCAATGGGTAGTCTGACTCTGCAGGTGGCCAGTCAATGGGTAGTCTGACAACGCATATGGCCAATCAATGGGTAGTCTGACAATGCAGGTGGCCAGTCAATGGGTATTTTGACAACGCATATGGCCAATCAATGGGTAGTCTGACAATGCAGATGGCCAGTCAGTGTTAGTCTGACAATTCAAATGGGTAGAAAAATGGGAAAATGAGGGGAAACAAACGCAGTGCATGTGCAGACAGTTGGGAGCTTTAAAAGAGTACTTCAAAACTGCTACTTACTTTTCTAGCCGGTCTCTTTCAAGCGTATTATGAAAAGGCCCTTCCCTGTATTCAAACAGAAAAGAAAAACAGAAGTTATTTTTGTTTACAAATTGATTCAACCGGGTGCCGATTCACCGATGTTTACCAAAACTATATTAATACGCGCTTTCCTTTCAGACAGGAACTATGCGGGGAAGATGGAATTTTCAACTGTACTTCGTCCACAATTTTAAATATTTATTATAATTACTGAATCGAAGAGGACAACTTATGGACAAACTAACTTGCGTGAAACATTTGATCACCAATAAGTCAGGGTTTACTTTGCGAAGCGTAATTTTGTTAAGTGAAAGCACGAAATACCCAAATGTAAACAAATTCACCCAAATCTTTATCCAAAATCTACCCAAATTTACCCAAATCATAAAACTATACCTTAACGTATGCTGTTTCATGTTTTTGTTTTTATGGAGATATCCAGTAAAATAATTCTATAATGCCATACATATGAAGTAAAAGGGATCTAGATACAAGATATAAGACTATTTATTTTAAATCGGGTTTTACAAACAAATATAACATTAGCTCTATGTGATATTTTCCGACAGAAAATTTGTAAACATAAAAACATATAATATAGCAGCTAAAACAGAAAGAGCATGGGGTTAAGCAATTTATATACCACATACCACACATGTTGTTTAAAAAATACATTATATAAATCATATGTTATGTATAACATACAAATGTTGGCTCTTATAATATTATTACAATAGCCCAGATAAAATCATAATTAGACGAAGATAAACACATTCAAAACAAGATTTACATTTAAACACATTTTAAGCACATTTAAGCATACACACATTAAAATAATTATTCTAAGCACACATGCGTAATACATAGAAAATGTCAAACAATAGAGCATAAGCACATATACATTTATTTCTAGCACATCACTGTCATCTTAATTCAACTAGAACATTTACTAAAGCTAAAAAATCAATTTCATTTAAAGCACACTTTAAAACAATTTACAACCATAATAAAAGCACATTTAAAACACTCACGGTGTTTTATTAAGTATGTTAATAATATGTTAGGTATTAAGAACATAAAAAAATGTGGCAAAAATAGCATGCAACCACGTAAGCAAAAGAAACACATGATCATAGTGAGACACTAATTAAAAGTAAACAAGATATCTTAAGGCATAAGCATGCAGACACATGAGCAAAGAAATAATAAAAATAGCACATCAAACATAGCAGCACATTTATGAAAATTAAGAGACACACTAAGAAATGAGGGAAATGAGGGAATATTAAAACTGATATTATTAATTATTGGGTTTGTTACTGACCCCGTACAGAAATATGTGGGGTCAGTAAGATTTATAGGGGGCGGGGCAATAGCCGAGTCCCCCTATGTATCTGACTGACCCTACATATTTCTGTAGGGGGTCAGTAACAAACCCAATAACTGATTTATTGCATCGAGCACCTTTTTAAGGCAAACACCGATATTTAGCCCATATTAATGAAGCGTCAACGTCATTGAGGCTTTCGCGCAATTTGACGTCATGACGTTGACGTCACGACCGGTACAAATGAAAACCATTATTAATTTACTTATTATGTTTGCTACTAACGCCTTAACGAACTATTTGCAAATGATTTAAACTTTGAATCGGAATTGTAGTCCATATTGCTTTAGTGACCCTCTATAAAATCTACTGACCCACTTCAGAATAATAGAGGGTCACCATGTGACCGCTCTAATCCAATGAAATTCTTAGGATTTTGTGCGAGGTGCAATAAAATTCTATAGTTATACATGTATATATACCAACACAAAAACACATACACAACAAGAAAGCAATCTCACATTTATCCCATGGTTGGCCAACATACAAGCTCCACCTTGAGACAAAGAATGAGTTTACGAACAATCAAAGCAACATTAGGCACACACACATATTATCTCATGGCTATACAACATACAAGCTCCACCATGAGACAACGAATGAGTTTACGAACAATCAAAGCAACATTAGGCACACACACATATTATCTCATGGCTATACAACATACAAGCTCCACCATGAGACAACGAATGAGTTTACGGACAATCAAAGCAACATAAGGCACACACACATATTATCTCATGGCTATACAACATACAAGCTCCACCATGAGGCCTAGAATGAGTTTACGAACAATCAAAGCAACATTAGGCACACCCACATAGTATCTCATGGCTATACAACATACAAGCTCCACCATGAGACAAAGAATGAGTTTACGAACAATCAAAGCAACATTAGGCACACACACATATTATCTCATGGCTATACAAAGTACAAGCTAGACCACCATGAGACAAAAATGTGGGTTTAAAGAACATTAGGCACATTTGGCAGACTTACATATTATTTCATGGTTAACCAATATACAGGCTAGACCACCATGAGACAACATATGTGTTTTAAGAATAAAACAAAGCAACATTAGGCATACATTTAGGTCCGGTCTAGGTGCGGATCAGTCTAGCAAACTCTTTGTAATCCTTGGCGGATCTTGTAATAATTACATAGATAAATAGACATTTTTAAACATAATATCAGCAGACAGTTATTATTTCTATAACGCCATATATATGACGTTAATAAGTGTTATATTTTATAACGAACATTAAATTAAAATATATTAAACTCAAATTGTTGCAATAATACCCCTGTCATAAGGGAGATATTGACTCTACGAATAATTATAGAGGCATAACTCTTATAAATATGTTAGCAAAAATATATTTTCTCATGTTTTACTTAATGATATAAATAAATGGTCTGTAAAACACAATAAGATAAACTGATAACCAGTATTGATTTCATAAAGGTACTTCTACTGCTGACTGTATTATTACTTTCTATTCTATTATTGCAAACGTTTTAAGCACAAAAGGTAAACAACTCTATTGTGCGTTTGTCGATTTCGAAAAAGCGTTCGATACAGTGGAAAGATATTTACTGTGGCATACACTCTCACAGGAAAATATAAGTCCTAGAATGCTGAAAATTCTCCAGTCAATGTATAACACGGTAAAGGCGTGTATAAAAATAAGGTTTCAGAATTTCTCAATTCCGACAACGGTTTAAAGTTGTCTCCGATATGTTCATGTTTTTCATTAACGACATAGCTAGTTGTATAAGTAGTATAGATACTGAGGGTACCAGCACAATTTCACAGAGCGGGCAACGGGCGCCTATCAACTATTAAATGTGTCAGCAATGGCTGTTAACTCAAGTACATCATCATTTACAAAAACTAAATGAAAGCATACTTTAGCCAACCGCCCTATTATTAATTAATTGAGCAAACCCACTCTAGAAAACTGTCGCTGATAGCCTCAGTATCGATACTACTCATCAATCCATTTTATCATTTCAATAACATAATATTTTGCTCTTACAATTCAACTAAATACATTTACAACTTATTAAGCAAAGCCAGACGGAACCAGACAGTAGTCTTCATCATCGCTGTACATATCATATTCTATCATGGAGTATATATATTTTATTTTCCTACACTTTGCTATTTTGTATTTTAGTTCAAGAAGCTCTTCCTTTTTTTTATCCAGCTCTTGTTGATACTTATCTATTTCAGTCAACAATCTGTTTCGATTGTCGGCTTGGCTTTTTTTGGTGTCCATCAAATCATCACGAACTACCTCATATTCTACTTGGAGTTGCTTGCCTTTTATCAATTCTCTTCCGTATTTATCTTTTAAATTGTTAAGTTTCTTGCAGACCTTTTTAATCTTTCTTGTTCAATGAATAATAATACTATACATAATTTATTTTTAAGTTCTTATTTAATGTCTTGAATGTCTTTAAACGGGACCCAACTTTTGAAATCCTCATTGTAGCCTTCCATTTAATCAATGCTTGTTGCTTTTTGTAATCACGTCGTATTACTTTTTCAATCCTGAATATTTCTGGCTTCGCTTTTATCTAATTCATAAAAGCTTCCTTCGATGTGTTGGTCGTTTAAATCTTTTAATTTGTATGTCACAGGAATTGTGCTTTGAATTTCATAAACAACAAATATTTCTTCAGTGCAATTTAGAGTATAACCTTTTTCAAACGTTCTTTTATATTTACTGATTCTAACTTGGTCCTCAATTTTTAATTTTTTTTTTTTTTAATTTGATTACTTCTCATTTTTCCGTACAAGTCGAAATACACCATTCCATTATTCTTTTAACCACTTGCTTTAGTCTTTGTCATTTTAATACTCCGATGTTTTGTATTATTGTACTATCAACCATCACCTTTAGCACGTCTAAATATGTATTTGTATTGTTTGCTGTGACTATTTCCACATCCTCTCTTTTAAAGTTCTATTAAATCGTTAAATTACTACAGCTTTTCCATAATTAAACGTGTGATACATTTCAATAGTATTGTCATCAAGAAATTGCTTAAACACCTTGTTATAAAATTCTACACATTGATCAACCCACAACAATTTACATTGTCTCCGTGTACTTATAATTTTTTGAAACGCTTTGGTAATTTCTAAACCAGTTTTATTTTGAACAGGCATAACCCAAGCAAATTTGCTAAATACATCAATAACAGTAACCCAGTGGGCACATGACGTCAATGTCAACGTTGGGCTATGACGTTGGATTGACGTTGGATTTTGGTTGAAAATGAAAGTCAGGTAGACGTCATATTCCGACGTTGATACAACGTCAAACCCCGACGTTGGATTGACGTTGGACTCTGACGTTGTGACGTTGATACAACGTCAAATCCCGACGTTGGATTGACGTTGGATTATGGTTGAAAATGAAGTCAGGTAGACGTCATATTATGAAGTTGATACAACGTCAAATTACGACGTTAGATAGACGTTGGATAGTGAACACAGATAATCTAAACACATTTAAATACATTTATTCATTGTATAGACACACAGTACAACAACCGAATAGAACCCCGCGGGGCAACGACAAACTAATTCATTCCATTCAACTGACCCAAGCCGAGTTGTGTTTACACTATGAATAGTACTTCTACAAGAAATGAACAAAATGGCGCCAACTTGGCCAAGATAAACGATGAAAATTTGTCATCACGTTTGACAGACCTCCAATACAGATGCATCGCTCCCTCTCTATATATAAGTCTACTTGCGATCGGTCAAACAGATGACTGAGCTTGCGTTGTTTTGTGTCTTTGTTTGCCGATTGCGCCAATACTTTAAGTCGTCGTTCACATTTAGGCATGTTGATCACAAATTGAAATCGACTAGTCAATGAATGGCGGCTTTGTTTATTTTTTCACTCTTGTAATGTCACGCGTGATCGGCCGATGCAGTGAAACGGCACACTTCGGCTTTGTACATTTACCGTGTTATACCAATTAGCATCGGTCCTGCACAAAGGAAAATTGGAGCGAGACGGGACCTTTTCCAAGGCAAGGCGCCAAGTCCAAAGGGGCAGGGCGTAATGTGGGAAGACATGTCGTCAGAGGAAAGGGCAGGGCGCAGCGCACCGCCAAAACGTGCTAGGTACAACACTGGATCAGACTTCTTTTTTCCTTCCACCCCCTCCAAGTTGGTCTGGAGCATACTTGAGGCAGTTGCCCAATGCCAAATTCATCTCATGCTCCGTGGTGGCATTCCCTTTCTTCACGCTTTCTGTAAAAATATATGAGATAAGAAAAGAGATTACATGCAGAAGGCTAAAAGCAGAATGAAGAATTACAACTAGAGTAGACTGTACTATTTTATTATACTTTTAATTAAATGTTTACATATGGACCAAACTGAAATGCAGGCCAATAAATTTCAAATTGTTTAAATACACCAAAACTGAAGTACGAACATTCTCAAAAATCTTAAAGAGGCTCTACCTATATATTTGTGTCCACCAATTGATATAAACTTTACTTAATTATAAAGAGGACTATGAAAAAGGTAAATGGCAATAATTTCACCCAATGTAATATGCGTTTGGCTGGGGAAAAACAGGATTGAAAAGATCGGATTTTTGAAATTGTATTCGTAATTGTTTTAGACAAGCCGATTACGGAGATTTTCCATCTTATTCGTTTACAATCGGAACTACCTCGTCTGATTAGCGAAGAGTTCCGATCGATTCGTTTGCTATCGGAACAGCGCCGAATAGTTTGTAATCGCATTGCGCATGTCCGAGAAAATCGTAAAAACTCGTAGTTCTCCGGCAGGAATAAACGGCTGGGCAGCATTTTATTCAAGATATTGTTTTGATCATAATTAATAATTTACAGAACTGGAATACGAACCATGTTTCTTCTTAGAATACTCATAAAATAGCTTTGTATAGATATAAATGCAGTAATATTGAGTATTTAATATTTTACATTAAAAATCGCGTAGATATAGGTAGTGCCTCTTTAAATTTAACCCTGCATCGCAGCATGTATTCTTTGAAGTTAGTGTTAATGTTAGCAACAGATGACACCAAAAAGATACCCATCATACAACAAAATCACATGCCATACTTAAGTAATATTGAATTCTATAAGTGTAAATGTTATGACTGATGAGCTTTAACAATGGCCTACCAGTAACACAGTAAAAGACTTAAGGGACACTTTGGTCTAGAAAGAGCATTACTTTATTATATCTTGAAAATGCAGTTACTTTCAAAATGTTGAATACCGCATGATATAATATTCATTATAGGTTTCAAGTTATTGCAAATTTTAGATTTTTGTGTTTTGTGAACGAGTTACTTCCCTTTAAAAATGATGACGTCACCAGAGAACAAGTAAACTTGTAGTATATTTAGTGCAAATTATTTTAAATGCAAAACTATATTTAACATATGTTGCTGAGCATTACTTTAGATAATATTGATCTATTTCAATACAATTTTGTTGTTAAAATTTAAAAGGGGCGGTGTTATATCAGGTCAGATCAATAATTTAACACTAATTATACACAAAAAATAGTTTTATAATAACTGTATTGCAATACATGACTTACATTCAAGTATAATGTTCTTTCAATCATTATTATAAATGTAGACAGCCATACAAAAGCAGCTAAGATTATAGATATAACATAGTCAAGTCAGTTGTTCTTCCTTGATGAAACATGCAAGGGAAGTATCTCCGCAGGTAGACCTCACAAATGTTAATTTGCAGTAACTCAAAAACTTATTGGAATATTTTGATGCAGTTTTTAGCATTCTGAACCTGTTTTCAAAATCTACAACATGACTTGTTTCTAGACCGAACTATCCCTTAATTTATTACAATTCGAAAGCGGATATGAAACTGGATACTCACAGTATTTTTCACCTATATGTTATGGTCACTATTGTCGTACAAACCTTTTACAACTTGGTATAGTCTAAGATTTTGAAAGGCAAGCTTGGATTTCTTGCCCTTCATGTTAAAATGGCCCATAACTTCATTCGTCATCAGTCTGAAAGACAGAATTAAACATACTAAGCATATATTGTACGAAATTGCTATTATACATTTGCTGTTTATTACAAAAGTTATATATACAACTTTCAAGGGGGGAAATGTGTAATATAACACCCAACATAAAACACTCAACAGAGAAAGGTGGAAATGGGGTAAACATCCCATACTGTTTAAGCTAAATAAAATTGAACCATCTTCTTCACTAGTACTGCTACTTTGTAAAGCGATAGCTGTTGCAGCCGCACTCAACTTTCTCCAGCGCTTCAGGTACGACATACCATGCTAAGCCGAGGTAATACTGACATTTTTTAAAGTTATAAATAAATATAATGCTGATAGTTTAGCATTAAATAACGTCACGTGTATATATATTCTGTTCCCTAAAATGCTCTTTTTTGTTGAAAAATCTCATTTCAAATGTTTTTAAATGCATATCATGTGCATCAACTATGTGTCATTCTTCAATATATGTAATTATTAGCATTTACCTTATTCTTATAAATCCCAAAATCCAAGTTATTATATATCCTCCTCGGACAGAAAGAAAACAGCGACTTCTTTAGTTAACATTCAAATCTAAAAGAACGAAATTTATTCTGTTGTCACGATCGTCATATTATGACGTCATTATTTTATGACACCTCTAAGAAAGGACCAATTTAAAAACTTTGAGCAAACGTTTGAAAAACGACATTCTAGCTGTGGCAATATCATGTGTGTCTGTTTTTGATTGTATATGTTCGTGCGTGCGTGTGTTAGCGTGTGCGTGCATGTTAATTTGTGTGTGTTTTATTTATTATCTCTTAAGTGAATTTAAATATTGGACTCCTATAGGCGAAAGTAGAATATAATTTGAGAGGGTAGCGGCACATAACATTGCGGCAATTGTTGATATTAAAGTCAATGCAATTGTCGTATGATACCGGCATTAAGTTGGTTCATATATCAAAAACAGTAAAAATTTAAAACATTTATCTCAGCATGTTGAAAACATGTCTGCTATACAACGTTGTTATGACGTCAAGAGGCGACGTAAATACAACGTTGTGATTTTGACGTCGATTAGACGTTGGATTTAGGTCGCCGAAGTCGCGACCAAGATCCAACCAATATCCAGCGTCACTTTGACGTCGTGTGCCCACTGGGAAGCAAGTATTTTACACCTTTATTATACCAAGTTTGTATTTTGTACTAATAACTGGCTTGACTATCAAATTCTTGGCAATCTTTTTTCCAGTAGTTTTAGACTTGCTAGTTTTTAAACCAGTAAGCATATTTTTATCCCACGTTGATTTGTTACTGGGATTTCCTTCAGATGATAGCAATAATCTTGATCTTTGTAAACAGCATCTAATTCATCGACTTTTTCACGTTGTGTACTTTTGACAAATTGTGTTTTGGTAATACCACAAGATGCACAAGTTGCTTTTAACATTATTCTGCCATTTTTTGCTAACATTAACTGAGGATTAACATTTTTTGTAATCATCTTTTCCTTAACACAGTAACTCATATATAATATAATTAGATACAATATGATTTTATACTGTTTACATTTTCTATTGGCTTATACGGTTTTAATATTTTGTAAAGAATATCATAAATTGCAACTTTTTAATGAAAAAAAGACAGAAATACCCACACAATTTGTTTTATCTTGATACTGAATAGTGTTGTATTTTATATTAGGTATATATGTTAAAACTTCTTTTGGTGGGCTTAGACCAAATGGATCAAAGTAATAATTATCATAGTAACACGTCCAGTGTGTACCAAGAAATATAAAAAGATCGGACAGGGGAAATAGCATTCAAGGAGGACAGTCAACCACAAAATACATAAACAAACACTCAAACAGACAAACAAGAAGGCAAAAGTAATAATAAATGCAAACGACATCACAAACACAAAAGGGTTGACAATAGCCAGGTCCAGTATGATCATCAAGATTAATAATACAAGATTTTTGTTTATTTTGTTTTATCGGTAATTTGTTTTTGCTAAAAACTCCTCTAAAATTTTTAATACCTAACTTCTCGACCCATTTCATTATAATTAAGTTAGGTCCGTTCTTAAAAATATATTTTTATTTTACAAATGGGATACTTCTATATGGTCTTATTTGTGAATCTACTTGTAAACCATTTCCACGATCAACTCTGAGTCCTTTCCCTTTCTGCCTACTTGCAAACCTTTTCCCGTTAAGCCACTAATAAGAGATCCAATTAAAGGAATTCCTAATGATGCAAGAAGTCCAAGAAATCCTCCGTCTTGTTGTTGTTTCTTTGTCATTTTAACAGAGCAACAACCTCAGACTTCATAAGTTGTCTCATTTGTGATATTGTTAACGCCTCCGAAATAATTAGTGCTTGTTTTGTTTTACTAGGCACTGTTACCTTCCCATTTCCAAATAGTTTGTCAATTCCAGTACTTGCCAGACAACATAGTGCTCCTGTTGCTAGAGGTCCTAATATCTTTGGAGCAAATTTAGCAACTGTTGATAAAATTGTTTTAGTTAACAGACAGCTAATGCTCCCAAAAAGTCTCCATTGTTAGACTGAGACCTCATTTGCGATTTATATATATTTATGTCTAATCCACGTCTACTGTTTATAGTTTTACCAATGTTTTTAATTTGAATTGTTGTTAACAACAAAGGAAAAATCCCCAGTTAGTTGGTCCCCAGTTAGTTGAAAATCCCCGGTTATATTAGTTATTTTTTAACCTTAGTGTTAATTCACTCTTGTTCTCATAAGTCCTCTTTAAACTCTGTTAAATTTACTGAATAATTTGTGTAAGTAATATATATTACAAGTAAGATTAAATTATAACTAATTCATTTCCAACAGTATCAGTAACAACATTTTCCTCGTATAAGACCAAAGCATAAACTTTATATCTAGCTGTAGAAAGTGTAATTATTTTGTATCTTAAATTGAGTTGTTCTGGATCAATGCTAACTTCATCACGTTTATAACTTAAATCAAAATACAGCATACCAAAAAGCGTGTTAAAATTAGCTATGTTAAGTAAAGTTCCTGTGTTTTTATCATTTCGTTTGTAAGAATAATTAATAACATCTCTAAATATACTTGTAATATTATCATGACTGTATTCGGTTTCTGTATAATAAATTCCGTTTCCAACCTCCATTCTAGCTGATTGTAAAAGCAATTAGCATCAGCGTCATTCAGTTTAAAAGTATCTAAAAGATGAGTATTTTGTGTTTGAGAAGAACTCTTGTCTGCCCTTTGCAAATACGCAAATATATGTTTTGGATTTTTAACACCAGCCGTTATTCTAAAAACGGATTCGGTTGCTTGGCTACTTCCGCTTTCCTGTACCATTTCACGAAGGTAGTCCATCTTGTTGATGTCATGTGATTTGCCATTACGTAACTTAAACCATCTGAGTTAAATATCATTTTAGGTATCCATAAAACTAATTTATTAATAACTACCCGGCTATCATCACCGATTGATTTGAAAAATAGCATATTATCATTTGTCATTTGCAAGCTAAATTGAATTTGACTCGGAGGAAACATGTTTGTGTCTAAACCTTCAAAGAAGGAATAATTGTTTAATGAAATCATAGAGTTAACTATTTTATTAGTTATGATTAAAGCATGACGAATTGCAAACCCGCAATAACTACAAACTTGATCACTTCGAGGTTCCGCTTTGTATTGTCTAAATAATAATATTCATTTGTTCCGGTTGTTTTTGCATAATCGTCAGACATTTCCAGTAAACATTTAACGTTAACAAATCTGTAAAGATTATTCCCGTCGTAAACTATTTTTCCATTTTGTTTTACTTGCATTTGATCAATCAGTTAAGCTGCATCGTTAATTAAAGCAATTCTGTCAGCGTCTGCGAAAGCAGCTCTGTCAGCAAGCTTATTTACTTGAAAATTTATTTCAAAATATGCGTTATACCAATCAAAGTAAGAACTTATATCATTTAGTGTAAACTGATAACCACTTTTCATTTGCCTGATAGCATTTCCTGGTTTCGCTATAGGAGTATCTAACTGAATAGGTACATGTTCGTATCGGGTATTATATTTTTCACTTCAAAACATCTATATATACCACTAATTAGATTATTTTTTATTAATTAATCGTTTAATTATTGTATGAACATTTATTCTTTTGATTCCCCTTCCGGAAAGTAATCTATTAATTCTTGTATTTACATCTTCTTCAGTTATATTATCAGCTATAACTTTAGCTACATCTTCTTCTGCACCCCTTGTAAGTTTTTTTTAAAATCATTTCACCTTTTGGTTTAGGTTTTATAACTGAAACTAATTTATCAGCAGCCATTTTACCTTCCTCATCCCCAAGTTTCTTAGAACCACTTTTTATAATGTGTTTGCCAGCAATTAATAATGCCTTTTTACCTACTGTTTTCGCAGACTCACTAAATATCTTTGAGCCAACCTTTGAAAAAAAAAAGTCAAATATACCAACTCCCGTTAATCGGTCAACTTGAGTATATGTTCCTGCACTAGTGCCATAAACTCTTTTTAAACGTGTCATATAACTTATATTACATTAATTATTCTAAAACAAGTCGAAATGATGTGTGAACCTCCGTAGAGAATAATAATTTTGCCAGAGAAGTTGGTAATGTAAATAGTAATACTGTTAATGATCGTTTTGTTTACTTCGCAGTATCCAACCCTTATCGGTTCATCTTTAAAATGATATGACCTTGTAAGATCAGCTGTTCTTATTTCATAAAGGACATCCCCGTATGATCCATCAACAAAATAAATAATTTTCAAATCACAGTGAATATATTAGGTATCGATAGCATTTGTTATGTTTGGTGTTAAAGTTCCTGAGTAAGTCATAGAATTAATCTTGTCAAGTCCAATGCCATACTGATTGTTCTTGTCTAATATTAATGGCCTGTCAAATACAGTTGTAAAACTACTCAGTTTATTTGAGTTATTAATTATTGAAGCTTTTTCTGATGATAATACAATTTTTTGTTCCATTATACATATTAGTAGATAAAAATAATCACATTTGTAATACCGTTTAAAACTTGATTTTTCAAAATTGAAAACTTGAGTAGATAAACTTTTTATTGTTGTAGAAATGAGCCAATAATGAGATTTTGAAAAAAAAACTGAAAGATATAAAAATCGGACAGGGAAAGTAGCATTCAATGACAACAGTCAAACACAAAACACAAAAACAAACACGCAAACAGACAAACGAGAAGGCAAAAGTAATAAAAAGGGTTGACAATAGGGCTTCCGCATTGGAACGGTCAGTGGCCTAAAAGGCCACTGGTGGTTTAAACCAGGTTCTAGGGTGCACCGAACCTCACACTTACCCTATTGTCATCCCAGTTAAACACGACAGTGTAAAATAGATATGCTTTGAATGTTGCTTTTAGTATTCGTTTACCATTTTCTATTTTTGGTTGAGCATGTGACTCATCAGTACTCGGACTTATATTAAACAGACTAAACCATTCTATACCAATGCCTGTATTTGCAACTGTATATGTAAGGTCTGCTTCAACTACATAAGGTCCGGGTTTTAGAGTTTGCACCCCTATTAGCTTTTGTAACATATTTTCCCATTTTTACAAATGGATTGGTTACAACAGTAAACTCTCCGAAAAAACCCATCGAGTTTGGTTCTTTCACGTGGTTTTCGTGTTAGATATGATACATAACCATAACTACTTGGACTAGCATTATCAAGCATGATGCTCATGCCATCATCCATTGTATATTCAAAAAGTAGAATCCGGCTTGAATTTTCTATTTTCGCTTTCAACTCATCAATTATACCAAGAATTGCTGTGTGTCGACTATCGGACATTTTATTATGCTCTTTAAAGGGACACTTTCCGTAAGTAAGCAGATATTGAGCATAACCAAATAACTGTCTGACTTTTATTCAGTGAAATATATACATGAAAACATGAGCACAGACACTAAGAAGTCTGTAGTAATACATTCGTGAGTTTGAAAAAAAAAAGGTTAAATTATTATTTGTAAATAACGTGGGACCCACCATATTTACCTTTTCTGCGATCACGTGACTTCCATTAGCGCATTAGGTTTTCACCATAGTATTTAGAGCGTAACATGTATAGCCCGCTTAGCTCAGTCGGGAGCTAGGTCGACCACTTTACGCTCACTATTATTACCGCGAGCGTAATTTTAGTTTGGGCTGCGAGTTCAAACGCCCGAAATGGTTTCTCTTTTTTTTGTTACCGCGATTGAATTCCGTCAAACAACCCTGCTTTAATTAGTAAATATTCAGTAATGTTTTGTGTGTAATGTTTGCGAACATAATTAGTGTGTGCTTTATAAGCTGAAAGTTACGTACAGTGTCCCTTTAAGAAAAACAATTTCATTATCAAAAGCTTTGCTTCTTTCATCCTGAGCAGCTTTTAATTGCTTTGAAACATCCTCAATAGCAGTTTCTGACATTCAGACATTGTTACAAAGAGGACTATCATGATTGCATGTATAAGCGGCATTGCTCCAGTAATGCAGTACCCCTAGTGTGAACCCTTTTATGTTTGTGGTGTCGCATACTTCTAATATTCCTTGTAAAATGATATATATGGTCCTATAGAAACCACAGCGCCCGAACGCAATGGCATCGTAGGTCCGCACTGTACTGCAAACAAGGACTTGAAGCTACAATGAAAGAGACAAAAAACAACAGAAAGGGTGGTGAAGACAGGGTTACCGATATGGAGCGGTCAGCAGGCAATAAGGCACAATCCTTGCTATTATCCTGTCTTCAGCGCCCAAATAGACAAGACAGTGTAAACAAAACTACATCCCATCAAAAGGAAATCTCTAACAATAAAGTCCACATCCAGAGAAACACATAAAGATATACATACAAAATAATAAACATCTCAGGATGTATCCAGAATCGTACTGAACAACCATAGTAGTTGCAGCTAAAGAGAAAACCAATCTAAGGTACGACCAGAAAACCCGAGGGACGAAAGCTCATGCACCCACCTCCCTTAGTTGGGGTTTCTGTAGGTACAATGATAGAGTCCCAAGAGGTAGTCCAGTCATCGCACAAGTGAAAAGTGAAGCGTTATGACTGACTGTAGAGGGGTCAATCACTAAACATGCAGTGCGCTGTAAAACCTGTTGTTCGTTGTTCTAAAGTATTGTTTGCGTTTTATGCGCGTTTTTGGTTGACTTTGCTATGTGAATACTACATTTCCTCAACCTCCGCGTAGGGATATTGTAGCCACTAATCCCTGCCACCACACAAATCACGTGACGATAGCTGAGGCCATGTGATTACAAAATATGGCGATACACTTGGATATGCTTGGTAAAGGAAACTCTTGCCGTAACCAACAGGCAATTGTCAAAACTCGTCACCTACGAGAAGATGTTGAAAACATTTAACCTGTTTTTGGCTTTGGTGTAATCTCTTTATTAAATATACACACAGTTTCTGTAATGTTCTCAACGGAATACATGTTTGTTTACAAGTACTGTAACTTAGTCACCGGTATGCATGTTCCCTAAAAAATATATTTTTCATATAATACCGTTTTTCACACTATTTTCCTATATTATGAACAAAGTAAGTTGAAATATTGGCCTAAAAAATATTTAACCAAAAAATTAAAATTAGCTAGAGTTCAGCTATAAATGTGTGTGGTGGCAGTGATTACCGTAACAGAAAGGGGAAGTAACCACTGCGGGGAGTTTGACATTTCCTGTTTGACTTTTATACCTACTTCTCTAAAAGACATGTGTTCAACGTTTATGAAACTACAATTCATCACTTCAAAATTAAAGAAAAACACTTTAATGTTTGAAAACATATTCCCTATAAGCTCGATCTAAACAAAATACAATAAACCATTAAAATTGTAGGAAGATGTGTTCTACACTTTGTGATCATATATAAACCAAACGCAGGGACCGCCAGGTGATCTCCTTAACACCTTCGATGAATAATGGCATATTAAGTCGGTTTGAGAGATATATTTGAGAGATATATACTCTGTAAAAGAAGTTTTGGACCATGGCAAGTTTCGAACCCGTACAATGATCGCTGAACCATGACATTCGACCATAACCCTTATTATCTCAGTGATAATTCACAATAGATCAACAATCAACAATAATTATCGTTTACAATGAAAGTTTGCGAAAAAATAATAATATTTTTATTGGTTACTCGAATGTGTCAGTAACTGTTACTTGTATGGACTTTGCAACATTTTTTACAGACCCTTTGTGTGTTCGTGATATTTGTTTTAAATCAAATCTTGTTTGAAATTTATTTGTTCTGGTACCAAATTAACCGGATATGGTAGACCTTGGTTACTACAAAAAGATACTTAAATTTTGTCCACTAGTTTTATTTTTATATGACTTTATATACCCTGGTCCAAAACCTTTTTTACCGAGTATAGATGAAACTTTGCTGATTTTCTGAGTGATGTATTCTGGGCTTACAGTTAGGGGTACTCTGCTCAAAAGTTGAACACTCAGCGGCACTGGAACCAATGTCTGTTGTTCGTAATTACAACTATCACCTGCTCAAAAGTTGAATACTCAGCGGCACTGGAACCAATGTCTGTTGTTCGTAATTACAACTATCACCTGCTCAAAAGTTGAACACTCAGCGGCACTGGAACCAATGTCTGTTGTTCGTAATTACAACTATCACCTGCTCAAAAGTTGAACACTCAGCGGCACTGGAACCAATGTCTGTTGTTCGTAATTACAACTATCACCTGCTCAAAAGTTGAATACTCAGCGGCACTGGAACCAATGTCTGTTGTTCGTAATTACAACTATCACCTGCTCAAAAGTTGAACACTCAGCGGCACTGGAACCAATGTCTGTTGTTCGTAATTACAACTATCACCTGCTCAAAAGTTGA
This sequence comes from Cyrtodaria siliqua, assembly GCA_037043455.1. Classification (NCBI taxonomy): domain Eukaryota; kingdom Metazoa; phylum Mollusca; class Bivalvia; order Adapedonta; family Hiatellidae; genus Cyrtodaria; species Cyrtodaria siliqua. The sequence continues at coordinate 171,226 of JAWPHD010002869.1, read as the reverse complement.
ATACTCAGCGGCACTGGAACCAATGTCTGTTGTTCGTAATTACAACTATCACCTGCTCAAAAGTTGAACACTCAGCGGCACTGGAACCAATGTCTGTTGTTCGTAATTACAACTATCACCTGCTCAAAAGTTGAACACTCAGCGGCACTGGATCCAATGTCTGTTGTTCGTAATTACAACTATCACCTGCTCAAAAGTTGAACACTCAGCGGCACTGGAACCAATGTCTGTTGTTCGTAATTACAACTATCACCTGCTCAAAAGTTGAACACTTAGCGGCACTGGAACCAATGTCTGTTGTTCGTAATTACAACTATCACCTGCTCAAAAGTTGAACACTCAGCGGCACTGGAACCAATGTCTGTTGTTCGTAATTACAACTATCACCTGCTCAAAAGTTGAATACTCAGCGGCACTGGAACCAATGTCTGTTGTTCGTAATTACAACTATCACCTGCTCAAAAGTTGAATACTCAGCGGCACTGGAACCAATGTCTGTTGTTCGTAATTACAACTATCACGAGAAAGGAAACAAAGTATATGTATCGCCATCTTTAGCAATTATTCCCGGGTACAGTTGAGTACTGGTGTCCATTCATCTTATGTCTGGGCATCTCAAGTAAAAGGATTATTGGAACGAACAGGATTTAATTAGGTTTGGTATATTTAAAGAGTAGAAAACATAACATGTTTCATTAATATATTTTAACAACGAATTAAGGATCTGTTTATACAAAACTGAAATGCTGAATTATCGGTTGACTGTAGACATTGAATGCTTCTTTCCCTGTCCGATTTTTTATCTTTCTTTTGTTCCACTAGAGCTAGTACATACATAATAATATCAGACTTCAGGTTTAAGCATTATTTAAATGTGCTTAATATAAAGAAATTTAGAACTTCTTTTACAAAACTAAGAGTCTCTAGTCACAGGTTAGAAATTGAAACTGATCCATGGCAGAGACCAAATAAAACGCTAAGATCGGAATGAAAATGCCAGCTTTGTAATACACTATAATTTCACTTTGTATTGGAGTGTCTACTATATCATCATATTAGAAAAAAATATGTTAACATATATTTATTAGAAACGACAAAACACACCAACATTTATTGAACTTATGACAACAGAAAACGAATTTTTTCCTTCATTTTTGTCCACAAACAGAAATGTGTATTTATCAATATTGATGATTATTAATTTAAAAACAAATTAAACAATGATATACTTAATAGTTGACAATCCTGTTGTATATACTGTAACTTATTGCTGTGCCTAAGCAATTAAGCGATACCGCTGATATGCATTTTCTATTATTTATTTATTTATTTTTATTTATTTATTTATTTATTTATTTATTTATTTATTTATTTATTTATTTATTTATTTATTTTTTTTTTTTTTTATTTATTTATTTATTCTTTCATTCATTCATAAATTCATTCATTAATTCATTAATTCATTATTTAATTAATTAATTCATTCATTCGTTCGTTCGTTCGTTCGTTCGTCCGTCCGTCCGTCCGTCCGTCTTTCTATCCATCCATCCATCCCTCCGTCCGTCTGTCCGTCCGTCCGTCCGTTCATTCATTTATTCATTCATTCATTCATTCATTCATTCATTCATTCATTCATTTATTCATTTATTTATTTATTAATTATTTATTTATTTATGTTTTATTTATTTTTTATTTATGGTTTGCCTCTAATGAGCCTATCCGATATATTTTGCTAAAGTTGCGAAATCGATACAATCCGATGTTCAGTCAAGAAAACAAGCAAAGAAAACGACTGTCATATATGACTTACATGTGTTGGAAATGACGTAAAACACCACACAAACAAACCTACAAACAAATCGTGCGCGCCTTATTTTACACTGGTCTGGATCCACTATTATAAAAGCGATGTTAATTTGCTTAAATATATTTGTGTACTTCTAGATATTGACGATTTTGTTTAATGGTGTTTAATGTGATTTATTAACGTATTTGTCTAACCATCCCTTCTACATTTAAGTAAAATAATTATATTTTGATAGGTTAAATTTGTTTATACATACGTCACGGTACATGCTTTCTTAATGTTATGATTGATATTTTCCTATAAGACTTATACGGCATACTATTAGTTAAATGAAACATTAATGTATCTGCTACAGATGCATTATTAACAGTAGTTTTCATGTCAACTATGTTTACAAGTATTGACATTATGTATTGTTCCTCATTTTATATTATATTTGATGCATAAATATTTGATGCATAAATGGGAGAGGCACTAATTTATAATCGTAACTATTTTAAATATCTGACATAAATGAAAATGATAACAAAATTAAATAAATGTCACAAATGTTACAAATAAAGGCTTTAAATATATTATAAAACTATGTGATTAATTAACATTAGGTGATCCGAGTAACTTTCATACCCCATTCAACTCCTTCTCCAAGACGCGAAAACGGGGTTGACTGGGGTATGAAATAAAACCTTAATTTCGGCTTAAATGGTTTGCATATTGTAAAATTAAAAATTTAAATAGGTAATTTTAAACAGTTATTACATGTCCATTCTGAAATCCTGCTTATATCAGCTTTCCCATCACTTAGTGGAATTAAGGCGAGACCAAGTAATGAACATTGGTTTTCGGTTATCACTGTTTTATTGTTTATATGCCCAATAACTATAGCCCTTTTTGGGCACGTGCAAGGTAATTGATACGGATATAATCACATAAAATAGTGAGACATACGAATAACAAACTGCAAACAAGTAAATATTGCAGTATTAAATTAACAAAATACGTCAACACTTTTGAACGAAAAAGATCTACACAAAGGACAATACATTTAATAACACAAATGTTAAAACAAAATAAATGTGCGAAGCTTCGTTACACTACCAACCTTGATATAACAATATTTATAAAATTATGAACAAAACTTTGAACAACAATAAGTATAAAGAAATATATTATAGAGTGTTTATAAAATTATTAACAAACATTTTGAAATAGTAAGTATAAAAATATTGTATAACGTGTTCACAAAATTATGAACAGACATTTGAATAATAATAAGAATAAACAAATATATAATTATGAACAAAGATTTGAACAATAATAAAAATAAACAAAAATATTATAGCGTGTTTATAAAACAGGAACATACTTTTGGAAAATAATACGTTAAAATAAACTCGCATTATGATATGGTCATACTACAATAATTTATTTTCCATAGACGTACATTATAGAAAATGTCATATTTTTTGCCAACTAAATAATTTAATTGGTAAAATGTATCAAATCGTATGAAATATTTGCATATGGATACTAACCGTAAAGAAGCGATGAACCCAGAGTCAGAGTTTATCTCAACATCTTTTTGGAAAATTTTATTTTCCATAGCCTGGTTTAAACCCACAGCGGCCTTTTTTCCCACTGACCGTTCCAAGGCGGTAGCCTATTGTCAACCCTTTTTTGTTTGTGATGTCTTATTTGGCCTTTTATTCATTTTTGAATGCAAGGTGGATTTATCAACTAGCATTCATAGTCATTGCTTTTGGCGCTTCCTCATCGCCATCTGGCGGATAACCTACAGTTTTTCTCATAAATCGAGGCTTCATGTAGTACATGCATGCTGATCTATGCTAGACAAACGTATAGGAAGCTGAAAACATCTATAATGCAAATAAACAAAATCTCATTATGTATGAGTTGTGGGCGAATTTATTTTCAAGCGAGTTTTTGCAAGGTTATTTCTCATCAATGTGAAACACGATGTGACGTCACACGCACCTTCGCATGACAGTGTTATATACGCGCATATTTCCCGGGGAAGAGTTGTTTCAATACATTTAGTGTGGTTTCAATGTATTTATTATGTATAATTGTATATAGCAACAACTGTTTCAAAATAGTTTTAGTGATTCACGATGACAGTGAATTATTATTAATGATAAGATGAAATAAAGAAACATGTTTAGACATTAGACACCACTGGATTGTTATTCTGTTGGAATTTAGTATATATATCAATCTTGTTATCGTTATATATTCTGTATTTAAGATTGGTTCGATCAAAACTTTCATAGATTGGAGAGTTCAGGATCTAGTTGTGCAAGAACGTTAAAACATGTCTCTGTGTCATGACGTATTGACGTCAAAATGTTATTAAAAACATTTTTTTTCACTGATCGCATTTGTTAAGTTGTTTTACTATAAAATCAATTAGTGTCTGTCTCAGTCAACATGACGTCATCTAAAATGGCCACATCACTGACCATTAAATTAAATTGCGAAGTCATGACGTCATATAATTTGGAAAGCCCGTGTTTGACCAGGTTCTGGTCAAAATAAATTCATTCATAACATGTGTCAAGCTCCAGATTATCTGAGTTTTATTCATAACATACGTGTGTCAAGCTCCAGATTATCTGAGTTTTCATTCATAACATGTGTCAAGCTCCAGATTATCAGTATTCATTCATAGCAAGTGTCACGCTCCAGATTATTTGAGTTTTCATGCATAATGACAAATGTTTACACCGAGTTGCATTTTGTTTGATGTTTATTTTTATTTCCATGCATATTTTAAAAAATGTTTTTATGTCCATTTTCAAAATTACATTATGGAGTCTATTCATTTTCTCAGTAATGTTTGGTGAATTCGGGCACTGTACTTATAAAAAGATTTAATGTTTTGTTTGTAAACAAGTATTTCGAAATCGACTAAATCATGGCTGTGGCATTTAACCTACTTCGTCAAGCTAGGTTCTGTTCTGTGTCTTGTTGTTGTTGTTGTTTTATCAAAAGTATGGCCACTTTTACCCTTGTATTTACTCATAGTCAATTTCAATTCTTTCTTCCACCGGTAAATTTGTATTTTTATTTTTAGTAAATACTACAGTAAAGTTTATTTTCAATGTGTGGGACAGACATAGGGAAGTCGAATCAACGGGTAGTGCCTCTTGTTAACTTATTTGTACCTGCAGCAGAAGGCGTTTTCTAAGTTACGCCACTGAACTTGGACAAGTTCAAAACCAATTGCATCAGACTAGACACTTCAGAGTTATCTAGCCTTTGATATTTTTAAAAAGTGTTTTCCAGTAGGCCATAGACTATTCAAGCCAGTAGAGTGATACAGGCAGGCCCTTTTGTGCATCTTGTTCCCGGTAGACTACTTAATACAAGCAACTCTGTAAATGACATAATTTTAGACATGGAGGTCATCTTGAGTGACAGCTTGGCGATTAAACACAAATCTGTCTATCCATCAATCAATTTCATAAAATAATATTCTAGTCTAGATTTGAAACAGTTTAATGACAGTTGATCACAATCATATATATTTGGAATGGATCGACCCTCTAAGATTATTGTAGGTCTCCAAAGATCAATTTGGCTAAAACTATGTCAAATGTATGGAAATTTTAAATGTCCAGCAATCGTGCAAATATTCATACAGTCTTTAAGTTCCTATCAAACCTTGCATTCTCAGTACTTTCAGTACTTTGATTAAATTTGTGCTTTGTTTCTGTGTGTGTTTGTGGTTGACTGTCTTCCGTGCATGCTGCCTTTCCGGTTCGATTATTTATATCTATATTTAAACAAGGTTCTAGGGTGCAACAAACCTCACACTTACCCTACTGTCAACCCAATAAAACGGGACAGTGTAAATAACGAAATCCCCACCGTGAACTATTCAAGGCAGCATTATTAGGCAATATAAGTAAACCACAAAGATGCTCGTGTATATATATAAATACGAAAAAACACACAAAAACCTAGAAGGCCACAAAGAAGGTACTCAATGGCTTATCAGAAGCCAGAGCAACAAGAGAATAAACCATTGATGGCACACCAAGACAAGACTGCAGACACACATAAATCGTCACCGTCCTTTTGGGCTTTAGGTAGACGTCATCATAGGGTCCACAGCCTGTCAGATCATCGCAAAATTAAAGAGGGAAGCATAGTGGCGAACTGTAAATGTGTCCACCACCAAGCATGCAGTGCGTTGCAAAATGATAGGGTCCTCTTTATCTTTTGATAAACCTTTTAACAAGCTTAAGAAAGATAGTGTGAAAGTTATCATGACCAAGAATCATACGGAGATTGTAAATCACGTCACCATAGAAGTCAGGTTTTGAAAGTCCTTGTCGCAGAAGAGTTCTGAAATAACTTTTTATTTGGAAAGATCAGGGTTACGATAATACAATTTTGCAAGTTGAGTTTTTAATTTTAAGCAAGATTTTTTGGATTGTTTACCTTGTCAACCAATCAAAATTAAGTGATTCTGTGTTATAGCTTCGGATTTACCCTGGGACCTTTTCCCTGCCTGCTGATTGATTGGTAATTGGTATAGTCTGATCATATCTGTTTATGTGATGAACGCTTATGACACTAGCAAATCACAACATGTGCAGTATAATTATGTCACTATTTCATACGGTGTATATCTTTGTAAAACTGAAACAGTTTTACATCCGTGAAATAATGTGTGTGACATACAGTAATCCCGAATAATCAAGTGCATACTGTCCCTGTGTCTTAAAGGGACACGTGGCAATCTTGGGATTGACCAAATTTTTTGGGATTGAATATAATAATAATTTAAAGTTAAATATCGCTTCAGCCGGTGCTATGAGGCGTGAGAGGTGTTGCACTTCACATTACCTCTCATGAACAGACTCAACAAAACCGGGTCAGCTACTTTTATCTCTTGTTTGTGTTTGTTGCTTTCAAGGGATCCCATTTTCAGCATATATTGAAGTCTTTATCGAGCATTACTATTAGCATCTCGATTTATTAATCCAGTATCATGTTGACTTTAAATCTGCTTGCATATATTTAAATACAATTTTGAGTTTTCAACTTTTCTTCGTTATTCTACCATAGGTTTGAATATATTATTGGTGAAACATTATCAACAGTAAGTAATATGCAAAAACAAATTACTTTATGTAATTCGTATAATTAATATTAATGATTGAACAAATATTTATGTAGCAAAATTAACGGGACGCCGCAAGTGTTTTTAAAATATCAAGATCGCCGTGTGTCCCGTTAATGAATGATAGGTTTCTGAAAGGTATGAACACGTCAACTTTCGCCCAGGTCATATTAACACCAAAGCGCATGTCCGTAAACCACCATAACGGAATTAACGCATTTAAATATATAATACGAATTAATTGTGGTATCAACAAGTTCGAACCGGATTTAGAGGGAAATGTTAATTATAATAGAACACGTTAAATCATACTTGAGATTTAAATATAAAAAGGAGGACACTTCGAGTGCAAACTATGTGTACGTAAGAACGTACGTTTGTCCTTCACTTTTAAATAATTGGCTGAGTGAATAAGTTAGTCTTTGCATGAACCGTCTCAATCAAACCGAGACTGCAATATTTCGTATGTATCGTGCTCTGCCGTTTCCAAAGGTCCATTATCATACTCTTTTGCATTTGCCAAGCAAATATCACGATAGTTTGCCAAGCAAATATCACGATGGTAAATTTTGTCAAATTGGCTTCTTACAGTTAATACTGAACAATCAGTTAGTTTGAGGTTAGTTTTTATAAAGAGTTTGTGGAGTTTCATTTTTAAACATATTACAATGTTGCCATGTTTTCATCAACTGGAAGACATTAAAAGCCAGAGATAACTCTTTGCAATATTTTGCAGTCCATTTCATTTTCTTAAATTTTCAAAATATCAAAATCATTGTACCATAGTAATGCTATAAGCCATATAGTTTTTTTTAAAGTCTACAACCTTTATGTATGTTCTTGCAGAACGTCTGTGATAAGTCGTCATATGACCTTAGCCCTTGGCGCGACTATAAAATCAAATTCATTTCAATTCAATTTATGTATGTTATGAAATGAGTATCAGTTCCATCACTAGTCTCAGATTACGGCCATGTTGGCTTATTATCACGAGAATACGAGAAGCAACAAAGATGTAAATTTTGACCATTTATTTCGCTACTTACTGTATACTGTTTATGTAGTGGCTTTTTCGACCAGTAAGATGATTTTTAATAGAGCAGTTACTGATTTACTACTTGACTTGTAGAAAATATTGTACTAACTTCTTCACAATACAAAGAATAGTTTTCATTTTCAGAAACAATTACCACTCTCCTTACCACAGTCACGAATTATTCAAGTGTGAAAAGTATAAGTTCTTAAACCATTACTTTTATTATTATAGATTATACGTTTTGGTTGTTCTTAACTAGTCTATACTGATGATGGTCCGTTTTAGCTTATCTTATACATTCATTTTTGAAATAATTATTTGAATTATCGAAAGTTCTCGTGGGACCATATTGGTGGCTGAAGTATTTATGTGTTTTACTTATATTGCCTATTTATGTGGTCTTGTTGGTTAGAGAATAGTTCATGGCGGGGATTGGATTGACGGTAGGTAAGTGTGAGGTCGGGTGCACCCTAGAACCTGGTTTAAACCCCCAGCGGCCTTTTTTGCCACTGACCGTTCCAAGGCGGTAGCCCTATTGTCAACCATCCTTGAATGCTGCTTTTCTTGTTCGATTTTTATATTTAAATTAAGCAATTTTCTTCATATTGTTTGCGCCATTTGTGATCATTTTTGTTGTCAAATAATAGAGGATATGGGTATCAATCTCTATGTCAAAACTGTGTACAGTATTTTAAAGTGAAATGTCAACATACATGTAACTCCAATATGTGTGTAATTTATAGAAATTGTAATAAACAATCATTACTGTGCATGTCACCACTATTGGTCAACTGATTTTTTAGGTCATCCTACCCTTGAACAAATATAATGTTCCGCCGTCGGCATTTTGGGGTTCGGCTGTCAATAAAATTACATGTAAACAGAGTGGGTCAAAATGACGTTTTGGCTTTGTGAAGCTTAGAGGATGGCTACGCGAAGATTGCGACAGATTCAGGAGCGTCCGTTTTTATTTTATTCAATCATATCAGGTATGAAAACATATAGAAAGTAATAAAAAAAATCTCTATTCATATTCGACGTGTAGGCACCCTGAAATGCACAGTAGAAATCAGATGACCTATATATATAATTTTACTTGTTTTGAAAGAAATGTCATAGCACCTTGTCATATACATGTTTAAAAAATGTTGAGCATTATAACATACCTTTTTTATCTTGATTTTTTTTTATCTTGAATTATTTTTGTTGATGAAAAATGAAAAAAATGGTGGGGTACGATCCATATATGTTTGCGTTTTAAAGTAACAAGACAAATGAGGATTACAATTAGTTGTGTATGTTTTGAAAGACATGTATATATGTAATCGAAAAATAATGTTATGAAAACATATTGTGAAAATGTAAAGTGACTCATGTATGTCCTCTTTTCAGTGCTTGTGGAGTTCGAAATATATGTCATCTTCAAAGACGTCTAGTGGAAAAAGTGTGATGACACCCTTTTTTTGATAATTTTGTATCTAAATGTAATACAAATCTCAGCATTACGTCCTTTCAAAGACAACCTTCTTGAAATATCAAACTGTATGTATTGAGAATATTGCACTCCTCTTCTTTTTACTTAATAAAAAGATCGGTAACATGCACTTGTTTTGGATGAAAATTGAAATAAAGGTTCCTGATTTCAACTAAGTTCGGAATCAATCGAGATGTTACGAAGGGAACGTTGGTAATCGGATGCAATTGTTAGATTATTAACGATATCGCAACATACAAAGTGAAACAAGTAATGCCTAACATTGATAACAGACAAAAAGAAAATCTCAAGTTGTTATGGTTTTCGTTTTCGTGTTTTTTTTAAACTTTATTGTGTGCGGAACAACAATTCTAATACACCCACACCAACGTCTAGTTTGTAACTATCTCCAATAAGTATATATATGCGCATGACCTGGGAAAGTTTGGTTGATGTCGTACAATGAATTATATATTACATATTGATCGCGGGCAGTAGATAAATGGTACATTTAAATAATCTAGAAGGTAAGAACACATGTATTATGTATGCATGCTTAAACTGATCAGTACACAATCACGTGGAAAGCACAAAATTAATAACGTGACATAAAAAATATGGTTGTAATTTATTGGATAAATCTGAATTAAGAAAGATAAAAATATCGGACAGGGAAAGCAGCATTCAAGAACGACAGTTAACCACAAAACACAAAAACAAACACGCAAACAGACAAACGAGAAGGCAAACGTAATAAAAAATGCAAACGAAATCACAAACACAAACTGGTTGACAATAGGGCTACCGCCTTGGAACGGTCAATGGCAACAAAGGCCACTGGGGGTTTAAACCGGTTCTAGTGTGCACCAAACCTCACACTTACCCTACTGTCATCCCATTAAAACAGGACAGTGTAAATAAAGAAATCCTCGCCATGATTTAATCTTTAACCAACAAGGCAGCATCAATAGGCAATATAAGTTAAACACAAATATGCTCGTGAAAATATAATACAAAAAAAACAATAGCCTAGAAAGCCGCAATGAAGGTACTCAATGACTTGACAGAAGCCAGAGCAACAAGAGAATAAACCATTAGGAGCACGACAAAAAAATATCAAACATCAAACGCCACCGTCCCAATGGGTTCACAGCCTCTAAAAACACTCTGCGTTTGCTTTCATTGCAAAATGTTACTTTTAACTGAAACAAAACACCATTAATCTTGTTTGCCAGGTTTGCACGTGAAAAGCCTTATCAAAAAAGTGTTTCGTTTGTAAAAGTTGTATATCTCAACTCATTTTCTATTTATAAACTGCGTTTTAAATACTTATTTAGTTAAAAAATAAACAATTCTAATAATATATAATATAGACCAACATGTATTGTCATAATTATTCATGGAAATGCTGGAAACTGAGCCATTAGGAAATTTTGTTCTCGGTTTATACTAGTCTAAATCAAAGACCAAGATTTATTCTAAAAGATTCCTAAATGAATATTCAATTATTATTAAAAATAATTTTTTAATTAATTATTACAGTTATTTTTTAAAAAAAATTGGCGTTGCGAACTCAGATTTCCTGCGTTACAATCGAGCGCGCATATCACTGCGCCACGGTCTCAAACAAATAGCGTCATCATTAAGTAATGTCTAATTGAATGCATTAGTCTTTTTTCACGACGTGATACTTGCGCAAGACCTGAGTAGTAGAGTAGAGAGAGATTAAAATAACCAAAATCAATTGAATATTTTCTGTTTAGTCGTATGTATCGAGTATTGGTAACTGGCGAGACGATTGGCCAGTATTGATTTATCCTCTCCAATGCGCAAATTAACGAAGAGTTCCGATGTCATTGATCGTACGTAGTCGGCAAATTCCGTCATTCTTCGGTGATAGCGAGATGCTACGAATGGCAGCCGCCTAGGAGGCCCAAAGATAAATTACCTTGTCAATCAGCGGATTTCCCGTTCCGTATACTTGACTCTCATATACTTTGCCAAAATCGGAAACCAAAGGGATATTTTTGTTCAAACTCATAGTATGATGACAAAAGTTGATACCGTTAAGGGGACTTTCATCCCCAATTATTACTTGCAATCATCGATAGATACTATTAAAGTACAAAAATAAACCTCGTCCAAAAATGAACATGATTATGCAGGAGCAGTCTTTTCCCTAATTGGACTTGCGCAGTGAAGCTAGTGAACGACAAGTGTTTGGCGTACTTCTGATGTAGACCGATCCCGGTCATTTTCGTCTCATCACAAATTCAATCATATCAGTATACTAGTATCTGACTATGGGGTGGACTGTCTCTGTTCACATTGAGACTAGGGTTATATAGTACCATATGGTATCTAGATTACAAAACTGTTTGATGACACTTTGGTAAATCCAAAAGTATTATATCTCAGAAACTAATATATTTCGTTTTCTATATGACACCAACATTCGTTTTAACTAAGATTTAGATTACCTAATTACCAACGTCCAGTTGTCATTGAAAAAAGCATTGGAAGCTTGTTTATTTACTGCTAACATGCAACATGACCGATACGTTCAGGTATATAAAGGTCCGAGTAAAGTTGTTTCTACTGTTATATTGAACAGCATCTTAGTTTTATGAAGGGGAAAACAGCAAATTAACAAGTTTGCCTCACTGAATACAAAACGGTGTTGATATTTAATTGTGCAATCCTTAACCAAAAACCATTCACTGTATTATAGTGATCCGGTGAATTAAAGCTATAGTTGCACAGATAATTTAGTGTGCATATTGTGTCTACTAGAATAGCTTGGCGTTAGTTCAGATCATGAACATAAAGCAACTTTATAATTAGATGACTATGATTTAGATTTCAAGTCAGAAATATAAATGAAGTTTACGGCTTGTTAAGCTTTTGATTTAAACCCGATTACAACTATCTTTGCTAGATTTGCATATTATGGCATTCAGTTGTGTTGGTCATTTTTAAATAGTTGGACATATCGTCATCAATAACTGCAATACTAGCTTAACAACTTAGATAATCGCAAACACTTTAATAAGTTAATTGGTTAGAGTCAATGTCAAGTTAATTACCAGTAAGATTCAAGGTCAGTATTATTTTTATACAGCTCTATGCTATACAACAATGACCCTCATTAGGTTGTTCTTACGCATGCAGTTCCCGAGAAACAGAGCTTCACGTAAACATTAAACATAGAATTAACGAAGCTGAACACTGGTATTGCAATTTCTGTTTATTTATTACACCTGCATTTAGGCTATGTATTCCAATAAAATCGTTGAAATGTCTAAACCACACAAATAGATGATAATTCGAATTAAACGTAGTTGATAACTGTGTCCATAATTATGTTTTTTCCAGAATCCTTCAGGCAAAGCGGGTAACTGAAAACAGAGACAGAGAAGGTAACAGATAAGTACAAAACTAATATAGCTTGAAGAGATACCGAAATATTAACAAATGTATTTAAATTCATTAATGAAGAATAATATTGACATAATGACACATGTTAAGGCATCATATTCCTTGTCTACATACATGACTTACCAGACACTGACTACTCCTAGGACATACTTTTTACCGATGACACAGCAGTCAATCTGGAGAATACTCCCTCCAAGACGCTCACATACATAGGAATACTTGAGACGACTATACAACTGGGAAACGATATAGGACATCGAGTTCAGTCCGACTAATTGAACTATCATACACGTTACAAGATACAAAAAAAAGAAGATCTCACACAGTCCCTATATGAAAACTGTTGAAAACTCAAAATATCTTGGAGTGGACATACGTTACAATCTTTCCTGGAAAACATACCCGGAATAACAACCACATCTACAAACAGGACGTTTAGGTTTTAAAAAATGCAGGTCTATAAGAGGCAGTATACAAAATACGAGTACGCCCCGTTTTGAGTATTCCTACAGATTCTGAAGCTCCCACAATTATCAACATTAATTAAAGTCCCTATCCCGATATCAACATGTAAATTTAACAACGTGTGTCAATCGTTTCTAAACCTACTGACGACGAGGTATATATATATTTATATATATATGTGGAGAACATTTTGTACAAACCACTTACCAGCGGATTCGAACCCGCACCAAGAACACCAACTTTGACACCTCGCCTCGCACAATAGCCGGCGCCTTAGACCCCTCGACCACCTAGCTAACCTAAAAAGGTTTCGGTGGACGGGTCATACTTAGGTCGTACTACCGAACGTGTCGGATATCTTCGTGCCTTTCCGTCAAATAACGACAACCATAGCGTATAATCTTTACGATAGAGGATTCACTTTACAAGATTATAACCTCAGGTATATATACAATATTTTACCATAGAAAGTCGCCAGATCATACTGATACACTGAATTTAGATATATTATATTATTTGTAAGAGAATTAATTCAGAATATCGAACTTTCTGTAACGTGGGATCTATAAGATACAAGTACAAACATTAAATATTATATGTGGAGAACATTTTGTACAAACCACTTACCAGCGGATTTGAACCCGCACGTAGGACACCAACTTCGACACAGCGCCTCGCACAATAGCCTGCGCCTTAGACCCCTCGACCACCTAACCATATATATATATATATATATATATATATATATATATATATATTCATAGACATTCAAAACATGTATACAGTGCTACAGTTTATAAAAACCCAAGGGCTTTCGGCTTACGCCTTCATCAGGGGTACACAAACAATAAAAGAACAAATACGAAACAAAAAACACACTAAAATACACGGCAGTTTAATAAAACTCTTTAAAAAAAACAGTGCTTTTGTAGATGTTTTTATTTTCTCACCCTTATATATATATTCATATATATATATAACTTACATATTTTGATAATCCAAATTCTATAGACACTCTATAAACTGTTTTAACAAGACAGGCCAAACCCCTAAACTGGAGCATCGAATTAACAGTTACCAACTCATAATGCATTTTACGCATATTAAATCACGGGTATTGTAAGCTATTATAAGACCCCGTGAATAAAAACATAAATATACATTATTATATTACCTGAATACTTGGATAGAGTCTGATAAACAGTTTTGTAGTGTAGTGTAATTTTGTCGTTTTTTCGCGGGATAAATTCTTTAACTAGAGATCCAAAGAAAAGCAGTTTGTTGCATGGACATCAAATTACTATTTTCACGCCAGGGTCACGGACATGCTATGTTACTACGGATGGAGATCTGTACAAAAGTGACGATCTCTTTTTTCTCTTTTTTTTCAAATATACTAAACGGAACTCCTAACGTTCCCACATTACATTCTAAATGTGTTTTTTTTCATGTTCCTGTAATATAATTTGTATGGTCGCCTTGGAGGCGTATTTCAACATAACTGCACACAAATGATGTCCGATGAGCTATTTTCAGGCTTTTTACCTAAATCGATTGAAATTCAAAATGTTATACAACGGTGCGTTAGAAGTTGACTACACTGCAGCTGTACAAATGCCACCATATGATATATAGCCCACGAAAGTACTCCAAAAATCCATTCTCTTGCCTTTAGACTTTGCATTCGTACAATGGACAGACTACCAGCCAACATTTCATTGATGCCAGATTTAAATTCATTCAAACTGGCAGTCTATTCAGTCACCCAATGGCTTTGTTTTACTTAAAAATTTACATCTTGTCTTTATGTTAACTAGTGTTATACTATCATACGTTAATTCACTCTCATCTGATTTTAAATTTTAAAACGCTTTTTACTTTCTTTAATTACTCACACTGCACTGACGGGCACCTGCACATAGTCACCATCAGACAGACAGACAGGTAGACGTTCACTCACAGCGGAATAAAATAACGTAAACTGGCATGCTCCTGAAACTTCATTGCATTACATGTGCATTGGTAAATTTAATATTTAATGAGCACAAATGCAGTATATTATAATTCAATCATACGATTGAAGTTTAACATCTGAAACATGGTTGAGCTATATTCGACCTTGATCGTTGGTTTAACGAAACGGCACCATTAACGTAAAAGCAGATATAAAAAAGTCGAACTGAAAAAGTAGCATTCCAGGACCACTGTTAACCAAAAACAAACGACAATTAAAAGGATAATAGGTAGTGTTTCAGACATTACGAACGCTAAATGGTTGACAATAAGACTACTGCCTAGAAGGGTCAGTGGTAAAATAGGTAGCTGGTGGTATAAACCAGTTTCTAGGGTGCGCCAATATTACTTCATTGTCATCCCAATAAAACGGGACATTGTGAATATAAGAAATCCCCGACTCTTATGTTATATGAATATAAAAACAAAAGCCTAGACAGCCACAAAGCAAGCACTGAATAACTTGGCAGTAGCCAGATCAGCAAGAGTATAAACCATTTAGTGCACGATAATACAAGATTGGTGACGAACATCAAACGTTACCGTCCTCTCAGGACTTAGGTAGACGCCACACTCTGTCCGGTCATTGGACAATACGAGAGAAAAACATATTAACACGCTATAAAAGGGTCAACGGCTAAACATGCTGTGCGTTGCAAAATGATAGGATTAAATAATTAGATTCAAAATAGTATACTATTAGTTACCTTTTACCAAGTGGCAATCTAACAACTTTTCTGATATCGTTTTGCTTCTCTCTTCGATTTTTTTTTGTCTCCAATCCATGAGGTACAAAAAGCCATGAACATTCTTTGCTTTTTCTCTTCAACCTTTCCTAAGAAAAATATCGAAAAGGAAACAATTGCATAGAGTTTAATTAACATTGTTGAAGTGATACGGGAAATAATTCCCGAGTGAGAAATATTCTTGCGATATAGAAACGAGTGCGTTTTCGCACGAGTTTCTATATCGCAAAAATATTTCTCACGAGTGAATTATTTTCCGTATCACGACAAAAATGTTAATTAAACTATATAATATATATTCTGAGACGAATTTCTTTCCAATCGTCTTTTGACACAAGTATTCCTTCTTCTGTCACTCCTTTGGAGACAGCGCGGAGTAATATAATGACGTCAATTCGTGACGTAATATCGTGACGTCTATCGTTTAGTTCATAACATTTGGCTACTGTGCTATCTTGCGCATTAGGCGAGATAGCACAGTAGAGGAAGGGATATATGTTATAGATTTTCTCAAACTGGGAAATTTCTATAATTCATCACAGAATATATAATATAACCTTAACATGAGTTAAAACCGAAGAGTCTTGGTAAGTCTTAAGTGTGCAAGTGAGTGACCACCAAAACCTTTCATAACCGCTCACTTAAAGGTAGGTACAGGGAATCGAATCCGTGTTGCGCTAATGAGAATGGAATGATCTACTCGAACACCCAGCTAGTAGGCTTTAAAGGGACACATGATAATCTTGAAGTTTTTTCAGAAGGCATTTAATTTAGCCTCTCGATTTATTCATCCAGAATCATTTTGACTTTAAACATGCTTACAGATAATTAAATACATTTTTGAGTTTTAACTGTTCTTCGTTCTTCTACCATAGGTTTGAATATATTATTGGTGCAATATAATCAATCGATAATATTCAAGAACAATCTTATTTTGCAATATTCTAATAATTAATATTAATTAATCAACAAATGATATGATTAAATAATTAGATTCAAAATAGTATACGTAGAAAAACTAACGTCGAGAGTTTTACAAACATCAGGATTGCCGTGTGTCCCTTTAAGTATTGTTTCAGGAACCTATCATACCTTATACAAAATTTATTAGAAATATTAAAATGTATTTTGTAATATAAACTCATGTTTAAATCACCTGTTATCACATATCGAGTCCCATTCTGTAGGGAGACACCGCATAATCCACTATTGGAAGCCGTATACACTTTCGTCTGATCGGATATGAGATGCGAATTTTCCATCTGGAAACGCATTATTGTATAGAATATTGTATATAGTTATAGATGTATACCGTTTTTCCTTATTATTATATATATGTATCATTAATTAAATAGACACAACCTATAAAGCATGTTAAGATATATTATATTTTCAAATACAGTCACGACATATTTGTAGGATATCGGAATGCAATCCCTTCTTTTAAAAAACAGAATGGTGTTAAAATGAGTTATATAATTATATATATCATTCCGAAGCAGATTAGACATAACTAATTAGCAGCGATTACTCAATATGACTTTAATTTACACGATCGTACCGGACTTAGACACTAATTCAATTATATATACATGTATGTACGTATGTAGTTCCGTTTTGTAACATTCTAACTTGTTTTAAAGAATGTTCTCATCAGTTTTACAGAGAAAATAATTTCATTTTATAGTTATCTCTCGGCATGTATGAAACGCGCTTTAGTTACGTAATTTCGTCTTAGATAGACCATCTAAAATGATTTATACATACTAAATCATTGTTCCAGTTTTATACTACCTTATACGTCTTGAGTATCTCGATGTCGTAGTAATCATCGAAGTCTTGTTGGTCATTAGGATTAATCAAGTCGCTTTGCACCAGAACCAACAGAGCTAAATAGATTAAACATATTATTCAAAACATTAATTAGGTAATCAGCATATTATTTCGTTTATTTAGAACCGCATCCAGAGAGAAGTAGATAATACAGAGGCACGGCATCCATGATGGTGCTAGGATGAACTTATAATATTTCGTATGTGTCGTGCTCGGCCGTTTCCAAAGGTCCATTATCCTACTCTTTACTATGTATGTATAGAAAACACTTTGTCGACAAGGAGCAGACATGTACTAGTCTGGAAGTACACTCAACACAATTCCTATTCGGTCATTTTATATTGTATTACTGTTTTATAAAAATGCATGTATTCACACGAAATTTCACATATCGATATTTGAATAGGTACTGCAACTATTTATTGATTTTTTTCTGGCGGCTCGTGGTCAAATTAACCGTGTTAGGCGAGTTGACCAATATAGCACATTTTGCACGTGCAGGGCAAAGACACCAATATGCACGTGTTCATGTACACTTTTGTCATTGCTGATGATTTTCCTACTTGAAAAGCACATACCATGGCGAGAATGACACAAGAGGAACGAGGCCGAGCTGTCGGAATATTACAGGCCGGAACACCTTTACCACAGGTGAGTTTTATCACATCTCCGTGATCGTTTTCTACCAGTTACAACGACATCTAGGCATACGAGGGGGACTCATAGACGTCATGTATCAACTCAAACCGTATGGAATTCGATGCCGTCGACCTCGGAAAGGTCCTATCTTAACGAGAAGACACCGACAAGCT
The DNA here is from genome assembly GCA_037043455.1 of Cyrtodaria siliqua. Classification (NCBI taxonomy): domain Eukaryota; kingdom Metazoa; phylum Mollusca; class Bivalvia; order Adapedonta; family Hiatellidae; genus Cyrtodaria; species Cyrtodaria siliqua. The sequence continues at coordinate 152,450 of JAWPHD010002869.1, read as the reverse complement.
CGCTTAGCTTGGGCTAGGAGAAATTTACGGTTTACCAGGGCCGACTGGGCGAATGTTCTTTTCGTCGACAAGACAAGAATTACATTGCGTTGTGCCGACGGCCGCAAACGCATTTATCGCCGACGTGGTGAGAGAAACAGCGCCAATTGTGTTATTGAAACGGACTAGTTCGGGGGAGGATCCATTATGATATGGGCGGGCATTTCGATGCACACCCAAACACCGATCGTGTCCATACACGGCAACATGAATGCACGACGATATGAGACGGATATCAGTCAACCTGTTCTTATACCACACATTGCAGCAAACCGTGGCATGCTACTCGTCCAAGACAACGCTTAGTGCCATGTCGCCAGAGAGACACTGGCAATGTTACAGGCCAATAACATACGAATCATCCTTTTTCCTCCTAAAAGTCCTGACCTAAACCCAATCAAGCATGTAAACGAAAGGTACGGCCCCCATCTTTAGGAGCTGAATCTACGGGAATTGGAGCGTGACGTCAACCGCGTTTGGAGAAATATCCGTCAGCAGTATTTTCACAGATACATTGTATAAATGAGGAGTCGTTGTCGAGCCGTGATTGCTGCCAATGGAGGGCACACACGTTATTAACATACAACAGACGTCAATTAACATGAGTTTATGACTTTTGAATTACCGGGTCGCCTTATTCATTCCTGCAGAAGATGTCAACTCTTTATTTGTTTTAAATGACATTTTGTTTGTTGATTTGTAATGAATTCCGCTTTCTTATGCGATCAATAAATTCACGAAATTGAATTTATTCTTTTTTTAATGACAATTTATTGAGGTGACAGATTAGATTTTTGTTGAGTGTATATAAGTAAACAATAAGTAGCAAGTTCGATAGAATAATATTGATTGATCTGTACGAAAGATCTAAATGCAATAAATACTGAAAGGGGTCCTTTGGAAGCAAGAAACACAAACTGAAACAAGACAGAGAATTAGCAGACTCGGTTGTACTGAGTCTGTTCATGAGACGTTATATGGGTGAAACACCTCTCACTTTCCCTAGCAGCAGCTTAAGCGGTATTCTACTTAAACGCCACACAGATTAGACTTGACGATCCCAAAGGACCAGTAAGAAAAACTCTACTGATTTGCAATCGGGGCGACGTTTTACATACGCCACACAGCACAAGACAATCGCTAGTACACTGAACAAACGCCAGTGTGAGTGACAATACATACTGAAGTGGAAGCAACGAACACAAACTAAAGAGAAAAGTAACAGGCTTGTTTTTCTTAGTCTGTCCATAAGAGGTATTATCAGGTGCAACATCTCTCACGTCAAAGATTGGATTTATAGACTGCATAGCCAAATTGTTATTAGTAAGTCGTAATCTAAGAATCGACGGAACACAAACAGTAAATCAAAAATGCTTTAAATGTCATGTAAATTTAGTCAAGTAGATTTATTTATTATTTGTTTTATTAATACATGATTACCAGAAACATCAGTCATACATTGGAGCAATGACACTTAACCAAAGCAACCGAAATTTACAGTTCTACCGAAGAACTTATGTTTTACTTCTATTAATGTATTAATGTTGCAATACAACTTACCAAAATCAGCCTGGCAGTACAATTGCTTATTTGTTGGTGGATCCGGTAAACACGAGCATCCTTGACTTAAACCATAATATCCCGCAAAGGAAAGAAATAATAACACCTCATACATTATCACTTCGATGCGTATGTAACGACAGACGTGGATACACTAAACCGTATCACATAGACAGCTTGTTTCACGACTGTCGATGTTAATCATGCGTTACAGATAACGGATAACTAGGAAAAAAAAATAAATTACATTGCAATTGGCAGTTATAGCTAAGACATCGAAGCAAAACATAAGCAAACCAATCCATGTAACAATGAAAAGTTTTCCATGAGCAAATCTATTTCAGTGAAAATTTAATTAATCATGTTTACATGTAAACATAAAAAGCAATGACGGCCGAGCACGACACATACGAAATATTGCAGTCTCGGTTTGATTGAGACTGTTCATGAGCGGTAGTAAGGATCTTTGTGACAAATATAGACCCGGATCAGCCGCAGGAAAAAGCAGGCTGCTAGATTAACACTAGGTTAAAAATGTTTCCGTCTTCGACTCCTATTTCTGTAAATTTTATCTAATACTGTTCATAGAATCTCCAATATTTAGAAAGAAATACAGATGTTAATCTATATATAGCATGTCAAAGTTAAAGGTTTCACTCGGAAACCATTTTATTTTTAAAATAATAGCGTCATTTACCGTAAATGAAACCTAATATATTCCTTTTCAAATAAGCTACCTTCACACTAAGTTTCGTTGCAATCTCTGATTCCTAACTAAAGCTTTTGTCCGGAAACCATGAGTTGTTATGCCCTGACCGGATACAACATACCGGGTTAACCACTTACATAAAACAACTGCACATGCATAATCCCCTCATTACATTAATACATCATATGTCATCATATTGTCATGAACTACCTTTCAAGAATAAGACAAGTTATTGAGCAGATTCCAATTTTCTGTTTATTTATAACAGTGAACTTGACCGTTGATGGAACGACCCAAATATCAATCCCAAGCTGTGTTCCTAAATGCCATACAGTGTAGAAACCTTTCGTTAATATCCCTCAAGAGATATTAAAGTTATTAAGTGGAAATCAATTATCTGTATCCTCAAGAGATATTAAAGTTATTAAGTGGAAATCAATTATCTGAGTATAGTTACAGTGAACTTGACTTTTGGTTAAATGACCCGAATAACAAACTCCAACTTCCTTTCCATGAGCCGCACCTTATGATGAAGTTTCATCCCTAGAGAAAAACTAAAGTCAATGAGCGGAAAGCAATTATTACAAATGCATGCTTCTCCTATCTTTTTAATATGTCGATAACACGTTTTCGGTCCCACGAAATGCCGACTGTTGCTTTACAATAAATCCAAATTATGTCTAACTCTTGTCATATCAAAAAAAAATTCCAGACAATTCTGTCTTTTTCTCTAGTATCAAAAATGCGAAAAATGGTCCTTTAGAAACCACAGCAATCAAACGCAATGGCACCAATGTACTACAATCCGAAATATGAGCATATTTAAAATGTCAGTGAAAAAGGCAACATATAGCATAATGAGTGGTGAAGACAGTTTTACCGACTCAAAACGGTCAGTAGGCAATATAACCTATATGTTAGCTTAAATCCATACTATCATCTCACAACCTCACTATTATCCTGTCTTCAACGCCCAAATTGACAAACAGTGTAAATAAAAGTACATCTCATCAAAAGGATATCACTGACAATAAAGCCAACGTCCAGAGAACAATACACGTATGTGTTATTGTAAGGATATATAAAACATAATTAGAAACATCTCAGGATTATCCAGAATTGTACTGAACAACGACGGCAGTTGCAGCCAAAGAGAAAATTAATCTAGGATATGGCCAAAAGAAAGGTTCATGCCCCTACATTCGTTTGTCCGGGTTTCATCAGGAGCAATCATAGGGTCACAAGGAAAAGCTGAAGCGGAGTGACTGACTGTAGAGGAGGCAATCATTCAATATGTAGTTCGTTGCAATACTAAAGGGTCGTATCATTTTTCTGTCGAATTGTCGGAAGTGTATTGACCACATCTCAATAAAATAAGACTGTGATATTTATAGTCGCAAAAGTGTTTTAAGGTTGGTGTTGTACTTCTCCAGTAGGTTTTCTTTGCGGCGATATAATTTCGAGAAAGATCTACGTAGTTTGTGGGAACAAAAATCCTTGCTGAAGAAGTTTACCTGTAATGAATTGATTTCGATCATTTATGTCCTTAACATCATATCAGTCTCTAGCAAAACGAACGGATATATACACCCCTTATGATGTAGCACGAGATACTTCCCCCCCATACAAATGCGGATAGTTTAAGATGTCAAAGTTAAAGCCATTTCTCTTATCATAAAATATAGTATGTACGAAATCATTAGAAATCGAGAGATGATGGTTGCGGAATGCTTCTGAAGTATCCGAACTGTTCGCTTTATTCAACATGAGCTCTGGTGGATAAATGTTAGTGACCATTTGAGCAAAGAACGGATTATCAATATTTAGTATGTCATCTAGATACCGAGATGTAGTGTAATTTTGCCATTTTTTGGCAGGTCAGTTTCTTTAACTAGAGATCCAAAGAAAAGCGGCTTGTTGCATGGACATTAAACTACTATTTTCAATACGCCAGAGTCACGGACATGCTATTTTACTTCGAATGGAGGTCTATAGAAATCGACGATCTCTTTTTTCTCTTCTTTCAAATATACTAAACAAAACCCCAAACGCCCCCATATTACATTTTAAATGTTTGTTTCTGTTGTTTTTTTCATGTTCCTGTAATATAATTAGTATGGGTACATTGGAGACGTGTTTCAACTTTGGTGCACGTGCACCGATTTTTACCTAACTCGGTTCAAATTCAAAATGTTATACAACGGTGCATTAGAAGCTCACTGCACTATAACTGTACATATGCCCAGTATGATATATAGCCAATGCCGCAAATCCCACCTCTTGCTTTTAGACCTTGCAATGTTACAGTGGACAGACTACCAGCCAACATTGTATTAATGCCAGATTTAAATTCACCACCCTTTTTGTTGTTTTTTGTCTCTTTCATTGTATTATCAAGTCCTTCATTGCAGTACAGTGCGGACCTATGATGCCATTGGTTTCTATAGGACCCTATATCTCATTTAAGTGTTCAAGTAAGCGACCACCAAAACCTGCCATAACCGCTCACTTAAACATCGGTACAGTAAATCGAATCCATGGAATGGAATCATCTGCTCGAACACCCATCTTGCTGGCTTTAAAGGGACACGTGGTATTTTTGAAGTTTTATCAGGCATTTAATTTAGCCTCTCAATTTGTTAATCCAGAATCATTTTGACTTTAAACATGCTTGCAGATTAATAAAAACAATTTTGAGTTTTTAACTTTTCTTCGTTATTTTACCATAGGTTTGAATATATTATTGGTGCAATATAATCAGCCGATAATATGCAAAAAACATTTGTTTTGCAATATTCTAATGATAAATATTAATTAATCAACAAATGCTAGGATTAAATAATTAGTTTTAAAATAGTATACGTAGAAAAACCAACGGGACACCGACAGTTTTACAAACATCAGGATTGCCGTGTGTCCCTTTAAGTAGTGTTTCATGGTCAAATACTGCAGCCACAGGAACCTATCACACCTTATACAAAATATATTTGAAATATAAACTCATGTTTAAATCGCCTGTTATCACATCTCGTGTCCCCTTCTGTAGGGAGACACCGCATAATGCATCATTGGTAGCCGTATACACCTTCGTCTTATCGGATATGAAAAACCAGTGTTTTTTTCTGGAAACACATTATTGTACAGCATAGTGTTTTTGACGGGAAAAAAAGAAAGAAACAAAAATCGGACAGGAAAGTAGCTGAATACTTGAATAGATATATTTTTAGTATAGAATACTTGAAAACGGACGTACTCGTATTTTAATCTCACAAAAAAAGGTATACAGTTATAGTTAAAGATTTTCTTATTAGTATGTACTCGTATATCTCATTAATTAAATAGACACAACATATATAGCATGTTAAGATATATTATAGTGTGTTCACAGTAATGTAATTATAAAGTATACATTATAATTATAACGCTTATACTTTGCACACACACACGTAGATAATTTATGCTTTTAACCACAGCATATCTAATGGCACGTGCATATTGTTGACGAAAGATTATTAAAAGGTTTGTCGATGAAAATTTCGTAGTAGTGATTCATAATTACTGTGACACATGTTACTTCATACACATGTACAAATATTGTTAACAATAATAAGACGTAATCTGGTATGCGTTATGAGTCACAAGTTACGTAAATATTCATTTAAACAAGAATGGCATTTACACATATTCTTAGTATATCCCACGTTTTGGCATCAGCTATCTGGTAGTATGCTAAAAATAATCGACTAATTGGAAAATATAGACTGTTATAGTCGTGCGAAAAACGTTTCTACATTAATGGGATAAATTCTTGTTGAAAACAGTTTTAAAAAGAATTATGTTTTATGTCCCTTTAAAAGTTGCAAAACAGTCCAACTACAACAATTTCAAATACAGTCAAGAGCTATTTGTAGAATATCGGAATACAAGTAACAGAATGGTGTCAAAACTGAGTTATATCATTCCGAAGCAGATTTGACATTAACTAATTAGCAGCGATTACTCAATATGACTTTAATTTACACGATCGCACCGGACTTACATACTAATTCAATTATATATATATACACTGTAATTGGCATGCTTCAAACGTTAAGTTACATTTTCTTCGCTGCTTTTAACTCTGATAACTTTGACGACATGTTGGTGTATGTTTTATATATTTATTTTATGTATTACATTAGTCATAGCTAAAACTGTATAGTATATGATGTTACTATATTTCTTCTAAATATCTTTGTCTAAATCCTGTTTCTTTCATACTTGTTTAAGTAAATGATATAATGTAGTAGTATGTACTGATATAGTTATTTATATTTATCTGAAATGCTTATTTCACTGAAATCTAGATAAGTTTGTAGATGTATATGCGCTAGTTTGTTGAAGTTATGCACTAGTTTGTCGATGGTATGTTTGCTAGAGGCACTAGTTTTTTGAGGGTTTTGGTGACTTTTAAAAATGCAACTTTTCTTATTTTCTCGTAGTATATTCATATTTTCATATATATATAGGCAGTAACTGCCAAACAACGGAGAAAGTAACACATATATTAATAAGGTAAACATGCAATCTTCTTATAATTCATATGAGTTTTGTTTCTACTAAGATCTTAGCAAAATGTGTAGTACTACAAAGAAACGACGTATAACGATAATATGTCCATGACACACATTTGCCACAATTTCGCGCTTTCAGTCAGATACAATGGTAGTAGGTGAAGGTAAACCAATTTACCTATTTTTGGTAGGAGCGTGTTGCTCTTGTGAAATCTTGAAACATCTAAGGCTGTAATTGCGTGAGAAATGGACTAAATGAACAAAGTACTAACCGTATGTCAATGGTATTTACATTGATGTAAGCATATAAATTACGAACATTGAAAGATATACGGCTTTTGGTGTCTGAAGAAAAACAATTCATTAACACTGACATACTTTTGATATAAACATGTTGCTCTCGTGGTGTCTGTGAAAAATACTTAATGAAAAACGTGAAGGTTATAATAGTATAAATGAGTCTCCATGCCCCTTCCATAGTAAAGTTAAACTGTTGACAACCTATTACAAACTCAAACCTGATTACAATTTTGGGAAACTTACTTTATCATGAAAATAAACATGTCTACTATTAAACATCAACAAGGAACTTGGGGGTTGAATATCTTCTAAGAACATTTCTTCAGCTGGGATCGGATCAAAGGTCAACGCTATGTTTACCCTTTGCAATTTCATACCCTGTCTACTTTCACTTCTACAATTTATATAAAAAACTGTCAAAAACATGATGAACTGCCCTGTCAGATATCAACAACATGTCCAGAATACAGTTACAGCCAGAAAATAACTGCACTTAAAAGTATTTAAAGAAAGAAAAGGATTAGCGCTCCTTAATACAGAACCTCTTTTCGAATGCACCAGGCGAGCATATTCGGCTGCTTTAATGTAATTAAACCTGAATGTAAAATCTGACGGTTCGAACGGACGTGCGATCGGACAAGTGTAACACTTTCGTGGCGGGGCATAGTTAAATTATACAAAACACTACATGTGTCATATACTTCAATGTAATAATTTTAGAGACCACTTGCTCGATACCAATGAAAGGACTAGACGAAATATTTTTGCAAATGTGTATTCTTTTGCCTGGAAAGGCTTTCGCTATGTTTGGTAGTGAAGTTGCATTATTTTCAGTCAAACGCTTGAGTTTTTGTATGAGAGGTTTTCTACACATTGGCTTCGTCTTCCGAGAACCCGTTCAAAGCATAGATATACATATCTGAAAATATCTGAAAATATCGAAATATTAATTGAAAAAAACTGAATAACTCACATATAGTAAGGTTACACATAATTATTTATGTATGTGTATTGCTATATTATATGAATATTATAATGAATGGAGTTATAGCTTGCATATGAAGCTCACAACATTGATTTTATTTCATCACCCAGTTTTATAAGAAAATATAATCAGTTAAGTATTGCTGAATTACTATAAAATATAATGATACTGTATTTACTTAATATATTAGTGAAGATATGTGTGTATTCTTATTTAAATGTGTCTCGTAGATAAACATTGATATGTCAATGAATAACCATGAGCTCAGAACTTTAACACACATTGTTTTAAACAATTAATTTAAAGCCGACTGTTAATTGTTTTAGTTGATATATTTCCATGAAATATGAAGTATTGGTAGGGCAAATGGTTGAATAAATTAACCACCAGACAGAACATGGACGGTGGAATGGGCAAACGGTAAAGCGACACATTATATACACTGACAATTTTCGTTAAGACAAACGGGGATACAAAAGCGTGTTATGTGGTGCAAAAGTGTGACATATATACTATATATATATATATATATAACCATGGAGTAAGTACACATTAGGCATTAATAATAACAAGAAGTGAATAGTAGTCAAATTTATCTTTGTGAAGAAGGTAATTTCGTGATTATAACAGAAAGCCGTCAAAAAGAGGCTGTAAAAACTGCCTATTTTGAGATGTTGGCAGACATTTTAAATGTAACGAGCTTACGATCGGTTTATCTGTATCGATAAAATAGTAAATGGTGGCGTTTTAGCGCGAAAACATAAATCGATAAACTAGAGCTAGAGCGTTTATGAACCCGTGTCTCCTCCCTGTACACATACTCCCTGATATAACACACCATATCTCCATCACCCAAGTATAAAGAAGGATGAAAATATCGGACAGGGAAAGCAGCATTCAAGGACGGCAGTCAACCACAAAACACAAAAACAAACACGCAAACAGACAAACGAAAAGGCAAAATTAATAAAAAATGCAAACGACATCACAAACACAAAAGGGTTAAGCCTCATATCCGCAAACCGAGGGTAACCAAAAACGGTCATTAATATGACCAGTTTAAATTATTTTGCTTTGGTATCTCTCAGATATACGTGGCCTTTAAAGATGTTTATGACATAATAATGTCTATAGAACATGGTAGCAGTCTTAGATGTAAAATATACAAGCCATTTTCTGCTGAGTCTCTGTCAATCAAATGCTTTCCACGAAGATCTTCGACGCCAAAATGTCGCATGTCTCGTTTTAATATTCAAAAAGAACACGCCGTTTTCCATTTTGATAATATGATTGGGAACAATTTCCTAAAAGTTGAACTTTCCGCGGTCATAGTATTGTTTTATTTGGGTCAAATACGTGGATTATCCTGAATGTTTGTTAGTTTGTTGGACTGGTTTTTTACGTCATTTTCACCACATATAAGGTTATATGACGGACGATTTTTTTGTGGTAGAGGCAGACTGACAACTTTTCCTGCGTAGAACCAGTACTGTGCATCTCCCGCCATTCGTAATAATCGACATTTTCTCACTTGCAAGTCGAGTTCCAGTGGGATTCGAACCTACAGCGGTGAGAGGCGAGAAGGTTTCCAACGCAGCGTCAAACATTTCAATTTTGGAGATTCTCTCTATAACTGGGTTAAAGTGTTTTATAATAAGGCAAACAGTTTTGTAACAAACAATTGACATATGTCAACATTTTTCCCCATAAAAAGGTGTTCGTCAGGAATGTCCATTATCTCCTATTTTATTTATCATTTGCATTGAACTTCTGTCTTGTGAAATTTCTAACAATAAATCTATTAAAGGAATTAACCTAGCTGGACAAGAAATAAAACATACGTTATTTTCAGACGATGGGACATTTCTTACCGATGGAACGAAAGATTCGTTTGAAAAAATGGTGGATGTCTTAGACAATTTCAGCTACACATTCGGATTAAAGCTTAACATAAAACAAATGTAACATACTAAGTGCAGGTTCTCTGAAACACTCCAATATTAAATATTGCGAACAAAAGCAATTCCAGTGGAATTGGTATGCAGCAAACGCAATCGGAATGATTTTTCATACTAACAAGAATGACAACTTTACTTTAAATTTTGAGCCAAATTTACAAGATTTTAAAAACTTCTTGAAGAAATGGCAACATAGAAAGCTTACATTAATGGGTAAAATAACTGTTATTAAATCATTTGTACTTCCAAAGCTAATTTATCCACTTTCGATTCTACAAAATCCACCTCCAGATAAAATAAAGCAAATAATAAACATCATGTATAACTTTATTTGGGACGAAAAACCTGATACATTGTAAAAGAACAACTTTAATACAAGACTACTCTAAAGGAGGACTAAAAATGATAGATATCGAAAAAAATCACTGCATCCTTAAAGGCCAGTTGGATAAAAAGAATTTTGGATAAAAATAATCAAGGAATATGGAAACATATTTACTTAAACAAACTAAAAAACTATGGAGGGGATTTTTATTTTACATTACAATTTAATACCTAGGACTGTAATAATCCATGCTCAAGGGATGAACTTACGCCCACAACTTTTAAACTTGGCATTGATTGTGACAGTTTTTTAGTATTATTCATGTTTTACCCTATAGTTACTCTTTTATTTTCATCTAATAACCACTGCACTGTGTATAATATACAAAATAATTGCTATGTTCTTTTGCAAAACAAAAGAGTAATTTGATGACTAAACAGAACTTCACACTGCCAGCAAATATTTTATGACATAAGTTACCAGTAAATGAAACTTAATTGCCAATTATATACTCGGTAAAAAAAGTTTTTGACCAGGGTATATAAAGTCATATAAAAATAAAACTAGTGGATACAATTTAAGTATATTTTTTTAGAACCAAGGTCTACCCTACCCGGTTAATTTGGTACCAGCAACCTTAAATTCCAAACAAGATTTGATTTTTAAAAAATATCACGAACACTCAAAGGGTCTGTAAAAAAAGTTGCAAAGTCCATAAAGAGTAACAGTTACTGACACATTCGAGTAACCAATAAAAAGATTATTATTTTTTCGCAAACTTTCATTGTATACGATAATTATTGTTGATATGTTGATCTATTGTGAATTATTAACTGAAATAATAACGGTTATGGTCGAATGTCATGGTTCAGCGATCATTGTACGGGTTCAAACACTGCCATGGTCCAAAACTTCTTTTACAGAGTATAGTTGGTCTGGAGAAACAGCATAAATATACAAGATACGTGTATAATTTGGACATGTATATTAGGATGACATTTTGTTGGGAATTAACATTAAAAAACATTAAAAAAAAATAAAGCATACTGTACAAATTATTGTTAGGAATGGCTGGACATGATGGAGATAATAAGATAAGGAATTACATCGTATATAGTTATGATTAAGAAACATATATCACTAAGCCTGAGGAGCGAATATTCAATTTTCATGGGTGGGATATACATGTATAAGTGCATGGTGATGTTTCTGATTCTGATGTGAAAATGGTAGGGATAATTTGTTATCTGGAACACATGAATAGTCACAGATACAAACATTCCATCTCAAAGTACTGTTACAGAGGTTTACACACAATTACAACTATTGCCTATCTCTAAAGAAATATAAAAAGATCGGACAGGGAAAGTAGCATTCAAGGAGGACAGTCAACAACAAAACACAGAAACAAAATGCAAACAGACAAACAAGAAGGCAAAAGTAATAATAAAAGTAACGACATCACAAACACAAAAGGGTTGACAATAGGGCTACCGCCTTGGAACGGTCAGTGGCAAAGTAGGCCACTGGGGGGTTAAACCGGTTCTAGAGTGCACCAAACCTCACACTTACCCTACTGTCATCCCATTAAAACAGGACAGTGTAAATCAAGAAATCCCCGCCATGATCTAATCTCTAACCAACAAGGCAGCATCAATAGGCAATATAAGTAAAACACAAATATACTCGTGTAAATATAATACAAAAAAAACAATAGCCTAGAAAGCCACAATGAAGGTACTCAATGACTTGGCAGAAGCCAGAGCAATAAGAGAATACACCATTAAGGGCACGACAAGAAAGATCATAGACAAACATCAAAGGTCACCGTCCCAATGGGCTTTAAGTAGGCGTCATCATAGGGTCCACAGCCTGTCCGGTCATCGTACAATTAAAGAGGAAAGCATAGTGGCGAACTGTAAAAGGGTCCACCACCAAGCATGCAGTACGTTGCAAAATGATAGGGTCATAACCTCTTTTGATAAAAATTTTAACGAAGTTTATAAATCACATCACCATAGAAGTCAGGTTGTGATAGTCCTTGTCGCAGAAGAGTCCTTAAATTACTTTTATATTTGGAAAGGAGATCAGGGTTACGATAATAAAACTTTGCAAAGGTTTTACGAAGTTTATTGTTACGGTAATCCTGATTGAGTAGCTTTTTAGTTATACAAAGATTACGAATATTAAAGTCCTCAACGCCATAACGCTGAGTGTCGTCTGCTGTAAAGACTACCACGTGTATTTGCGTACAGTTCTCAGTTCATAACACCAAGGGCTCCTCCCCTATATTTTCAAATTTCTGTCAGTTGGGTTAAAAAAAATTGAATAAGAAATACTTCTACACAAATATATTTTTACCAATACACTTGTTTAATATCAGTTTACTTCTGTGCCAACTATTGATTTTTTTTCAATATTTTGAAAAAGTTCTCTCTGATTTAACCATGTATAAATTTAAATGAAAAACCTGCCAGAGCTTCATCAAGGCTTTTATACGGCAGTTGGGCCTTTAATATCGATACTGGTGGAATATGTTTTACATGTTTTCCATGATATCGGCCTTTTTGTTTGCAACAACTTTCCCATCATCACAAAACAAACTCAATGGTACAGGTGCATTATCAAAAGTTATAACTCTTTCCAGAGGCGTATTTTATGGTCTTAAGCCCTAAATATATCTCTTCCTCAATATTTAGGATATTTTTTAATTTGCATTTCACAGAATTTTACTATTCATCATTGTAATTTTAGCAAGACATAAACAAACCCTTAGTGAGCTCCTCCTGTCCATCGTGTACTATTAAACGTTCAGACATCACAAACACAAAATGGTTGATAATATGGCTACCGCCTTAGAACGGTCAGTGGCCAAAAACCTAGGTTCTATGATACACCAAACCTCACTCTTACCCTATTGTCATCCCAATAAACGGGACAATATAAATAAAGATATCCCCGCCAGGTTATATTCTCTAACAAACACGGAATCATTAATAGGCAATATAAGTAAAACACGTAAATGATCATGTATATATGTAATATAAAAAAGCATACAAAGCCACAGAGTAAGTACTCAATGACTTGGCAGAAGCCAGAGCAACAAGGGAATAAACCGTTAAGGGTACGACAAGACACAATTAAAGACAAACAGCAAACGCTACCGTTCAGTAAGGTTTTAGGTAGACGTCATCATAGGATCCACAATCACAATCGCACAAAGAGGAAAGCATAGAGACGAACTGTAAATGGGTCCTGCACTAAACATTCAGTGCGTTGCAAAATGATAGGGTCATAACCTCTTTTGATAAAGGTTTTAGCACGTTTAATAAAGATTGTATGAAAGTGATTATGACCCAGAACCTTACGAAGCTTGTAAATCACATCACCATAGAAGTCAGGTTGTGATAGTCCTTGTCGAAGAAGAGATTTAAATTACTTTATATTTTAAAAGTAGATCCGGGTTACGATAAAACAATTTTGCAAAGGTTTTTCGAAGTTAATGGTAACGGTAGCCCTGCTGGAGTAGCTTTACAGCTATACGAATATTAAAGTCTTCAATTCGACTACAAGATCTAGAAAAACGAATAAAAAATAAGTTGAGAACATAGACCCCATAAGATGTAGCCCGGAGAACATCCCCACCTAAGTGAGCATAATTAACAATATCAAACCCTGACCTATTGTTAAAACATAAACGTATTTTGAGAACTCTTCTGCGACAAGGACTCTCATGAACTGACTGACTTCTATGGTAAGGTGATAAATCGGAAGTATCGGATGAAAGACTCAACATAAAATCTCTTTCATAGCAATACAAAAACAAATCTGCTACAAGAGGTGTAAAGTTCGTACACCCATAGGAATACCAACAATTTGTCTATAAACGGTTGTTCCATACCTGACGAAATATTATCTAACTGGAAAATTAGTGCTTCACAATCTTTTTGGCAAGTCTTCTAGGCAATTCCATATAGTGTAATTGTCTTTAAAAATCGCTTTGATATTGTTACAGGCTAAACATGTAGTTTTTTCTCTAGCTTGTCTTTGATAAGGTGATGCGGTAAGGTTGTATATTGTGTAGAGAAGTCATAAGTACTTATAGATGAAACTTGACGTTTATCGCCAATTTTATCAAGAACGTCTCCTGAATTTGTAATAGACCAAAATAAATTAATCCCTAAGTTTTCATAAGTTTAGCATAATATAGTTTAACCTGATCTTTAACGACAGAAAGACAAAAAGTTAAAAGCTTGGAGATGTTTGTGGTGGTGCAGACACTAGAATTCAAAATAAAACGAGCTTTATATCGATTTGTATGTACTTTAAGAATCCAGTACATAGCTGGCAGTTTGTTTCGCTTTTCGTCTACCCCCAGCCTTGAAAGTAATGCACCGAGTGATATGTGTAGAAACAACGTCATCCTCAGTGGATAGAACTGGAGTATACGAATTAGTGCTACTGAGTTACAGAGATAAAACATTCAACCTTCGAATATACTGGCTTACATTAAAAGTCGAAAAGGACATTTTGGCCGGATCAGCAGCTCATAATTACGGCAATTGTTCCTTATGCATACATCTTATTTTTGAGGTGCATTATTGTTTACGAATGATCATTTCTGCCGAACATTACAGTGGCATTGGAAGGTTTTAGATACTCGGGAGGAAGGTGGGGCCCAAATGAACATTTTTAATTTTTGATTAAGTTTTCACCCCCTCCCCACGCCCTTCTTTTTCTTGTCACATATTTTAATGCAAACAATATCTAATTTTGTTTGTCAATTGATTAGTGTTATGCTCTGCCGGCCACAAGCACTTGAGTTGGTCAAAACATAAACTGGCACAATATATGGTGGGAAGTGGTGGAAAAACATACACCAGGCCAGGTTCCCAGCTTTATGGATTAGAAAGATAATTGTAATTAGTAATATAGAACCACAGTATGTGCAAAACAGCTGACTGAAAGATGACCGACCTAGGAATCTTGCAGCATTTATGTAAGAATAATGTTTTTAAGAATAGTGCCTTAGATAAAGTTATTGTATTATGTATTATTTTTCTTCATGATAATTGTTAATGATCAATTTACTTGAATACAACTGGTTGAATTTATTTTCAATCTCATTAAAATCATAACCTAAGTACGCTTTGATACTATACGCCTTAGTAGTCTGATCTTAATGAGATTGTGAATTTGCTTTATACTTTAATTTTTCTTATACATTTGTACACGATGACAAATTTTAATTGTAAATGGAGTTCAGGCCAAAATAAAATAAAAAGTGTGGTTTAGGATTTGGCGACCCCACCTAAATTATTAGCCGGAATGATTGCATTATCTTAAATTGTTCATGCTTATGATGCAGCGGGTCGTTGGAATAGGGCCCGTGTCATCGAATTCTAAGATCGCTTTCATTACAACAACAAGGATAAGAAAACAGAAAGAGACAAGACGAGATAGTGTTATAGCCCAAGCATGTACATATATATAACTTATCTCTCTTTATATATATATCCGAAATGAAAGCATGTGGTTTACTAGATGTAGTGCATTCTAAATTTGTAAAGTGGTGGAGCGCCTATAATCCTTACATAACACACCATTACAATTGGTTTAATTCGTCAAATGGATACAAACGTATGATCAACGTATCTGCAACATGCGTATTTACATGTGAGAATGTAGAAACGAGCAAATTTCAAGTCAAAGTGATATTGGGTTAATCAAACCGGCGTGATTATTTTGATGGTTCATCCCATTTCAAGAGTCCATGTGTCTCTTTAAATAATGCATTATAGGCTAGGCGATAAATATTAAAGGGACACACGGCTATCTTGATTTAAAAAAACTCACGGCGTTACGGTAATTTTTTTACATCTTTCATTTGTTCAATGATTAATATTAAGTATACGAATAGTATAAAGAAAATTATTTTTGCATATTAGTAACTGTTGATAATATTGCACCAACAATATAATTATGTTAACTTATGGTAGGATAAGATAAAAAAAATGAAAAATCAAAACTATATTATTTATTATTTTAATTACATGTATATGCAAGCAGGGTTAAAATGATACTGGATAAATAAATTGAAACGCTAATTTCAATGCTTGATAAACAGTTCAAGATTTTCGTGTGTTTCTTTAATATAATTCTGTAAACATCTAACCGGGCGATATACCAGTTTGACACGTCCAAAGGCTTGACGTGTACGGTGTGTTTCCAAATACTTCATCTCATTGAATTTTATTTCATCTGCTTGCCGTAGGGCCACCAAGACTGGGCCACATAATTATAGACTAATTTAAATATTGCATAATTAAAGTCAGAAACACGTAGGCCCTACACTAAACAATTATAGAATGTTATAATAGTTAGAAATCAGAGGGTCATCGTTCAGGTCATCTGCCTATAAGGTTATTACTTTAATTATTCAACATTTTTACGGACTAAAGTTCAAATGAAATATTCAATAAAATCGGAAATTGTTTTTATATAAACAATTACAATAAAGCAAATATAGAAGGCAATAGCAATTAACAATCGAGGAGGGAATCTGTCGATAAGGTTACTTACTACCCTAGGGCTTCAACCTCAGTTATTCATTAAACGTTTAAGTCAAATCTTCTATAAAATCGGAAATTGCTTTTATAACAAATGCCTTGCTATTAGACATCAAGATTCATATCAAACCTTTCTTGTGTTGGTGCGCCGCAAAACCCAATTCAATTCAATACATATCATATAACTACGGTCATCTATCAATTCATTTACTCGCTAGCTAATGTATTAATGTAGTAATTAACCCTTTCTCTCGCAAGACTGAATATTGATCCGACCATTCGACAGACAGTTTACACTGAGTACGTGTAAGTGTGGTAAATAATAGTTATAGTGTTTCGCAAAAGGTCATGTAACTTGTTTTCTATTTGATTTTGACAACATGAAAATGTAACATAATTTAAATTATATATATCAAACTTTGTAGCATGGTCGGTGACATTTCCTTTGATGAATGCAGAGCATTAACAGTAGGAACGCCACGGACCTATAACATATCAGTTCTGTTCGCATTTTTACTCCGCGAACATTGACTACTTCTTTGTGTTTTACGGACTATTTTACGAATTTTCAATTAAAACAGACGCCATTTGTTTACACCTGAAATTGGGCGCTCTACGTCGCCGAGCACCACGGGTACCTAACAATACGCGTACAGTGTTTCATACCGTAGATTATGTAAAAACGAATACCTTACCAGACGAAATAACGTCCCATTATGTGTCAACACGGTGCAGTGTTGTTGACAGGTCACCGTGACATAACTTGACACGTGACATAACTTGACATGTTGGTGAAAATTGGATTTGGGATTACTGTCTGCTGCTAGAGGTCCATTATCAACAGTCAGGGGTGTAACGTGTAAGCGTTATTTACGTAATAACTTAAATGCGTTATTTTCGTCAAGAAAACATCGGCAAATTCCAGCGTCCGTATTTTGACATTTGTTTAAGTTTGACATGGAAAACCCGACATCTAAGCATATTTTATAACGTCTCCCTTAACTTACCAGTTGTTTACGAAGAATGTACATACTTATTTGCGCCAGAGATCTCATTTTTTGCTCCATTTTGACCGTTTATTGACTATTTTCGTCACTTTTTTTTTAACGCTTTCCGATTTTTCCGACGCTATTTGACATTTTTCCAAGATAGTTACATGGGTTATCTTCACATTTTTGCAATACAAATTGGGACGCACGCCCTTTTTCTTGAGACGCACGACGAATTAGTTGATGCGTGTATACCCATAATAACGTAAATATGTTATACTGAGAGTTCATTTCGTTTATGGCCGGTATGTTACAGATAACTCTGTGGGTCATGTGATTCACTAACATAGTTTAGCCTGTTTACCTCCCTTTTGTCCGTTTGAAATATAAACCTGAGGCGACCTGATTACATGTACATCTGTGTGATATCGTGATACTTGATTTGTGTATGACATGTATTCGATACGTACATGACCATAATCACATCGTCGTGCAACAACTATGTAGAATAAATTTATTTGTCGAATGGATACAGGCGTGTGGGCTGGAACATATGCCACTGGAATGTTTTATTGTTGTTTTGTTTTTATATTAAAAAAGCGTATGGAATTTTTATATTAAAAAAGCGTATGGAATTAAAAGCGGGTGTGGTGAGGCCTTACATGTACATGTAATAATAAAAACACTTTGTTTTTTCGAGCATTATTTATTGATTTGAAATAAAGGGACACACTTTTAAAAACTATAATTTAATGACGAACAAACCATTTCAGACAAAATCACGAAACCTTTGTTATTCTTTCAAAAGAACTTATCCGTTCAATATTTTATTATATCCTTCAAACAAGTTCTTTTTTGTTCAATTATATTATTATATTATCCAATTATAATATCCATTTATATTATATATGTATAATATAAGTTAAGGTACACGTTATAAAATATGCTTAGATGTCGTTTTTTTTCTTGTCAAAATCAAACAAGTATGTCGGGTTTTCCTTGCCAAAATATAACAATTATGTTATATGTTTGGCGTAGAGCAGTCGGTAGCGCGGCGGATTTGTAACCGAAGGCCCGGGTTCAATCCTCCGTGGTGCCACTGATTATATATCTAACTATATTATCCAATTATCAGATTATAAAACAAATTAGTAATTTTTTCCATTTAAAAATTGTAAAAAGACTGTATTAAATAAGTACCTAACTTCGTTCAGAATGTGTATATTGTCACAAGTCAATAGCCTAATACGTTGAAATGCAAATTCAGGCTGGGCAAAAAGCGCCTGAAATTGTCCTCTCTTTTTTCTTTCGCTTTTTGAAAAAAACGGGATGCCTTCTGCGAAAATAATTACATGTTAATGTCCAGACTCTACTTAACCCATCTGTTTAAAATACCTTATCGATTTTGTTGGTGGAGAGACTGTAAACTTTAGTACTACACACACTGTAACCCAGGCTGGAAAAATTAGAAAATTCTGAAAAGATGTATGTTCATTTGTTAATTAGTTAATATAATAGTTATTTCATCTGAATAGTAAGGGACTAGCGTTGAGATGCTGAATATCGCCATTCGAGGGCTGGCGTGGCGCAGTCGGTAGCGCGACGGATTTGTAACCGGAGGCCCGGGTTCAATCTACCGTGGTGCCACTGAGGTCGTCGGTGTGTTCTTGGGCAAGACACTTTCCCTTAGCCTCGTCCCGTGTATCGGTCTATCCTCCGAGCACGTTAAAGAACCATAGGCATCTATTCGATAATAAGAGTAGGGCAGGTTCCCGGATTCCTATGTATCATTCCCTTTGCTCTCGAACGGCTCTAAATAACATGTACTGTGTTGATGAACCGTTAATCACATTCAATTAAAATTCAATTCAATTGACATAGCGTGGAATAAAATACTACTACTACAAAATACTGTTTACAGTTTTTCGATTAGATGTACAGTACACTGCCACCTTCATTACCTTATGAAGTTACTTATATCATGTACATAGACATGACATTACATATTATGAAAGTAATTATTTTTTTTATGAATAGTATGTGTACATTTTTGATTGCAACATCAGATATACATGTGCCCTGACTCAAATATTCCCATAAATGACCTATGTTGGGAACATTTGGTAAATATGCATGATGTAGTTTCTTGTTGTTTATATACGTTAAACGGTCGTAAACTATGCGAAACAAACATAAACCCCAAATTCAAGTGACATGGAGGCATGCTCGTATTGCATACTGTTAATGGAAAATTATCACAGTATGTTGTCAATATTGGTCATGCGCTCGTGGGCAATCATCTCTACCATACGACATGTACCACGCCACAAGCAGTCACACCTGCTGATGATGGGGAATAACAGTAGTATCTCTTTCTCCAAACTACTCCTACGTTTTATGTCAGCGTGGAACGGGAAGTCTAGTTCGAACCTTCTTGCAAACAGCTCATGAAAATAAATCAATAGCACAAACGCAAACACAACACCCCATATCCATGGCCATTATTAAAGTATAAATCTGTATGACCAGTACAAATCGTCGTTACATATCCCACATCACTCTGATTACAAGTTCATGGCAATCTTGAGTTTTTTATCAGGCATTACAATTAGTACATTAATTTATTAATCTTGTATCATTTTGACTTTAAAACCGTTTGCATATAATTAAATGAAAATTTTACACATTTTTAAAATATATTTTTTTTACAATATCATCAAAAGTCAATAATATGAAAAAAACACTATTGTGTGCCTTTAAGTATAAATACGGTCGAGCTGTAAAAACGGTCGTTACGTATCCCATATCGGCCTGATTAAAACGGGCGACCATAAAACCGGTTGTTGCGTATTCCACATTATCCTGAGTTCAAGCCGAATAAATATAAATACGAGCGACCTGTAAAAACTGCCGTTACGTATCCCGCATTACCCTGATTACAACCCCAATAAGTATAAATACGGGCGAGCTGTAAACACGGTCGTTACGTATCCCGCATCACACTGATTACGACCCCATTAAGTCTAAATACGGGCGACCTGTAAAAACGGTCGTTACCTATCCCAAATCATCCTGATTACAACCCCAATAAGTATAAATACGAGCGACCTATAAAAATGGTCGTTACGTATCCCACATTATCCTGATTACAACCCCAATAAGTATAAATACGGGCGACCTATAAAAATGGTTGTTACGCATCCCGCATCACCCTGATTACAACCCCATTAAGTGTAAATACGGCGACCTGTAAAAACAGTCGTTACGTATCCCGCATCACCCTAAAATCAAGCCAATATGGAAGGTCTCATAATCCCTACACTGCTTTATTTCCATTGTTAAATCTACATGATCTATATAATATAATATATATATATATATATATACATATTTACCTGTTTACTCTGGTTACATTTAAATAAATCAATTGTTAAGTATTCAATAGTTCGTCTTATTATAATACAGGTTTTAATATTTTACTCATCAGAAATATATAATTATAACAATGTATATTGTTCATTAATTAACCATGAAACACTTAAATTAGTCTTATATACAGTACTCAATAAGATGGTATGAGCTGGGGTATCTTTAGTTAAAACCTTTATTAATTTAAAGTTTAAAGTGTCTTTGTGCTGAACTCATGAGACGCTTATAGCATTCTGACCCAATATATTGTATAACAATGTGTATAAAGGATTGAGAAAAGATGTCTATGCAATTAGTTTCAAATAGCCCATGGCTCCGCCACCTACTATTTAGACTTTTATTGATAAATTACTAGTTAGAGGTACCTCGTACCGGTTAAATGAGCAGTATAAACACAACTATGTATTATAAACAGTTATTTTACTCTACAGTATATTTTTGTCTATATATTTTCCAATTTACGCAATATTTTTAACAAATTACGTGCTGCATTCTTTATAACTTTATAAACGCTGTTAAATGCATGTAGACGTGCTTTGAATATGTAAAGGTATACAAATAAATATTTTGAGCATATGTTGTATACAGGCATTAGGAATTGGTATCACATGTAAGTGAAGGTGTATTTTTGAAATTTTTGAGATATGCTGCACATTTGTGTAGCTAGCATAAGTGTAATTAAGATAATTGATAAATGATGTTGGTTAAATACGATGCTTTGTGGTGCCTATTTTAATCTTTTCTGGAAGAGTTGCTCAAATAAGGATATACCAACTTTGGTGAGAAATAACGAGTAGGCTTAACTTCATAAGAAGGAGACTCCTTAATACTGATGCATTTAGCACAAGGTAATCTGAATATTAAAAAAAAATCTGTAATTATATTTCTCAACAAGTAACGGTTTATTTACTTTTAATAACTGTATGTCTCATCTGCGCTTGGTTTAAGTATGATTTAAGAATAATATTGATTACAATACAGTCAAAACAGCATAATCGTGTTATCGTGTTACTGTAGTGTATAGCCTTTGTCGGCTGTTTTTGTAAATAATACATGTATATAAGTAAACTATACATATTTGGGTGTAACCAACTGCCTGTTCATTTTACGTTTGTATATTACAACGTTTTTTTCCGCTTTCCCCCGTTTATCCGAACATGTTTGTTCAATACTCGGAACATTTTTATCTGTTTAAGGATCTATGCCTTCATTGGTGTCCGTCTTACATTGTAACAACTTTTTTGTGCAATTACTCTTATCTTGCCGGTTTGCCACACCTGATATATATATGGATTGTTTCTGCTTAAATGAGTAATAATATTTCTTGAGCATCAATGAATGTACAGGGACGGTTCACAAAACCAAGAGAAAAGATGTTCTGAACTTTCTAAAAGGAAAAAAATATTCAATTTATTTTTTACAGGATACACATTTTACAAAAAAAAGAAGAAAATTACATTAGAAGTCAATGGGGATTCGATTGTTATTTCAACAGTCACACTGGTTAATCAAGATGAGTAGCCATACTTATAAATAACAATTTTGCTTCAAGGTAAAAAATTCAGAAAGTGATGCAGATGGTAACATGTTGATTTTAGATTCAGTCATATGTGATATAAATATTACTCTTATTAACATTTATGTACCAAATAGGGATGATCCCCGTTTATTTCGGATTTTAAAAGAAAGAAATTCAAAATATGATAATCCCTGTATAGTTGCAGGTGATTTTAATCTTATATTAAATCCAGAGTTCGACACATACTATTATATAAATATAAATAACCAAATGCAAGGGATACACTTTTAGAAATTATTGCTGAAAATAAGTTGATAGATTGCAGGAGAGAGAGCAAAATATTGGGGAAAAAAAGTATACCTGGTTTCGCAGACACCCAGTGAAGAAAGCCAGATTAGATTTTTTTTTAATAACAGATAAATTATTTACTGACTTAGATAATGCAAAAACATTACCAGGTTATCGCACGGATCATTCTATGATTTTCATCCAATTTCAATTTGGAAGATTTATAAAAGGAAATTATTACTGGAAACTTAATAACTCTTTGTTAAAGGATACAACATATATTGAAGAAATAAAAATTATTATAGGCAATGTGAAAAGGCAATATGCTGCAGACAATCATATAATATATAAGTGATATTCCAATACAAGATTTAAACTAAATATAAATGATCAGATGTTCTATGAAGTTTTATTACTGGCAATCAGAGGCAAAACAATAGTCTATTCATCTCATAAAAAGAAAAAGGAAACAAATAAAGAAATAGAAATATTGAAAGAAATTGAAAGACTTGAAAAAGAAACTGAAATAAATTATAATTTACTTGAGGAAAAAAAGAAAGAAATTTTTGAACTCCGCAAAAGATAGTTAGAAGGTGCATTCGTGAGATCTAAAGCAAGATGGATAAATGAAGGGGAACAAATTTCAAAGTACTTCTGCAATTTGAAAAATAGAAATTACGTTTCAAAATATATGAATTCTCTGATTTCTTCATCGGGTAACACTTTAAAAACACAAAACGAAATTCTAGAGGAAACAAACACCATTTTAAAAAGTTATATAAAGCTCAAGAACCCGAAGACATATCCCTGAACACCTTACTGATAAACTTGAATGTACCAAAATTAAGTGAGCATATTAAACAGTCAATTGAGGGTGCACTTACATATACAGAAATGCTAAATAGCCTTAAAAAAATGTCCAATAACACGAGCCCAGGTAACGACGGATTTACAGTCGAGTTCTTTAAGTTTTTCTGGGTCAATATTGGCCTATTTTTAGTTAGGTCCATAAACTATGCATACTTACATGGAGAACTCTCTATAACACAAAAACAAGGAGTTATAACTTGCATTCCAAAAGGTAATAAATACAAATTATATTTAAAAAATTGGCGACCAATTTCTCTGCTTAATGTTTCCTATAAAATAACATATGTATCAATTGCTTGTAGAATAAAATTGTATTGTGTACTATCATTCATGAAGATCAAACTGGATTTTTACCAGGTAGATTTATGGGAACAAATATAAGACTGGTATATGATATTTTATTTTATGCAGAAAAATATCGCATTCCAGGACTACTACTCTTGATTGTCTTTGCAACAGCATTCGACACAGTTTCATGGAGCTTTATGATAAAAGTCTTACATTTTTTTTAATTTTGGCCCCCTCAATTATAAGTTGGATAAAATTGTTTTATCATAATACTGAATCATGTGTTATTGTAAATGGACATATGTCAGAATGGTTTTACTTACAGAGGGGTTGTCGAGATGTTGTCACCCTACCTGTTTATTCTTTGTGCAGAAGAGTTGGCAGTGTTGCTAAGAAACAACCCACGTATTAAAGATATTAAGATAGATAACCAAGAATATCTAACATCTCAATATGCGGATGATACGAGTTTGACTCTAGATGGCTCCAGAGAATCACTTTCTCACTCCATGTTGACACTAACATTTTATGCAAAAATTTCCGGCCTTAATATTAATACGGACAAAACTAAAGTTATTTGGTTCGGATCTGAAAAAAAAAGCAATATAAAACTATGTCCTGAATACAACTTGTTTTGGGAAAATGGACATTTTACAGTATTAGGTATTAGATTTTCAACAGATCTATATTCTATGGTTAACACCAACTATGATCTTAAAATTGAAGAGATAAGAAATTTACTTGCTAGCTGGTCAAAACGAATACTTACTCCACTGGGAAAAATTGTTGTACTAAAAAGTTTAGCTCTTCCAAAACTTAATTATTTAATAACTGGAATTCCAAACCCGGCAGCAGATAATATTAAACTTATTCAGAATATGTTTTACAATTTTCTTTGGAGTAACTCAAAAGACAAAATAAAAAGAACCACTATAACATAAGATCATGCATTTGGAGGGCTTAAAATGATTGATATCGATAAGTTCATATCAGCATTAAAAATAACCTGGATTCGCAGACTTTTCCAGACCGAAAACAAATATACCCACCTTATAAAAACTATGTGTCCAATATTCCATAACTTAGCTACTTACGGTTCACACTATGTTAAAATTAACTTAAATAAAATACACAATTCATTTTGGAAGGATGTTCAAACAAGATATATAACATTTGCAGATCAAGTGAAACCAATTTCGTGGCGACAGTTCCATTCAGTCAAAATATGGTATAATCCGAACATTAAGGTCGGAGGTTCCAGTGTTGTATACAGAAGATGACTGCAGGAGTAATAGTATTTGTCAACGATCTGTTAAACTCAAATGGAAATCTGTTTTCTTACAGAGAATTAACAGAAGGTTATGATATACGGTCTAACTTCCTGGAATACGAAGGTCTCATTAATGTTATTAGAAACTACTTAGTAAAATTGAATTTAATACATTTACATTAAGTGATAGTTCTGATCCCTGGCGCCCACTGACCCTTCCACTTATCCTAAAACATGAAAAAGGTTGTCGATTCATTTATGATATTTTGAATATGTAAAACATATTTACCCATTATCACTAAGAAAATGGAGAAATGATGTTATAACGGAACCAAACTATACATT
Source organism: Cyrtodaria siliqua (assembly GCA_037043455.1). NCBI lineage: Eukaryota > Metazoa > Mollusca > Bivalvia > Adapedonta > Hiatellidae > Cyrtodaria > Cyrtodaria siliqua. Next base: position 126,454 of record JAWPHD010002869.1, on the reverse strand, counting down.
TGAAAAACTGTATGCAATACCTTTTAAAATAACAAAAGACCCTACATTACTTTGTCTACAGTATAGAATCAATCATAGGATTTTGGGAACAAACTACTTACTGACTAAAATAAATATTCTAGATAACAGTATGTGCTGTTTTTGCAATATTTTACCCGAAACCATTCATCACTTATTCTGGAAATGTGAAGTTGTAAATACATTTTTGACAGATCTGATAGTATTCATCAGAAGTAACTGTAATATAGACTTGGTAAACTGGTCAGAAACAGATATCTTGTTTGGAAATAATACATTTGATGTTGTTTTAAACAAAATACTCCTGCAAGCCAAAATATTTATACCAACAAAAAAATGCAAAAACAAAGACCTTTGTTAAATGTGTTTACAAAACACATAATTTCTTTATATAAAGTTGAAAAATGGATAGCATATAAAAATTTAAAAGTAGACATATTTGAAGCCATCTGGAGTCGTTATCTCAATATTGGTAGAACAGGGAACCAGAGATAATTATTTACTACATGTATGTGCAAATTAAACTTACATTTAATTAACACATTTGATAGTCTAGGGACACCAATTTACTCCTTTGAGAAGTAGAATACTAATGCTTTCTTCTTTGATTTTTTTTCTAAATTATTATTTTCAGAAATATTGATGCTTTAAAAACTATTTTGTACAGCGGTTTAACAAAACCCATTTTTTGGGGAAAAAAATCATTCATACATATTTACTCTTGTAGATAGTGTGATAACTTATTTGTCATGTCCTCAGCTCAAATTGCATCTCAAATCTCTCTATCTACTTTTCTACATTTACTGCGGTAGATAGTGTGACAACTAAATTGTCATGTCCTGAGCTCATATTGCATCTCAAATCTATCGTTCTACTTTTCTACAGTTTATGCATTGTATGAGGTACTATGTAAGATCAATACTGTTTAAACTTACCCGCTTATTTATACTCAAGTTAAATATTATGTTATATGTTATACTGTACCTTAAACTACTTAACATGTACATGCCAAGTGAAAAAATGTATATTTTGCAGTGCTGTTTTGCTGTTGCTTGTTTTGCTGTTGCTTGGCGGATTAAAAATCTTTTTAACATTGTAACAAAAAAATGTTAAATAATAATTATATGAAAGAGTATATTAATAAAAAAACTACTGTTACAATAGATGTAGTCAATATTATCTACTTTTATGAATGATGCATTTTATAATATAATGAATATGTAATGAATGATTTGAAAAATAAAAACAATTAAAAAAATTATTTGGAATGAATAAAACATAAATCTTGAAATTTTGGGGGGAAATCAACACAAAATGAATTAAAGTCGCTGATTTTTGGAATAGTTATGAAATTTTAAATTATGATTAAAATATAGCAAAACAGAAGTCGTTTGTAGTATTTCTTTAAATGTAAAGGTGTCATAAGCTACAGAAGAGACAGTCCTAAAGGATCAGAGATTTGAAAATGCCACTTCTTTTGGCCCAAAATATCGAAATTTAAACCAAAACCGCTGAAAACTGGACTATTTAAAATACAATTTTATTGCAATATAAGGGAGTTGCATGTTCTTTAAACGTTCTATTATATTAATGTACATGAACAAAATGTTTGAAATAAACAAAGTTTATACATCTTGACATTTTTGGAGAAGCATGAATTAAAATATATTTGGATATTTATTGATAACAAAAGAAAGTAGTTTTCAAAAATGTAAATAAATATGTATTAAGGTACAAACAAAAAGTTCCAAAGTAACTTGAAAACTGCAAATAAAATTTATGAAAATTTTAGTATTTATTAAAAAATAATTTCTTTTGAAATGAAAGGGAGCTGAAGTTTTTTTAACCTTTTCTTATTATGTTCGTGTATATGGGGAAAACATGGGCGGACACACAGAAAAAAATAGGTTAAAAAAAGAAAGAATTGCATGAATATCATGTATTTGAAATGCATATACTGAAGATATTTTTAAATGATTTTGATAATTAAACTCAAACTCACAAATTACATACGTAAATGCCCTTAGAGTATTTCTTTTATTAAACTATTGCAAAAAGTATATGCCAATTAACAGAACCGAGAGAAGTGATATTTAGGTTTTGGGTTGAGAAAAATAAAATTCAGAAGTAAACGTAGTTTTAAAGAAAACTCAGTCTGGAAAATAATATACGTCTCAAAGCCATTGTAAGAGACAATCACGAAATTAACATCTTTAACAGAATACTATGTTTTCATCTGCCGAATGTTGACGCATCTTAACATTCTGAATCTGGTATACATGCTACAACTAACTCCCCTAAATTCACACCATGTTACAATACAGGGAAGTCTATGCTTTCTGCAAGTACAGTGTAGAGTAAGTTTCGCAAGATTCCGAAATTGTAAAGGAACAGATGGGTCATCTGTTAAATCAGGCATTATAACAAAGTCCAATGTGAATCCTCCCTATTCTAAAGGTATGTTCACGTAAATAATATGTTTGCCTTTGATAAAAACAGCAACACTTATTTCAGCTTGACAACTCTCAGATTTTCATTAATTATACAAACAACTGTTTGCATTCCTATCAGTTCACAGGCCCACAGTCATGTTTATTTACTTATCGGCAGCTTTTATACGCTTGCGTAAAACCTTGCTTGTTATTAACTGATATCCAGTTGATAATTATTCCAGGGTCTCATTACAACGGCTCGTTGTCATTACAACGGCTTGTTGTATGCCCATCCTACTGCGTTGTGGATTGGATTGGAAAATCTGACAATCAGTTTTACTATAGACTGTGTGCCCATTTATACAACCTGCTGTTTAAATAATATTTAACTACCGTCTTTCAAAACATGTCTTTCAGGATGCTCTGTCCTTTTGCCTTAGCGGTATTTTGCTTTTGCTTTTCTGTCAGCAGTCATACTCAAACTTCTTTGTAAATCAGTTGTTTTCGTTTAAGAACGATTTCCTACCAAAGACTGCTGTGCTAGTCTTTCAAACCTCTTTGTAACATTGCCTTTGTATCTACCCTGTGTTAACTTGCATCACGTGTAACTCCCGTTTGCTGCTGTATATTTAAGGACCATTCACGTTATCACATCATCCAAATTTCGAACTGCACCATTGTAAAAAGGCAAAGATATTCTTTCAATGGCATGTGGTTTCGAAATAATAGTGACACTTTTGCAAAGAAACATTGCCAAACAAAACCATGTGATCATAAGCATGTCTATATTCAAACAAAAATGGTCCAAACCAAATAACAAATCTAATAAACGGTTCATCCGAACGTTTCACCATACCATATGTTTCAGTTTACAATGTAAGTACACGCTTTTCATGTGTATCATTTGAATAGCTGGGACTGATGTGAAACTAATGCCATTCCTGTTTGACTTATTATCTGTTGTGTCGATTTATATCAACACATTTGCTTCAAAATTACAATGTTTATGAAATGAAAATAAATGAGGCTACAACTTAAACTATTCACGTTATGCTCACTGTATTCAACTTTAACGAATACGCACAATTTGTGGCACAGTATAGCCAATAATATAAATGAATGACTGGAGGTTAAAGTGGATATAAATGTCGAACGGAAAATGAAACATTCAAGGACCACAATCAACCATACACACAACAATAACAAGGATGCAATAAATGTAAGGACACACTCAACCATACACACAACAATTACAAGGATGAAATAAAGGTAAGGACAACAATCAACCATACACACAACAATTACAAGGATGGAATAAATGTAAGGCCACACTCAACCATACACACAACAATTACAAGGACGGAATAAATGTAAGGCCACACTCAACCATACACACAACAATTACAAGGACGGAATAAATGTAAGGCCACACTCAACCATACACACAACAATTACAAGGACGGAATAAATGTAAGGCCACACTCAACCATACACACAACAATTACAAGGATGGAATAAATGTAAGGCCACAAAGGCCAAACTCAACCATATACACAACAATTACAAGGATGGAATAAAGGTAAGGCCACAATCAACCATACACACAACAATTACAAGGATGGAATAAAGGTAAGGCCACAATCAACCATATACACAACAATTACAAGGATGGAACAAAGGTAAGGCCACACTCAACCATACACACAACAATTACAAGGATGGAACAAAGGTAAGGCCACAAACAACCATACACACAACAATTACAAGGATGGAATACAGGTAAGGCCACAATCAATCATACAAACAACAATTACAAGGATGGAACAAAGGTAAGGCCACAATCAACCATACACACAATAATTACTAGGGTGGAATAAAGGTAAGGCCGCAATCAACCATACACACAACAATTACAAGGATGGAATAAAGGTAAGGCCACAATCAACCATACACACAACAATAACAAGGATGGAACAAAGGTAAGGCCATAATCAACCATACACAAAACAATTACAAGGATGGAATATAGGTAAGGCCACAATCAATCATACAAACAACACTTACAAGGATGGAACAAAGGTAAGGTCACACTCAACCATACACACAACAGTACAAGGATGGAACAAAGGTAAGGCCACAATCAACCATACACACAACAATTACAAGGATGGAACAAAGGTAAGGCCACAATCAACCATACACACAACAATTACAAGGATGGAATAAATGTAAGGCCACAATCAACCATACACACAACAATTACAAGGATGAAATAAAGGTAAGGCCACAATCAACCATACACACAACAATTACAAGGATGGAATAAAGGTAAGGCCACAATCAACCATACACACAACAATTACAAGGATGGAATAAAGGTAAGGTCAAAATCAACCATACACACAAAAATTACAAGGATGGAATAAATGAAAGGCCACAATCAGCCATACACACAACAATTACAAGGATGGAATAAAGGTAAGGCCACAATCAACCATACACACAGCAATTACAAGGATGGAATAAAGGTAAGGCCACAATCAACCATACACACAACAATTACAAGGATGGAATAAAGGTAAGGCCACAATCAACCATACACACAACAATTACAAGGATGGAATAAAGGTAAGGTCAAAATCAACCATACACACAAAAATTACAAGGATGGAATAAATGAAAGGCCACAATCAGCCATACACACAACAATTACAAGGATGGAATAAAGGTAAGGCCACAATCAACCATACACACAGCAATTACAAGGATGGAATAAAGGTAAGGCCACAATCAACCATACACACAACAATTACAAGGATGGAATAAAGGTAAGGCCACAATCAACCATACTCACAACAATTACAAGAATGGAATAAAGGTAAGGTCAAAATCAACCATACACACAACTATTACAAGGATGGAATAAAGGTAAGGCCACAATCAACCATACACACAACAATTACAAGGATGGAATAAAGGTAAGGCCACAATCAACCATACACACAACAATTACAAGGATGGAATACAGGTAAGGCCACAATCAACCATACACAAAATAATTACAGGGATGGAATAAAGGTAAGGCCACAATCAACCTTACACACAACAACTACAAGGATGGAATAAATGTAAGGCCACAATCAACCATACACACAACAATTACAAGGATGGAATAAAGGTAAGGCCACAATCAACCATACACACAATAATTACAAGGATGGAATAAAGGTAAGGTCACAATCAACCATACACACAACAATTACAAGGATGGAATAAAGGTAAGGCCACAACCAACCATACTCACAACAATTACAAGGATGGAATAAAGGTAAGGCCACAGTCAACCATACACACAACAATTACAAGGATGGAATAAAGGTAAGGCTATAATCAACCATACACACAACAATTACAAGGATGGAATACAGGTAAGGCCACAATCAACTATACAAACAACAATTACAAGGATGGAATAAAGGTAAGGCGACAATCAACCATACACACAACAATTACAAGGATGGAATAAAGGTAAGGACACAATCAACCATAGACACAACAATTACAAGGATGGAATAAAGGTAAGGCCACAATCAACCATACACACAACAATTAAAAGGATGGAATAAAGGTAAGGCCACAATCAACCATACACACAACAATTACAAGGATGGAATAAAGGTAAGGCCACAATCAACCATACAAACAACAATTACAAGGATGGAATAAAGATAAGGCCACAATCAACAATACAAACAACAATTACAAGGATGGAATAAATGTAAGGCCACAATCAACCATACACAATATTACAAGGATGGAATAAAGGTAAGGCCACAATTAACCATACACACAACAATTACACGGATGGAATACAGGTAAGGCCACAATCAACCACAGACAAAACAATTACAAGGATGGAATAAAGGTAAGGCCACAATCAACCATACACACAACAATTACAAGGATGGAATACAGGTAAGGCCACAATCAACCATATACACAACAATTACAATGATGGAATAATGGTAAGGCCACAATCAACCATACACACAACAATTACAAGGATGGAATAAAGGTAAGGCCACAATCAACCATACACCCAACAATTACAAGGATGGAATAAAGGTAAGGCCACAATCAACCATACACACAACAATTACAAGGATGGAATAAAGGTAAAGCCACAATCAACCATACACACAACAATTACAAGGAATGAATTAAGGTAAGGCCACAATCAACCATACACACAACAATTACAAGGATGGAATAAAGTTAAGGCCACAATCAACCATAGACACAACAATTACAAGGATGGAATACAGGTAAGGCCACAATCAACAATACACACAACAATTACAAGGATGGAATAAAGGTAAGGCCACAATCAACCATACACACAACAATTACAAGGATGGAATAAAGGTAAGGCCACAATCAACCATACAAACAACAATTACAAGGATGGAATAAAGTTAAGGCCACAATCAACCATAGACACAACAATTACAAGGATGGAATACAGGTAAGGCCACAATCAACAATATACACAACAATTACAATGATGGAATAATGGTAAGGCCACAATCAACCATACACACAACAATTACAAGGATGGAATAAAGGTAAGGCCACAATCAACCATACACCCAACAATTACAAGGATGGAATAAAGGTAAGGCCATAATCAACCATACACACAACAATTACAAGGATGGAATAAAGGTAAAGCCACAATCAACCATACACACAACAATTACAAGGAATGAATTAAGGTAAGGCCACAATCAACCATACACACAACAATTACAAGGATGGAATAAATATAAGGCCACAATCAACCATAGACACAACAATTACAAGGATGGAATACAGGTAAGGCCACAATCAACAATACACACAACAATTACAAGGATGGAATAAAGGTAAGGCCACAATCAACCATACACACAACAATTACAAGGATGGAATAAAGGTAAGGCCACAATCAACCATAGACACAACAATTACAAGGATGGAATAAAGTTAAGGCCACAATCAACCATAGACACAACAATTACAAGGATGGAATACAGGTAAGGCCACAATCAACCATACACACAACAATTACAAGGATGGAATACAGGTAAGGCCACAATCAACCATACACAAAATAATTACAGGGATGGAATAAAGGTAAGGCCACAATCAACCTTACACACAACAACTACAAGGATGGAATAAATGTAAGGCCACAATCAACCATACACACAACAATTACAAGGATGGAATAAAGGTAAGGCCACAATCAACCATACACACAATAATTACAAGGATGGAATAAAGGTAAGGTCACAATCAACCATACACACAACAATTACAAGGATGGAATAAAGGTAAGGCCACAACCAACCATACTCACAACAATTACAAGGATGGAATAAAGGTAAGGCCACAGTCAACCATACACACAACAATTACAAGGATGGAATAAAGGTAAGGCTATAATCAACCATACACACAACAATTACAAGGATGGAATACAGGTAAGGCCACAATCAACTATACAAACAACAATTACAAGGATGGAATAAAGGTAAGGCGACAATCAACCATACACACAACAATTACAAGGATGGAATAAAGGTAAGGACACAATCAACCATAGACACAACAATTACAAGGATGGAATAAAGGTAAGGCCACAATCAACCATACACACAACAATTAAAAGGATGGAATAAAGGTAAGGCCACAATCAACCATACACACAACAATTACAAGGATGGAATAAAGGTAAGGCCACAATCAACCATACAAACAACAATTACAAGGATGGAATAAAGATAAGGCCACAATCAACAATACAAACAACAATTACAAGGATGGAATAAATGTAAGGCCACAATCAACCATACACAATATTACAAGGATGGAATAAAGGTAAGGCCACAATTAACCATACACACAACAATTACACGGATGGAATACAGGTAAGGCCACAATCAACCACAGACAAAACAATTACAAGGATGGAATAAAGGTAAGGCCACAATCAACCATACACACAACAATTACAAGGATGGAATACAGGTAAGGCCACAATCAACCATATACACAACAATTACAATGATGGAATAATGGTAAGGCCACAATCAACCATACACACAACAATTACAAGGATGGAATAAAGGTAAGGCCACAATCAACCATACACCCAACAATTACAAGGATGGAATAAAGGTAAGGCCACAATCAACCATACACACAACAATTACAAGGATGGAATAAAGGTAAAGCCACAATCAACCATACACACAACAATTACAAGGAATGAATTAAGGTAAGGCCACAATCAACCATACACACAACAATTACAAGGATGGAATAAAGTTAAGGCCACAATCAACCATAGACACAACAATTACAAGGATGGAATACAGGTAAGGCCACAATCAACAATACACACAACAATTACAAGGATGGAATAAAGGTAAGGCCACAATCAACCATACACACAACAATTACAAGGATGGAATAAAGGTAAGGCCACAATCAACCATACAAACAACAATTACAAGGATGGAATAAAGTTAAGGCCACAATCAACCATAGACACAACAATTACAAGGATGGAATACAGGTAAGGCCACAATCAACAATATACACAACAATTACAATGATGGAATAATGGTAAGGCCACAATCAACCATACACACAACAATTACAAGGATGGAATAAAGGTAAGGCCACAATCAACCATACACCCAACAATTACAAGGATGGAATAAAGGTAAGGCCATAATCAACCATACACACAACAATTACAAGGATGGAATAAAGGTAAAGCCACAATCAACCATACACACAACAATTACAAGGAATGAATTAAGGTAAGGCCACAATCAACCATACACACAACAATTACAAGGATGGAATAAATATAAGGCCACAATCAACCATAGACACAACAATTACAAGGATGGAATACAGGTAAGGCCACAATCAACAATACACACAACAATTACAAGGATGGAATAAAGGTAAGGCCACAATCAACCATACACACAACAATTACAAGGATGGAATAAAGGTAAGGCCACAATCAACCATAGACACAACAATTACAAGGATGGAATAAAGTTAAGGCCACAATCAACCATAGACACAACAATTACAAGGATGGAATACAGGTAAGGCCACAATCAACCATACACACAACAATTACAAGGATGGAATAAAGGTAAGGCCACAATCAACCATACACACAACAATTACAAGGATGGAATAAAGGTAAGGCCACAATCAACCATACAAACAACAATTACAAGGATGGAATAAAGGTAAGGTCATAATGAACCATACAAACAACAATTACAATGATGGAATAAATGTAAGGCCACAATCAACCATACACACAACAATTACAAGGATGGAATAAAGGTAAGGCCACAATCAACGATACACACAACAATTACAAGGATGGAATAAAGTTAAGGCCACAATCAACCATAGACACAACAATTACAAGGATGGAATACAGGTAAGGCCACAATCAACAATACACACAACAATTACAAGGATGGAATAAAGGTAAGGCCACAATCAACCATACACACAACAATTACAAGGATGGAATAAAGGTAAGGCCACAATCAACCATACAAACAACAATTACAAGGATGGAATAAAGTTAAGGCCACAATCAACCATAGACACAACAATTACAAGGATGGAATACAGGTAAGGCCACAATCAACAATATACACAACAATTACAATGATGGAATAATGGTAAGGCCACAATCAACCATACACACAACAATTACAAGGATGGAATAAAGGTAAGGCCACAATCAACCATACACCCAACAATTACAAGGATGGAATAAAGGTAAGGCCATAATCAACCATACACACAACAATTACAAGGATGGAATAAAGGTAAAGCCACAATCAACCATACACACAACAATTACAAGGAATGAATTAAGGTAAGGCCACAATCAACCATACACACAACAATTACAAGGATGGAATAAATATAAGGCCACAATCAACCATAGACACAACAATTACAAGGATGGAATACAGGTAAGGCCACAATCAACAATACACACAACAATTACAAGGATGGAATAAAGGTAAGGCCACAATCAACCATACACACAACAATTACAAGGATGGAATAAAGGTAAGGCCACAATCAACCATAGACACAACAATTACAAGGATGGAATAAAGTTAAGGCCACAATCAACCATAGACACAACAATTACAAGGATGAAATACAGGTAAGGCCACAATCAACCATACACACAACAATTACAAGGATGGAATAAAGGTAAGGCCACAATCAACCATACACACAACAATTACAAGGATGGAATAAAGGTAAGGCCACAATCAACCATACAAACAACAATTACAAGGATGGAATAAAGGTAAGGTCATAATGAACCATACAAACAACAATTACAATGATGGAATAAATGTAAGGCCACAATCAACCATACACACAACAATTACAAGGATGGAATAAAGGTAAGGCCACAATCAACCATACACACAACAATTACAAGGATGGAATAAAGGTAAGGCCACAATCAACCATACACACAACTATTACAATGATGGAATAAAGGTAAGGCCACAATCAACCATACACACAATTACAAGGATGGAATAAAGGTAAGGCCACAATCAACCATACACACAACAATTACAATGATGGAATAAGGGTAAGGCGACAATCAACCATACACACAATTACAAGGATGGAATAAAGGTAAGGCCACAATCAACCATACATACAACAATTACAAGGATGGAATAAAGGTAAAGCCACAATCAACCATACACACAATTACAAGGATGGAATAAAGGTAAGGCCACAATCAACCATACACACAACAATGACAAGGATGGAATAAAGGTAAGGCCACAATCAACCATACACACAACAATTACAAGGATGGAATACAGGTAAGGCCACAATCAACCATACACACAACAATGACAAGGATGAAATAAAGGTAAGGCCACAATCATCCATACACACAACAATTACAAGGATGGAATAAAGGTAAGGCCACAATCAACCATACATACAACAATTACAAGGATGGAATAAAGGTAAGGCCACAATCAACCATAGACACAACAATTACAAGGATGGAATAAAGGTAAGGCCACAATCAACCATACACACAACAATTACAAATATGGAATAAAGGTAAGGCCACAATCAACCATACACACAACAATTACAAGGATGGAATAAAGGGAAGGCCACAATCAACCATACACACAACAATTACAAGGATGGAATAAAGGTATGGCCACAATCAACCATACACACAACAATTACAACGATGGAATAAAGGTAAGGCCACAATCAACCATACACACAACAATTACAAGGATGGAATAAAGGTAAGGCCACAATCAACCATACACACAACAATTACAAGGATGGAATAAAGGTGAGGCCACAATCTACCATACACACAATTACAAGGATGGAATAAAGGTAAGGCCACAATCAACCATACACACAACAATTACAGGGGTGGAATAAAGGTAAAGCCACAATCAACCATAGATACAACAATTACAAGGATGGAATAAAGGTAAGGCCACAATCAACCATACACACAACAATTACAAGGATGGAATAAAGGTAAGGCCACAATCAACCATACACACAACAATTACAAGGATGGAATAAAGGTAAAGCCACAATCAACCATAGATACAACAATTACAAGGATGGAATAAAGGTAAGGCCACAATCAACCATACACACAACAATTACAAGGATGGAATAAAGGTAAGGCCACAATCAACCATACACACAACAATTACAAGGATGGAACAAAGGTAAGGCCACAATCAACCATACACATACCAATTACAAGGATGGAATAAAGGTAAGGCCACAATCAACCATACTCACAACAATTACAATGTTGGAATACAGGTAAGGCCACAATCAACCATACAAACAACAATTACAAGGATGGAATAAAGGTAAGGCCACAATCAACCATACACACAACAATTACAAGGATGGAATAAAGGTAAGGCCACAATCAACCATACACACAACAATTACAAGGATGGAATAAAGGTAAGGCCACAATCAACCATACACACAACAATTACAAGGATGGAACAAAGGTAAGGCCACAATCAACCATACAAACAACAATTACAAGGATGGAATAAAGGTAAAGCCACAATCAACCATACACACAACAATTACAAGGATGGAATAAAGGTAAGGTCACAATCAACCATACACACAACAATTACAAGGATGGAATAAAGGTAAGGCCACAATCAACCATACACACAACAATTACAAGGATGGAATAAAGGTAAGGCCACAATCAACCATACACACAACAATTACAAGGATGGAATAAAGGTAAGGCCACAATCAACCATACACACAACTATTACAATGATGGAATAAAGGTAAGGCCACAATCAACCATACACACAATTACAAGGATGGAATAAAGGTAAGGCCACAATCAACCATACACACAACAATTACAATGATGGAATAAGGGTAAGGCGACAATCAACCATACACACAATTACAAGGATGGAATAAAGGTAAGGCCACAATCAACCATACATACAACAATTACAAGGATGGAATAAAGGTAAAGCCACAATCAACCATACACACAATTACAAGGATGGAATAAAGGTAAGGCCACAATCAACCATACACACAACAATGACAAGGATGGAATAAAGGTAAGGCCACAATCAACCATACACACAACAATTACAAGGATGGAATACAGGTAAGGCCACAATCAACCATACACACAACAATGACAAGGATGAAATAAAGGTAAGGCCACAATCATCCATACACACAACAATTACAAGGATGGAATAAAGGTAAGGCCACAATCAACCATACATACAACAATCACAAGGATGGAATAAAGGTAAGGCCACAATCAACCATAGACACAACAATTACAAGGATGGAATAAAGGTAAGGCCACAATCAACCATACACACAACAATTACAAATATGGAATAAAGGTAAGGCCACAATCAACCATACACACAACAATTACAAGGATGGAATAAAGGGAAGGCCACAATCAACCATACACACAACAATTACAAGGATGGAATAAAGGTATGGCCACAATCAACCATACACACAACAATTACAACGATGGAATAAAGGTAAGGCCACAATCAACCATACACACAACAATTACAAGGATGGAATAAAGGTAAGGCCACAATCAACCATACACACAACAATTACAAGGATGGAATAAAGGTGAGGCCACAATCTACCATACACACAATTACAAGGATGGAATAAAGGTAAGGCCACAATCAACCATACACACAACAATTACAGGGGTGGAATAAAGGTAAAGCCACAATCAACCATAGATACAACAATTACAAGGATGGAATAAAGGTAAGGCCACAATCAACCATACACACAACAATTACAAGGATGGAATAAAGGTAAGGCCACAATCAACCATACACACAACAATTACAAGGATGGAATAAAGGTAAAGCCACAATCAACCATAGATACAACAATTACAAGGATGGAATAAAGGTAAGGCCACAATCAACCATACACACAACAATTACAAGGATGGAATAAAGGTAAGGCCACAATCAACCATACACACAACAATTACAAGGATGGAACAAAGGTAAGGCCACAATCAACCATACACATACCAATTACAAGGATGGAATAAAGGTAAGGCCACAATCAACCATACTCACAACAATTACAATGTTGGAATACAGGTAAGGCCACAATCAACCATACAAACAACAATTACAAGGATGGAATAAAGGTAAGGCCACAATCAACCATACACACAACAATTACAAGGATGGAATAAAGGTAAGGCCACAATCAACCATACACACAACAATTACAAGGATGGAATAAAGGTAAGGCCACAATCAACCATACACACAACAATTACAAGGATGGAACAAAGGTAAGGCCACAATCAACCATACAAACAACAATTACAAGGATGGAATAAAGGTAAAGCCACAATCAACCATACACACAACAATTACAAGGATGGAATAAAGGTAAGGTCACAATCAACCATACACACAACAATTACAAGGATGGAATAAAGGTAAGGCCACAATCAACCATACACACAACAATTACAAGGATGGAATAAAGGTAAGGCCACAATCAACCATACACACAACAATGACAAGGATGGAATAAATGTAAGGCCACAATCAACCATACACACAATTACAAGGATGGAATAAAGGTAAGGCCACAATCAACCATACACACAACAATGACAAGGATGGAATAAAGGTAAGGCCACAATCAACCATACACACAACAATTACAAGGATGGAATAAAGGTAAGGCCACAATCAACCATACACACAACAATAACAAGGATGGAATAAAGGTAAGGTCAAAATCAACCATATACACAAAAATTACAAGGATGGAATAAATGAAAGGCCACAATCAGCAATACACACAACAATTACAAGGATGGAATAAAGGTAAGGCCACAATCAACCATACACACAGCAATTACAAGGATGGAATAAAGGTAAGGCCACAATCAACCATACACACAACAATTACAAGGATGGAATAAAGGTAAGGCCACAATCAACCATACTCACAACAATTACAAGGATGGAATAAAGGTAAGGTCAAAATCAACCATACACACAACAATTACAAGGATTGAATAAAGGTAAGGCCACAATCAACCATACACACAACAATTACAAGGATGGAATAAAGGTAAGGCCACAATCAACCATACACACAACAATTACAAGGATGGAATACAGGTAAGGCCACAATCAACCATACACAAAATAATTACAGGGATGGAATAAAGGTAAGGCCACAATCAACCTTACACACAACAACTACAAGGATGGAATAAATGTAAGGCCACAATCAACCATACACACAACAATTACAAGGATGGAATAAAGGTAAGGCCACAATCAACCATACACACAATAATTACAAGGATGGAATAAAGGTAAGGTCACAATCAACCATACACACAACAATTACAAGGATGGAATAAAGGTAAGGCCACAACCAACCATACACACAACAATTACAAGGATGGAATACAGGTAAGGTCACAATCAACCATACTCACAACAATTACAAGGATGGAATAAAGGTAAGGCCACAATCAACCATACACACAACAATTACAAGGATGGAATAAAGGTAAGGCCACAGTCAACCATACACACAACAATTACAAGGATGGAATAAAGGTAAGGCCATAATCAACCATACACACAACAATTACAAGGATGGAATACAGGTAAGGCCACAATCAACTATACAAACAACAATTACAAGGATGGAATAAAGGTAAGGCGACAATCAACCATACACACAACAATTACAAGGATGGAATAAAGGTAAGGACACAATCAACCATAGACACAACAATTACAAGGATGGAATAAAGGTAAGGCCACAATCAACCATACACACAACAATTAAAAGGATGGAATAAAGGTAAGGCCACAATCAACCATACACACAACAATTACAAGGATGGAATAAAGGTAAGGCCACAATCAACCATACAAACAACAATTACAAGGATGGAATAAAGATAAGGCCACAATCAACAATACAAACAACAATTACAAGGAAGGAATAAATGTAAGGCCACAATCAACCATACACAATATTACAAGGATGGAATAAAGGTAAGGCCACAATCAACCATACACACAACAATTACACGGATGGAATACAGGTAAGGCCACAATCAACCACAGACAAAACAATTACAAGGATGGAATAAAGGTAAGGCCACAATCAACCATACACACAACAATTACAAGGATGGAATACAGGTAAGGCCACAATCAACCATATACACAACAATTACAATGATGGAATAATGGTAAGGAAAACAATCAACCATAAACACAACAATTACAAGGATGGAATAAAGGTAAGGCCACAATCAACCATACAAACAACAATTACAAGGATGGAATAAAGATAAGGCCACAATCAACAATACAAACAACAATTACAAGGATGGAATAAAGGTAAAGCCACAATCAACCATACACCCAACAATTACAAGGATGGAATAAAGGTAAGGCCACAATCAACCATACACACAACAATTACAAGGATGGAATAAAGGTAAAGCCACAATCAACCATACACACAACAATTACAAGGAATGAATTAAGGTAAGGCCACAATCAACCATACACACAACAATTACAAGGATGGAATAAAGTTAAGGCCACAATCAACCATAGACACAACAATTACAAGGATGGAATACAGGTAAGGCCACAATCAACAATACACACAACAATTACAAGGATGGAATAAAGGTAAGGCCACAATCAACCATACACACAACAATTACAAGGATGGAATAAAGGTAAGGCCACAATCAACCATACAAACAACAATTACAAGGATGGAATAAAGTTAAGGCCACAATCAACCATAGACACAACAATTACAAGGATGGAATACAGGTAAGGCCACAATCAACCATATACACAACAATTACAATGATGGAATAATGGTAAGGCCACAATCAACCATACACACAACAATTACAAGGATGGAATAAAGGTAAGGCCACAATCAACCATACACCCAACAATTACAAGGATGGAATAAAGGTAAGGCCATAATCAACCATACACACAACAATTACAAGGATGGAATAAAGGTAAAGCCACAATCAACCATACACACAACAATTACAAGGAATGAATTAAGGTAAGGCCACAATCAACCATACACACAACAATTACAAGGATGGAATAAAGTTAAGGCCACAATCAACCATAGACACAACAATTACAAGGATGGAATACAGGTAAGGCCACAATCAACAATACACACAACAATTACAAGGATGGAATAAAGGTAAGGCCACAATCAACCATACACGGAAACAATTACAAGGATGGAATAAAGGTAAGGCCACAATCAACCATACAAACAACAATTACAAGGATGGAATAAAGTTAAGGCCACAATCAACCATAGACACAACAATTACACGGATGGAATACAGGTAAGGCCACAATCAACCATACACACAACAATTACAAGGATTGAATAAAGGTAAGGCCACAATCAACCATACCCACAACAATTACAAGCATGGAATAAAGGTAAGGCCACAATCAACCATACAAACAACAATTACAAGGATGGAATAAAGGTAAGGTCATAATGAACCATACAAACAACAATTACAATGATGGAATAAATGTAAGGCCACAATCAACCATACACACAACAATTACAAGGATGGAATAAAGGTAAGGCCACAATCAACCATACACACAACAATTACAAGGATGGAATAAAGGTAAGGCCACAATCAACCATACACACAACTATTACAATGATGGAATAAAGGTAAGGCCACAATCAACCATACACACAATTACAAGGATGGAATAAAGGTAAGGCCACAATCAACCATACACACAACAATTACAATGATGGAATAAGGGTAAGGCGACAATCAACCATACACACAATTACAAGGATGGAATAAAGGTAAGGCCACAATCAACCATACATACAACAATTACAAGGATGGAATAAAGGTAAAGTCACAATCAACCATACACACAATTACAAGGATGGAATAAAGGTAAGGCCACAATCAACCATACACACAACAATGACAAGGATGGAATAAAGGTAAGGCCACAATCAACCATACACACAACAATTACAAGGATGGAATACAGGTAAGGCCACAATCAACCATACACACAACAATGACAAGGATGAAATAAAGGTAAGGCCACAATCATCCATACAAACAACAATTACAAGGATGGAATAAAGGTAAGGCCACAATCAACCATACATACAACAATTACAAGGATGGAATAAAGGTAAGGCCACAATCAACCATAGACACAACAATTACAAGGATGGAATAAAGGTAAGGCCACAATCAACCATACACACAACAATTACAAATATGGAATAAAGGTAAGGCCACAATCAACCATACACACAACAATTACAAGGATGGAATAAAGGGAAGGCCACAATCAACCATACACACAACAATTACAAGGATGGAATAAAGGTATGGCCACAATCAACCATACACACAACAATTACAACGATGGAATAAAGGTAAGGCCACAATCAACCATACACACAACAATTACAAGGATGGAATAAAGGTAAGGCCACAATCAACCATACACACAACAATTACAAGGATGGAAAAAAGGTGAGGCCACAATCTACCATACACACAATTACAAGGATGGAATAAAGGTAAGGCCACAATCAACCATACACACAACAATTACAGGGGTGGAATAAAGGTAAAGCCACAATCAACCATAGATACAACAATTACAAGGATGGAATAAAGGTAAGGCCACAATCAACCATACACACAACAATTACAAGGATGGAATAAAGGTAAGGCCACAATCAACCATACACACAACAATTACAAGGATGGAATAAAGGTAAAGCCACAATCAACCATAGATACAACAATTACAAGGATGGAATAAAGGTAAGGCCACAATCAACCATACACACAACAATTACAAGGATAGAATAAAGGTAAGGCCACAATCAACCATACACACAACAATTACAAGGATGGAACAAAGGTAAGGCCACAATCAACCATACACATACCAATTACAAGGATGGAATAAAGGTAAGGCCACAATCAACCATACTCACAACAATTACAATGTTGGAATACAGGTAAGGCCACAATCAACCATACAAACAACAATTACAAGGATGGAATAAAGGTAAGGCCACAATCAACCATACACACAACAATTACAAGGATGGAATAAAGGTAAGGCCACAATCAACCATACACACAACAATTACAAGGATGGAATAAAGGTAAGGCCACAATCAACCATACACACAACAATTACAAGGATGGAACAAAGGTAAGGCCACAATCAACCATACAAACAACAATTACAAGGATGGAATAAAGGTAAAGCCACAATCAACCATACACACAACAATTACAAGGATGGAATAAAGGTAAGGTCACAATCAACCATACACACAACAATTACAAGGATGGAATAAAGGTAAGGCCACAATCAACCATACACACAACAATTACAAGGATGGAATAAAGGTAAGGCCACAATCAACCATACACACAACAATTACAAGGATGGAATAAAGGTAAGGCCACAATCAACCATACACACAACAATGACAAGGATGGAATAAATGTAAGGCCACAATCAACCATACACACAATTACAAGGATGGAATAATGGTAAGGCCACAATCAACCATACACACAATTACAAGGATGGAATAAAGGTAAGGCCACAATCAACCATACACACAACAATTACAATGATGGAATATATGTAAGGCCACAATCAACCATACAAACAACAATTACAATGATGGAATAAAGGTAAGGCCACAATCAACCATACAAACAATAATGACAAGGATGGAATAAAGGTAAGGCCACAATCAACCATACACACAACAATGACAAGAATGGAATACATGTAAGGCCACAATCAACCATACACACAACAATTACAAGGATGGAATAAAGATAAGGCCACAATCAACCATACACACAATTACAAGGATGGAATAAAGGTAAGTCCACAATCAACCATACACACAACAACGACAAGGATGGAATAAAGGTAAGGCCACAAACAACCATACACACAATTACAAGGATGAAATAAAGGTAAGGCCACAATCAACCATACACACAACAATTACAAGGATGGAATAAAGGTAAGGCCACAATCAACCATACACACAACAATTACCAGGATGGAATAAAGGTAAGGCCACAATCAACCATACACACAACAATGACAAGGATGGAATAAATGTAAGGCCACAATCAACCATACACACAATTACAAGGATGGAATAATGGTAAGGCCACAATCAACCATACACACAACAATGAAAAGGATGGAATAAAGGTAAGGCCACAATCAACCGTACACACAATTACAAGGATGGAATAAAGGTAAGGCCACAATCAACCATACACACAACAATTACAATGATGGAATATAGTTAAGGCCACAATCAACCATACAAAGAACAATTACAATAATGGAATAAAGGTAAGGCCACAATCAACCATACAAACAACAATTACAAGGATGGAATAAAGGTAAGGCCACAATCAACCATACACACAACAATGACAAGGATGGAATAAAGGTAAGGCCACAATCAACCATACACACAATTACAACGATGGAATAAAGGTAAGGCCACAATCAACCATACACACAACAATGACAAGGATGGAATAAAGGTAAGGCCACAAACAACCATCCACACAATTACAAGGATGGAATAAAGGTAACGCCACAATCAACCATACAAACAACAATTACAATGATGGAATAAAGGTAAGGCCACAATCAACCATAAAAACAACAATTACAATGATGGAATAAAGGTAAGGCCACAATCAACCATACAAACAACAATTAAAATGATGGAATAAAGGTAAGGCATGTCACACCACACACATCAACTAGTTGACAATAGGCCTACCGCCTTGGAATGGTCAGTGACACAATAGGTTTATACTAGGTTCTAGTTCCAGAATGCATCAAAAATTACTCTGAGCATATTATCATTCCAATAAATCGGAATATAGTAAAAATATCACCGCCAGGCTATATCCCCTAACAAACTAGGCAGTATTCTTCGACAATAAGAATAACACAGATGTCATGTATATATACTTTATATGCATATTAAAAGCATAGAAAGCCAAAAAGCATGTATTCCGTGACTTGCCAGAAAATAGAGCAACAATAGAAGAAACCATAAAGGGCAAGACAAGAAATATAAAAATATCGGACAGGGAAAGCAGCATTCAAGGACGACAGTCAACCACAAAACACAAAAACAAACACGCAAACAGACAAACGAGAAGGCAAAAGTAATAAAAAAAATGCAAACGACATCACAAACACAAAAGGGTTGACAATAGGGCTACCGCCTTGGAACGGTCAGTGGCAACAAAGGCCACTGGGGGTTTAAACCGGTTCTAGGGTGCACCAAACCACATTGGAGGCAATCACTAAATGTCCTTGCGTTAGACGCCATCATAGAGTACCACACAATCTGTCCGTCATCGCACAGTCAAAGAGTGAAGCTAACTGGCGAATTATAAATGAGTCAATCCAATGTTCATGTTTTCATTTAACTATCATACCATGTGCCTATGACAATATGAATACTATACCATTTGGAAATAAATATGATAAAAAGAGAATCTTTATATTAACAGCAGTCAAAGCAAGCAAGCACTAACACAACTACACATTTCAATTTTAACATGTTAAATTATAAAACGTCGGATGCACGTTGATGATGGGAATTGACAAAAAAACACGCTTAGTTTAAAGGAATACTCACTATTAATTTCTTCAATGGCTATAGTATATGTAAACTTCATTTCAAATTAATTGATTCTGGGACATGGAAGCAACAAAGTACTCTCTAATAACTAATTGCATTTCAGCAATTGTCCTTACTACAAGATGTATTCAACTTACAACGTAACAATTGCATATTTTACCTGAATTAAATATCTTTACCTTTTCCCCGAATGTTTTCATTTGGTGGCACGTCTAATGATTCCTTCGATATTAAACATGATGACATGAACTGTTATGTGCTTCCTAACTTTGCTGCATCCGTATTTCTGAAAAAAAAACGTAGATAAAGGGATATAGCAACCACTGGACCCAAACGCAATGGCACGTAGCTTCGCATTGGTCAGAACAGCTTGTCTGGGATATTTATGATTACTGTTAATATTATTATTTATATATTATTATTGTAGTAGTCGTAGTAGTAGTAGTAGTAGTAGTAGTAGTAACAGTAGTAGTGGTAGTAGTAGTAGTAATATGTTGTTGTTGTTCCTGTTGCTGCTGCTGCTGTTGATGTTGTTTTTGTAGTAATTGTTGTTGTAGTTGTTGTTGTTATTCTTGGTGGTGGTGGTGGTGGTGGTGGTGTTGGTGTTGTTGTTGTTTGAGTGTAATAAAATGTTAAATTGTGCAATGGTAACCGTGTGCAAATTGCTCTAGATTATTTTTCATTTCTTGGAGTTTTAGTCCATCATTATTCGAATACTATAGTCAGCTAATACTCAACAAATTAACTTGTTATTGTAAGACCTTTTTGTTAAATATTGATAGGCAAATAGAAACATATACATTTACATATTTTGAACAAAGCAGTTTAAAGCTACACAGTCTCTATATCAATCTATTTCATCTTTCTAGGCGTGTCCTTATTTGAAACTTCATGTTCACTAGCTAACCAGCTCATGTCGAAATCGGGTATTTAAGCGATCAAATATAGTGCAGGAAATCATTTACTGTATAGACATCGACCAGTGGACATCGTACCTATACACAGGTAACAGTATGTTCTACAGAACTAAAAGTTAGCCTCTGTCGGGCCTCGAACACACGACCTTCTGATTTCAAGTCAGGTGCACTTTCCACTGAAGTATAACGCTACTTGAGAAAATAGTATACTAACTACCATTATTATGAGCCAAAATAACTTAACATATTTGAACGCAACTCAAGCATGTCAAGATGGATCATTAAATATATATCATATTGTCGCACGTGTAAATTAACATTGCCTGGTGTAATACTGTATGTTATCAATATGAATACTACGCCTCAAAACAACCATATCTCGACTTGTTATTTAGCGCTTGATGAGTTTGTATGTGCGCGCTAGTTATTACGTAATGCCTATTTAGTTTTAGTGTTGCAAATGATACAACATACGAATAAATAGCCATGGTATAGTGGTTCAACGTACATCCCTCAAAACGAAGAAGTGCAAGGCTGTGGTTCATATCCCGTTCCGGGCAACAAGTTTTTTTTTCACATATATTCTGAAGCCGTATTTTTATCGATGTTACCTATACCATGTATACGGAGTCTAAATGAAAATGTGAAATTTTACACATCGATTTCTGCCTTTAACTATGCCGACGTTTCAGGTGTTCCTCCATTTGAAGTACTTTACTTGCAAATGATATGAGTTATTACCAGTTAAAATAGGGACTGTGTAGCTTTAAGAATTATGTCCCCTTTTGTGTAATCCCATTGAAATTTCATTTGAAAAAGATAAAAACTAGAACTCAAATTATCTTGAATATTTTTGCATGACACTTAATACGTTTACACAGTTTCCTAGGCAGTGCTACACTTGAATTATAAATACATACTTGATAAATATGTGAATTAATCAAAACACAAATAAGCTTAGTATGGATCAATACACACGTTTATCAGGTAATTATTTATTATTCAAGTATAGCACAGTCTAGATGAAAGTGTAAACATATTAAACTGCAAGTTACATGTAAATATTTTTAGGATTATTTGAGTTCTAATTGTTTTCTTTTGTTAATACACTTTCAATGTAATTCCACAAAAGGGGACATAACCCTTAAGGAAATTATATTTATCATTTGTATGTCTAGTTTACGTAAACATATTACAACATTAAAACTCATTAATCCAAATACAATTGTTTTTGTGTTTTCTTATTCCAATAGATGTGTATTCTTCATTCCAGTGTATATGTTTCATTTACTTTAGTTGCGCGTATGATACTAATATTATTTAGTATTAATTAGCAAGTTTAAAGAGGCTCTACCTATATCTACGCGATTTTTATTGTAAAATATTAAATACTCAATATTACTGCATTTATATGTATACAAAGCTATTTTATGAGTATTCTAAGAAGAAACATGGTTCGTATTCCAGTTCTGTAAATTATTAATTATGATCAAAACAATATCTTGAATAAAATGCTGCCCAGCCGTTTATTCCTGCCGGAGAACTACGAGTTTTTACGATTTTCTCGGACATGCGCAATGCGATTACAAACTATTCGGCGCAGTTCCGGTAGCAAACGAATCGATCGGAACTCTTCGCTAATCAGACGGGGTAGTTCCGATTGTAAACGAATAAGATCGGAAAATCTCCGCAATCGGCTTGTCTAAAACAATTACGAATACAATTTCAAAAATCCGATCTTTTCAATCCTGTTTTTTCCCAGCAAAACGCATATTACATTGGGTGAAATTATTGCCATTTACCTTTTTCATAGTCCTCTTTATAATTAAGTAAAGTTTATATCAATTGGTGGACAAAAAGATATAGGTAGAGCCTCTTTAAATAAGAAATAAAATAGCCCGACGATTTGGTGGAGTGTGCTTTATTAGTTTATCACAAATTTGAGGTGTCGGGGCGTAATAGAGTCATGACATATATATATACAAATACAGGTATAATCGTCGCTCGTTCATACATATACAAATATAGGTAGACTCGTCGCTCGATCAGCTCGGTGTGCAATCGGAATTATATCGTCGATTGCTGTAACAGTTAAACATATCGGATTATGAAAATCGACGATGCTGTTCCGATTTCTCGGTTTGATATGTTAATGACCTAATCAACATACGACGTGGTCAGCTTTATACATCGGCAGCTACATTATTAAATGGACGTTCTATGGCTCGGCACAGGCAAATCATTATTAAACATGCAGTTATATAGAAGTATCTAGTCTCATGTGGCAATGGCTGTTGCTTTCATACTTTGCATACTTTGCTGACATGATTTACAAATCAATCCAGAACCTCCATACCAAATGTGTAATCAACGATATAATCATTGTCTGACGATTGCATTATAAACATGATAAATTATATCAATACTTTGAATACAAAGCTATCGAGCACTTCCTAAACTTCAAAAAAAAAAATCCACACAAAGCACTTTTTATCGCAAATTAAAGTTTCTGTACCACTACAAATGTATCACAGGCGTTGACTTCCTGCCTTTCCGCGATTAAAGAACATGTTATAAAATATAATGCGGAAAGGTTTGTCGTGCCCTTAATGGTTTATTCTCTTGTTGTTCTGACTTCTGCCAAGTGATTGAGTACCTTCATTGTGGCTTTCTAGGCTATTGTTTTTTTGTATTTATATATACACGAGCATCTTTGTGTTTTACTTATATTGCCTATTAATGTAGCCTTGTTGGTTAGAGAATAGTTCATGACGGTTATTTCTTTGTTTATACTCTCCCGTTTTATTGGAAGGGCAGTAGGGTAAATGTTTAAAGTATGATGCACCCTAGAACCTAGCTTAACTCCACCCCCCCCCCCCCCCCCCCCAAGCGGCTTTTTTTGCCACTTACCGTTCCAAGGCTGTAGTCCTATTGTCAATCGTATTTGTGTTTGTGACGTTATATGCCTTTATTCCTAATTAGCATTGTCATTCATGTTTGTCGTTTTGCGTGTTTTCGGGTTTACTGTGTTCTGTGAAAGCTGCATTTCCTGTTCGACTTTTGTACTTACTTTTATCAAAACTCAGGAATCAATTTGGTTTGGTCTATCAAAGACTAGGAGAGGTCGTTGATAAACTACGGTGTAAGCATGTCCATGCCTCTACTCTAAGCACCTACGACTTTTCCACACTATAAACCACTCTACCACAAAACCTGATCAACGATACATTAGCTTACACTTAAGACTTTTGCTAGAGAAAGAACAACTTGTCTTGCTTGTAATAATATCAGGGCTATCTTGCAAACGCCCTGATGGTAATTATAATGCCTGGACTTGCGCTGATGTTTGTAGAGAGATGGTAATTATAATGCGTGGACTTGCGCTGATGTTTGTAGAGAGATGGTAATTATAATGCCTGGACTTGCGCTGCCGTTTGTAGAGAGATGGTAATTATAATGCGTGGACTTGCGCTGCCGTTTGTAGAGAGATGGTAATTATAATGCGTGGACTTGCGCTGATGTTTGTAGAGAGATGGTAATTATAATGCCTGGACTTGCGCTGCCGTTTGTAGAGAGATGGTAATTATAATGCCTGGACTTGCGCTGCCGTTTGTAGAGAGATGGTAATTATAATGCCTGGACTTGCGCTGCCGTTTGTAGAGAGATGGTAATTATAATGCCTGGACTTGCGCTGCCGTTTGTAGAGAGATGGTAATTATAATGCCTGGACTTGCGCTGATGTTTGTAGAGAGATGGTAATTATAATGCCTGGACTTGCGCTGCCGTTTGTAGAGAGATGGTAATTATAATGCCTGGACTTGCGCTGCCGTTTGTAGAGAGATGGTAATTATAATGCCTGGACTTGCGCTGCCGTTTGTAGAGAGATGGTAATTATAATGCCTGGACTTGCGCTGCCGTTTGTAGAGAGATGGTAATTATAATGCGTGGACTTGCGCTGCCGTTTGTAGAGAGATGGTAATTATAATGCCTGGACTTGCGCTGCCGTTTGTAGAGAGATGGTAATTATAATGCGTGGACTTGCGCTGATGTTTGTAGAGAGATGGTAATTATAATGCGTGGACTTGCGCTGCCGTTTGTAGAGAGATGGTAATTATAATGCGTGGACTTGCGCTGATGTTTGTAGAGAGTTATATTTTATTCTCGATAACACATTTATAAGATACAACAGTTCACCGACAGGTTGTTGGTTTTTCTATGGGTATTAAATGTGCACCTCTTGCTATGAACGAGATTTTATGTTGAGTCTGTAACTGCTAGCCAGAGCGAAGTTATTGATGCGTTTAATAATACATCTTAGTATCTAGATGACAATATTGATAATCCATTCTTTGCTCAAATGGTCACTAACATTTATCCAACAAAGCTCACGTTGAATAAAGCCAAAAGTTCAGATACTACAACAGCATTCCTCGACCTTCATCTCTCGATTTCTAATGATTTCATACATATTAAAATCTATGATAAGATAAGAGAGATGACTTTAACTTTGCCATTGTAAAATATCCATATTTGGGTGTAGATTTACCTCTTGCTACATCATATGGGGGTTATATCATATGGGGGTTATATAAGTACGTAGATCTTTCTCAAAATACTATCGCCGCAACTGAAACCTAATGGAGAAGTACAACACCAACCATAACACATTTCTGCGACTAGATATGTCACAACCTTTATTTTATGGAGATGTGATCTATATAATTCGGAAGTTAAAGGCATCTGACGGGTTTTCTGACCGTTTTACAAAATTAATCTGGATATTCGTCAGAAAAGGATACTACCCTTTAGCATTGCAGCACTTCATGTTTAGTGATTGACCCCTCTAATGTCAATTACTACGCTTCAATGTTCCATTATGCGATGTCTGGACAAACTCCTGGGACTCTATGAATACGTCTGCTGAAGCCGGACAAAGGGAGGTAGATGCATGCACCAAGTTTTTTTTTATCGTACCCTAGACTTGTTTTCTCTTTGGCTGCAACTGCTTTTGTTGTTCAGTACAATTCTGGATACATCCTGAGGTTGTTCTAACTATGTTTTGTATATATCTTTACAACAACATTTCAGTGTATTGTTTGCTAATTTCTCTGGATGTGGACTTTATTGTCAAATAAACCAACGAGTTAAGTGCAATGGACGAAACCATATTTACTCTAAAAATTCTCGGGGCTGATATAAGTATCTCCCTCTGTCGAAGTGTCCAAGACGCGTTCTTTAATTGATTTTTTAAAATATGTTTTCGATTCTTTATTTAATAAATACATAGCACCCAACTAAATTGACAATATAAATAACACGATGACTAACTTACCCGTAACGGCCCGAACCGGTCATGACGGCAAGAAGGTTCCCGTGCCCTTCCTCAATATTCCTTCTTCAATATTCGGTTTCGTGATTAAGGCTGGTCAAAAGTGGAATATATAAAGTATAATATGGAATGTGGCGGTGAAAAACGGTCACGTTATTCCGATTGGATATTTGGCACACTTTTATGAGGTGAGCGCGTAAGCTAGTATGCGGATGCATAATGAGTATGCATATGTATGCGTATATATGTGTGAATGTGTGAGGTATAGGTGTGCATGTGCGTATTGTATAACAGTTGTTCATTCTGTCGCGTTTTATATGGTATTGTGTCATTGCATATATGTTATAATTTGATTACTCGATATGTCTCACCATAATTGTAATATGATAATCTCCCAAGTGTAAGAAATTACTTCATCCTCCTCCTCCTCCTCCTCTCATCATAATAATCATCATCATCATCATCATCATCATGATCGTCATCATCATCATCATCATCATCATCATCATCATCATCATCATCATCAACAACTAATTAAACTCATATAAAGTAAGAATATCAGTTGTGTTGCTCTATTAAAGTTTACGTAAATTTCAAGGTTTAAAGTAGAACACCACTTATGCCGGTGCTAGTGGGCATGAGAGATGTTGCAAAGTATATTACTTCCCATGAACAGACCCAATATGACCGAGTCTGCTATATTTCTCTCTTATGTGAGTTTGTTGCTTCCAAGCGTCCCCTTTTCAGTATTTATTGACATTCACACTAACGTTTGTTTAGTATTGTGTGGCGCTATAAAAATTCGGCCGACTACAAATCAGTAGTGTTATTACGTACTGGTCCTTTGATATCATCAAGCCCATTCTTTGTAGTTTTGAAGTTACATTTCGCTTAAGCCGGTGCTAGGGGCCGTAAGAGGTGTTGCAAAGTATATTACTTCTAATGAACAGACCCAATACAACCGAGTTTGCTACTTGTCTCTCTTGTTTGCGTCTGATCTAATTTTCAGTATTTATTTAAATGAGCTCATCGAAGCATTAACATAATATATATTTAGGTTGCATATTAAAACACAGTAGTATATACGTTTTACCTCGTCACACATGACCACGCCTTATTTAACAGCGTGATAATGTTCCAGACTGCTGAGTAAGGATCTCTTCCTCTTTGGTTAATACAGTTGTACAGTTGCATAAAACTAGTAGGGGCGTGCATACATGTACGTTGTTATGTTTAATGTCCTTATTATTATATTAAACACCAGTTTCAACAAAGTGTGTGCATTGCTTTAAATAATCATAATTAGTACCGTAGTATTGGTGTGGAGAGTTTTAATAGGATTTGGTAAGTGATTTTGCTCAAATATCACTTTACATTATACAGTAACAAAATGTGGAGAACGTAACACGTTTTTGTTTGTCTTGATTTGTGATACAAATGTTATGCATGTTTACAGTTAACACCGTATACAGCACTATCACAGTTTACAGTTATCACCGTTTACACCACTTCCACAGACCATTATCGCCGTTTACACCACTACCACACTTTATTGTTATAACCGTTTACACCACTATCACAGTTATCACCGTTAACACCACTATCCCAGTTTACAGTTATCACCGTTTACACCACTTCCACAGACCATTATCGCCGTTTACACCACTACCACAGTTTACTGTTAACACCGTTTACACCACTATCACAGTTTACTGTTATTACCGTTTACATCACAATCAAAGTTTGCTGTTATTACCGTGTACACCACTATCACAGTTTATAGTAATCACCGTTTACACCACTATCACAGTTTACTGTTATTACCGTTTACACCACTATCACAGTTTACTGTTATCACTGTTTACACCACTATCACAGTTTACTGTCATTACCGTTTACACCACAATCAAAGTTTACTGTTATTACCGTGTACACAACAATCACAGTTTACAGTTATCACCGTTTACACTACTATCACAGTTTACCGTTACCACCCTTTACGATACTATCCCAGTTAACAGTTATCACCGTCCCAACAATCACAGTTCACCGTTATCATCGTTTACACACTATCACAGTTTACATTTATCACCGTTTACACCACTTCCACAGACCATTATCGCCGTTTACACCACTACCACACTTTACTGTTATCACCGTTTACACCACTATCACAGTTAACTGTTTATACCGTTTACACCACAATCAAAGTTTACTGTTATTACCGTTTACAAAACAATCACAGTTTACTGTTACCACCGTTTACCCCACAATCACAGTTTACCGTTATCATCGTTTACACACTATCACAGTTTACTGTTATTACCGTTTACACCACAATCAAAGTTTACTGTTATTTACCGTTTACACCAAAATGATTGTTTACTATTACATGTATCACCGTTTCCAACACTATATGAGTTTACTGCTATCACCGTGTACACCCCTATCACAATTTATTAGTATCGCCGCATACACCACTATCACAGTAATCACCGTTTATACCATTATTAATGTTAACAGTTATCACCGCTAACACCACAATCACAGTTTACTGTTATCACCGTTAACTTACTATCACTGTTGACTGTTATCACCGTTTATACCACTATCAGTGTGTACAGTTATCGCCGTTTACATCACTCTCATTACATCACTATCACAGTTTACTGTTATCACCATTTACACCACTATCACGGTATACTGTTATTACCGTGACCACCACAATCCAATATTACTGTTATTACCGTTTACACCACTATCACAGTTTACTGTTATCGCTATTTACAACAAAATAACAGTTTACTGTTATTATCGTATACACCACTAGCACAGTTTACTGTTATCGACCTTTACCCAACCATCACAGTTTACAGTTATCACCGTTTACACCATTATCACCGTTTACTGTTATCACCGTTTACACCACAATCACAGTTTACAGTCACCACCGTTTATACCACAATCACAGTTTACAGTAATCCCAGGTTACACCACTATCACAGTTTACTGTTATCACAGGTTTACATCACTATCACAATGTACATTTATCACCGTTTACACCATAATCACAGTTTACAGTTATCACCGTTTACAACAATATCACAGTTTACTGTAGTCACCATTTATACCACTATCACAGTTTACTGTAATCACAGTTTACACCACTTTCACAGTTTACTGTTATAACAGGTTTACACAACTATCACAATGTACAGTTATCACCGTTTACACCACAATCACATTTAAAGTTATCATCGTTTGCAGCAATTTCACAGTTTACTGTAGTCACCGTTTACACCACTATCACAGTTTACTGTAATCAAAAGTTTTTACCACTGTTAAAATGTACTGTAATCACCGTTTACACCACAATCACAGTTTACAGTTATCACCGTTTATACCACGATCACAGTTTACTGTTATCACATGATTCCACACTATCACAGTTTACTGTAATCACCGTTTACACCATTATCACAGTTTACTGTTATCACATGTTTACATTACTATCAAATATACTGTTACCACCGTTTACACCACAATCACAGTTTTCAGTTATCGTCGTTTGCACCACAATCACAGTTTACAGCTATCACCGTTTACACCACTATCACAATTTACTGTAATCACAGTTTACACCACAATCACAGTGTACAGTCATCACCGTTTGCAGCAATATCACAGTTCACTGTAATCACCGTTTTCACCACTATCACAGTTTACTGTTATCACATGTTTACACCACACTCACGATTTACAGTTATCACCGTTTACACTACTATCACAGTTTACTGTAATCACATGTTGACACAACTATCACAATTTACTGTTATCACCATTTACACCACAATCACCGTTTACAGTTATCACCGTTTTCATCAATATCACAGTTTACTGTAATCACAATTTACACCACTATCACAGTTTACTGTTATCACATGTTTACACCACTATCACAATTTACTGTAATCACCGTTTACACCACAATCACAGTTTACTGTTATCACATGTTTACACCATACTATCACAATTAACTGTTATCACCGTTTACACCACAATCAGAATTTACAGTACTCACCGTTTATACCACAATCACTGTTTACAGTTATCACCGATTACACCAGTATCACCATTTACTGTAATCACCACACCACTCTCACTGTTTACTGTTATTACATTTTGCACCACAATCACAGTTTACAGTTGTTACCATTTATTCCACACTCACTGTTTACAGTTATCACCGATTACACCACTATCACAGTTTACTGTAATCATCCTTTACTCAACTATCACAGTTTACTGTTATGACATGTTTACACCACTATCACAATTTACTGTTATCGACCTTTACCCAACAATCACAGTTTACAGTTATCACCGTTTACACCATTATCACCTTTTACTGTTATCACTGTTTACACCACAATCACAGTTTACAGTCGCCACCGTTTATACCACAATCACAGTTTACAGTAATCCCAGTTTACACCACTATCACAGTTTACTGTTATCACAGGTTTACATCACTATCACCGTTTACACCATAATCACAGTTTACAGTTATCACCGTTTACAGCAATATCACAGTTTACTGTAGTCATCATTTATACCACTATCACAGTTTACTGTAATCACAGTTTACACCACTATCACAGTTTACTGTTATTACAGGTTTACACAACTATCACAATGTACAGTTATCACCGTTTACACCACAATCACAGTTTACAGTTATCACCGTTTGCAGCAATTTCACAGTTTACTGTAGTCACCGTTTACACCACTATCACAGTTTACTGTAATCACAAGTTTACACCACTGTCAAAATTTACTGTAATCACCGTTTACACCACAATCACAGTTTCCAGTTATCACCATTTATACCATGATCACAGTTTACTGTTATCACATGATTCCACACAATCATAGTTTACTGTAATCACCCTTTACACCACTATCACAGTTTACTGTTATCACATGTTTACATTACTATCAAATATACTGTTATCACCGTTTACACCACTATCACAGTTTTCAGTTATCGTCGTTTGCACCACAATCACAGTTTAAAGCTATCACCGTTTACACCACTATCACAATTTACTGTAATCACAGTTTACACCACAATCAAAGTTTACAGTCATCACCGTTTGCAGCAATATCACAGTTTACTGTAATCACCGTTTGCACCACTATCACAGTTTACTGTTATCACATGTTTACACCACACTCACGATTTACAGTTATCACCGTTTACACTACTATCACAGTTTACTGTAATCACATGTTGACACAACTATCACAATTTACTGTTATCACCATTTACACCACAATCACAGTTTACAGTTATCACCGTTTTCATCAATATCACCATTTACTGTAATCACCACACCACTCTCACTGTTTACTGTTATCACCTTTTGCACCACAATCACAGTTTACAGTTGTTACCATTAATTCCACAATCACTGTTTACAGTTATCACCGATTACACCACTATCACAGTGATTACACCACTATCACAGTTTACTGTAATCACCGTTTAGTCAACTATCACAGTTTACTGTTATCACATGTTTACACCACTATCACAATTTACTGTTGTCACCGTTTACACCACACTCAAAGTTTACAGTTATCACCGTTTACAACACTATCACAATTTACTGTTATCACCGTTTACACCACTGTCACAGCTTACAATTATCACCGTTTACGACACACATAGTATATCATTATCTCTAATTTTTGATAACTCTATAAATTAACAACAATCACCTTCACTAAGACTGTAATTGTGTTTTCACTACAAAAACAACTCAAAATAATTATTAATCATCTTATTGGAATTGTTGTGTTTTGTTATGACAAATATACCTTAGTTTTGAAAATAAGTTTATAAATCCATAATTTACAGCCAAATTGCATTTTTTTCTAAAGGTAAACCATTGTTGCATGGAGGGCAGACAATTAAAATATCTCAGATAATATTTTTTACCCTTTATATGTTGAGATGAAACTGTCACCGTGTCTTTATTTATAATTATCCAAGCAATTTATACCATATCTAAAACATATCAAGATCTAAATGAGTAGATTTTTGCGTTGAATATGCCCTATCAAAAGCAGTTTTGGTTTGCGATTTTTTTTTATTTCTTATACAATTTTGAAAAATATGTTTTTTTTATTTAACAATAACAGCTCTGTTTCAACGTTGTACGTGTATTAACTATTCTACGTGCGAGACAAATTGTGTCTGAAAAGTCTAAATCACTTTTGCCAGAAACAAACGCTCCAAACAATTGGCAATATGTAATTTAGGTTGAAATGGCTATTTAACAAGGGGCACATATGTTAACAAGTAACAAGACGGACAAGTCTGTACACTACTCATACATAATAACAATATTGAACCGATATATTTCAGTGCACAGTCTGTCCGTCTCCTGTCCAGCATGTGCTTGTTGTAAATCGCAGGTTTACAGCACATGCGCTGACGCTGAGTGTACGCGTGGATACTGGGGACACTACTGTCAATATAGTTGCTCAGGTTGCATTAGTGGAACGTGCAGCAAGTCTGGTGAATGTTACACATGCCCATCTTTGAGTACGTCGTGTACCTCAAATATTACATGCACAGCCTGTGTGGACGGCCACTATAGTAGTAGTCCGTATTACGACTGTCGATATGACTGTGAGCAGAACTGTAAATCGTGCACCGGGAACACCACATGTACTGAGTGTAAGGCAGGATATTATGGTCCATACTGCCAATACAAGTGCTCCAGTTGTATTAATGGAGAGTGCGACAAATCAACAGGTGTATGTATCACATGTCCGACTACGTGTACGTCATGTATCTCATCTAGCCAATGTACAGCCTGTGTGGACGGCCACAATAGTAGTAGTCTGTATTACGACTGTCGATATGACTGTAGACAGAACTGTAAATCGTGCACCGGGGACGACACATGTAACGAGTGTAATCCGGAATATTATGGACTATGCTGCCAACACAACTGCTCGGGTACATGCGTAAATGGAGAATGTAATAGCACAAGTGGTGAATGTTACGCTACTTGTAGACAGAACTGTAAATCATGCACCGGGGACACCACGTGTACTGAGTGTAATCCAGGATAATATGGACCGTACTGCAAATACAATTGCTCGAGTACATGCGTAAATGGAGATTGTAGTAAAGGACGTGGTGACTGTTATAATACTTGTCAACCGAACTGTAAATCATGCACGTCACTGAGCTCGTGTACGGAGTGTCATCGTGGATATTACGAAATTACTTGTTCGATCAGTTGCCCTGACCATTGTTTATGGTGACACGTGCCAAAACGAGTGTTCTTCAGGTTGTGTACATAATGACTGTGACTGGAAATCCGGAGATTGCACATTTTGATGTATGAGAAATAAGTACGGCCGTCAGTATAGCCAGAGATGTAGCGATAATTGTAAATGTGTAGAACCTGAGGAGAGGCCTTGTCAAGAATTAGACGGCACGTGTACGTTGGGGTGTAAAAACGGTTGTCATTGGAAGTCGTGTAAAGATGTCCTGCCTTAACATTGTATGCGACATTACCGGGGCGTGCAGGGTGGGATGCGTTACTGGATATGCGGGGATTTATTGTCAACAAGGTACCGATTTATTATATCATGCTGTGAATTTACTAATTACTATGACACGGTGGAATACTATACGTGTTCGTGAATAGTGTGTTAAAATATATGGTATGTTATGGTGTTTTTTGTGTAATGTGTTAGTGATGGAAGGTGGTCATTTAATCCTAAGCTATATTGCAGTATTGAAGCTGTCCTATACACTGCCTAAACAACTTACCAAACGAGTATCCCGCCAATACGAGGGGTGTTCGTATAAT
The DNA here is from genome assembly GCA_037043455.1 of Cyrtodaria siliqua. Taxonomy (NCBI): domain Eukaryota; kingdom Metazoa; phylum Mollusca; class Bivalvia; order Adapedonta; family Hiatellidae; genus Cyrtodaria; species Cyrtodaria siliqua. Next base: position 90,378 of record JAWPHD010002869.1, on the reverse strand, counting down.
TACATGTAGTAATCCCATTATGATCCAGTTTTATTTATTTTAAACAACTGCTTCGCCAATCATCATACTTATATGTGGCATTTCCAGTCATGTGTTATAGCTCTCCCCCAATGTGTAACATTGTGTTCTGTGTGTGTAATCTCGCTGAAATATTCGATATGTTCGTTTTCACCAAATGGTATCGTTGTTTCGATAATTTATACAACCTAATATTATACACCAAATATGTAATAGATAGAGTATGGTTTCATTGGGTTGGTTCATTTAAACATCGAGATGGGCGTAGCCCATCGAGGTGTTTAAATTAACCAACGAGATGAAACCATACTCTATTTGTTTTGTAGCATGTCCATTTCAGCTCTATTTCAGTTATTCTAACTGTTATTCTCACTGTTATTCTCACAGTTATTCTGACAGGTCTTATTTTCAATTAAACGATTTACACCTGTGTCTGAACAAAGAGAATTGTCTGTGACCATGCTGCAAGAACACAATGTTGTTCTCTCTCTCATATTCGTTTCAGTTGATGCCGGGTCAGACTCTGCTTCAACAAGCACCACTGTTGGTGTATATGCCGGTGTGGGAGTGGCTCTTGCGATGCTGGTTGTTGCAGCAATTGTGTTCATGGTAATACGATTTATACGGTTAGTGTAAACTGTTGATGTTGTTTAAACAAATATAGTTTAAGCCTAATGAAATATGTTAGTGTTTGTTCTTGTCTGTTTCAATCAATACAGCTGAGCGCTGAAACAATCCGTTAATTGTTAGGTGAATATAAACAAAGAATACGTGATAGGATTAGCGAAGTTCAACATTATTTAAAAACTAACACATATTCTATTGACCTGTTATGAATTCTGCCTAGACGCTAACATCCTTTTCAGTTAAATGCTTGTCGTTATTCCGATTGAAATACTTTATTGATTATCATTTTTCCGGTTTAAATAGTTTACCGATTATCGCTATTCCAGTTGAAATACCTTACCGATTATCTTTATCTCAGGTTTAAATGGTTTACCGATTGTCGCTATTCCAGTATAAATACTTTACCGATTATCGTTATCTCAGGTTTAAATAGTTTACCGATTATCGCTTATCCAGTTGGAATACATTACCGATTAACGTTTTTCAGGTTTAAATACTTTATCGATTATCGCTATTCCAGTTGAAATTCGTTACCGATCATCGTTATTCAGGTTTAATTATTTTACCGATTACTGTTATTCCGGTCTAAATGGGTTGAAATAGCTTACCGATTATCGATATTCTGATTGAAATAGAGTACTGATTATTCTTATTCCTGAGTATCGTTATTCCGGTGGAAATAGTTGAATTGTACAACGTAAAGGTCTCGGGTGTAATTTGCAAAACTGTTTTGAACAGGTTAAGTGTTTCGGCGGCAGAAACCTTGGCAGTCGATATGTTTAATGTTGTTTATTTTTTCTCAGAATAAATGTCATGATTTAGACTCCTTACCAGACATAAATTGCTTGATTATTTATTTTGATTCAACGTACAATTTTGTCTAGATTTTTATTTTGTTCAATACTAACTATTATTCTATACCTAATTTATACGTCCAATCGTAGACGCTCTTTCGAGTCATGTGACCGTACAATATGTTTCCGTATCGGGACGCACGCGCGTACAAAATATCCCGTATTCTTTTCGTATTGTACGCTTCACAGGTCCCATGTTAAACCTATGATAAAGACCGAAACGCGTGAAAAGGTTCCGAATGAAAATCAGAACCGACAGACATAACCATAAACTGTTAACAAATCATTGAAAAACTATACTGAAAACCTATCTATTGCACATATTTTATTTTATTTTCCCTTATAAAATAAACAAAACTATCATAATATATAATTGTTAAAAACTGACTTTCCAGTTCCGTAGCATTAAATCATCGTTGACAAGTAAAAATAAAGGTATAGAATAAAAAGGTTACTTAACATGGTTCTGTACAATACGGGATATATTTGGACTCTTACACAGCTGGAAAAAATTATATTGGACTCGCCTAACGGCTCGTCCAATATGACTTTTCCAGCTGTGTACTCGTCCAAATATATCTCCGTATTGTACAGAACCATGTTAAATAACCTATAATTATACTTACTATTTCAATTTATGTTGTATATCATCATTATAAATACATTTACTTTCCAAACTAGTTATATATGTTTATAGTCCTTATGGAAACGATGTTGCCTTTTATTCACAGAATTAGAAAACAACAGCAAATCACTAGTTCACAGGATATTCATAGTAAGTTAGCTTAAATTAGCATTGAATTTGGTATTCTTTGGACATTTAATCTGTGTTTTATTGTATGTTAATTAACAACATATTACATGTAGTTATACATGTTCTGTTTATATATTATGTTATTTCAGGGATTACACGTGCCGTCATTTTATATTCCACACTTATCAACAAATTACACTATTAGGAAATTATCTTTAAAGGCACGATTTTAAACATCATTTAAAAGGTTACTGTTAAAATGTACACTGTTGTGTTGTCTTTTTATGAAGCATACATATTACGAAATATATGCCACCATTTTTTATGAAATGTCTGTAATATTAATTAAATATTGATATCTGTTAAGATATACCGATAAGTCCTATAGTCGAACGCAACGACAACGTCACGTCTGAGTACGACAAGATAGACGAAACCTCTGGCGACGAAGAGCACCCGACTAACAATGAAGTGAGGGATGACGTACCGGAATCTGCGTATGAATACGTTGGCAATACAGGTATATGGTGTGTGTGCATGTAAATCAGTAACTTATGCAGCACTGCTTATAAATTTATTACAAATACCTCAATTCATATTTTGACTTTTAATCCTGAAACTTATGTAAGGGCCACATGGTTATTTCTCAATATGCATTGAAATTGGATACATGCCATTTTCCATCGGTTACACAGAGACGCAATGTTGCATGACATTGGACATTGCCAGGTAGTACTTTAGGTAAGAAGAACACAATTTCGATATAACTTTTGTCAGCAAATCTTACGATTTCAGAGACATTTGAGAACATACTAAACGGTTCAAATATTTGCGTGTCTTCATGCATAACTTTCAGTCATAACCAATGGATCTAATGAGAAATTATAATTCCCAGAAATTGAAAAGCTTAGTTTTTATATTATCTACCACTTAGTGAAATTGCAGGATGCAGTTGAATTGTTTGTCCTACACGCTTTAAATCGTATGTGGCAGAAATATCAAAACCTCTATTTTCAAACCTTTTATGCTTTGGTCCAAACTGGTACGCAACAATACAGAAATAAGAACCTGTTTTAGATTTTTGGTATGTATATTTTAACTCAAGCGATGATTCAAATGTAAATCTTATTGAAATCGCGAAAATATGGAACTGCAGTTATTTTGAGGCTCTTATTTGAAACTATAGCTGATATGTGCTCTCTTAGTTTCAGCTGTTTTGTAACGTCGAGGGCGTAACAATTAGTTGCACACTTCAGCATCAAATTGATTTATACTTGATGTAACTACTCTATTTCTAGTTGTAGTATATGTGGTTACAAGCAATAACACATATATACTAACAGTGCTGTGTTTGCAGACTATGCAGAGATATCAAAGTACGAGTCTTTGCAGAATCGACAGGACGATGAAGGCCAATACAACGTTGCGACACACTCGGAATATGAAAATATGAAAATATAGATCTTGGAAGAAACATCTGTTATCATGTTGCTGTCAGAGAAAAAAAAGCTAAATATATACAGATAACTTTGAAACATATATATTTTATTAGTATCAGTTTATTAATAACCAATGCATGTTGATTTACATTGCAAACATATTTCTGTAACTTTGATTGCGAAGTTCTTTCAACTTATATTATTCACTCTCGATGGCTTCCTGGGTAGAACCAGTAGTACGAAATGTAGATTAATTATCTTGCTCAAGGATAGACAGCATGGTCATGGTGATGATCGAACCCAAGATGTTATATAATCAATATTTCTCATCAGCTTATAAGTATGTATTATATTTGTATGCATCAAATATCAGGATTTTTTAGTGAAAGAAAATGCATAACCACTAATATTGTTAACTAACTAGGAACACAAGCACAACGTTGTGTGGCTTGATTATTACGTCAATAAAGTGTTGAAGCCGTTGGTGTTATTTCCGACATTGTAACATATGGCACGTTCCACACACTACTGGGAAGCATCAAGAATAAGTATATTGTAAAAGTAGATATAAAATCGAACAGGAAAAGAAGAATTCAAGGACGACAGTCAACCACAAACACACGGAGAAACAAACAACAACTATAAAGGTGAATAAAAGGCAAGATATGACATCACAAACACAAAAGGGTACGAATAGGTGAAACTATGTTATGGTGCGTACGAAACCCATGTGCTGAATATTAAACGGATGTTACATATTTATATGTTTTGTTTGAACCGTGTTTAAAGTATTGTCAAGTTATAGGTACTTACATAATGTAGAATAACCTAATTATTAGTGCTCGAAGATTAAAAATTAACTAGCGCTGAAAGATGTAAACGTATCATTACGAAATAGTGCTGAAATACCTTGCAATATCCTTCATGCTTATATGTAAATATATGTATTATTAAACTTGCATTAAACATGTTCAAGGTCAGTTTATATTAGTGTTACATGTAGTATATACCGTTTGCAATGATTCTTATTATATCCCTTACCGAATCTACATATACAAACATATAAGTGACTTATATGCAACTGATATGCGGCTTATAGGTTGTTTGCGTGTTTGTTTCTGTGCTTTGTGGTTGACTGTCCTCCTTGAATGCTACTTTCCCTGTCCGATATTTTTATATTTCTTTATATGTAACAAATATGTCGCATATAATTCGCATATAAGTCACTTCATATATTGTCTAAGTGAGATATATGTATAAGTGGCTTATATGTCCAGATCATGAAGACATATAAGTTACTTATATGCCATTTATATGTGAAGCTGATATTGGAGAGCATTTATAAAAGTGCCAATTTCAACATGAGGAAATACGTTCAGTCAATCTGACCTGTAATCAGACACTACCTTAGATCAGGGAGATGACCTTTCAACTTAATTGCCTCATTTTGAGAACAGGATTTGAATTTAGTCAGACGCATTCTCAACTGGGATAGAAAGATAAAAATATCGGACAGGGAAAGCAGCATTCAAGGACGACAGTCAACCACAAAACACAAAAACAAACACGCAAACAGACAAACGAGAATGCAAAAATAATAAAAAATGCAAACGACATCACAAACACAAAATGGTTGACAATAGGGCTACCGCCTTGCAACGGTCAGTGGCAACAAAGGCCACTGGGGGTTTAAACTGGTTCTAGGGTGCACCAAACCTCACACTTATCCTACTGTCATCCCATTAAAACAGGACAGTGTAAATAAAAAAATCCCCGCCATAATCTAATCTCTAACCAACAAGGCAGCATCAATAGGCAATATAAGTAAAACACAAATATGTTCGTGTAAATATAATACAAAAAAACAATAGCCTAGAAAGCCACAATGAAGGTTCTCAATGACTTGGCAGAAGCCAGAGCAACAAGAGAATAAACCATTAAGGGCACGACAAGAAGATCATAGACAAATATCAAACGCCACCGCCCCATTTGGCTTTAGGTAGGCGTCATCATAGGGTCCACAGCCTGTCCGGTCATCGTCAATTAAAGAGGAATGCATAGTGGCGAACTGTAAAAGGGTCCACCACTAAGCATGCAATACTTTGCAAAATGATAGGGTCAGAACCTCTTTTGATAAACATTTTAACAAGTTCAACAAAGATAGTATGAAAGTGATCATGAACATGAATCTTACGAAGTTTATAAATCACATCACCATAGAAGTCAGATTGTGATAGTCCTTGTCGCAGAAGATTCCTTAAATTACTTTTATATTTGGAAAGAAGATCAGGGTTACGATAATAACATTTTGCAAAGGTTTTACGAAGTTTATGGTAACGGTAACCCTGATTGAGTAGCTTTTTAGTTATACAAATATTACGAATATTAATGTCCTCAACTCGAGTACAAGCTCTTGAAAAACGAATAAGTTGAGACACATACACCCCATAAGAAGTTTCTCGGGGATCATCCCCATCCAAGTGGGGTTAATTAACAATGTCAAAATTAAAATCATCTCTCTTGTCATGGATTTTGCTAATTATTTCACCATTTTCAATCGAGAGATCTAAATCAAGAAAAGAAGCTTTAATAGCAGATATATTAGCTTTGTTAAGCTGAAGTTCTTTAGGATAAATATTATTAACCATAGTTGGAGAGAAAGGGTGGTCAATGTTCAGTATGTCATCCAGATACCGAGAGGTGTCATTAAAGGCTTTAATAACATCTGCCTGGGTATCTGGTGTAAGACTCAACATAAAATCTCTTTCATAGCAAAATAAAAACAAATCTACGACAAGTGGTGCACAGTTCTTACCCATAGGGATATCAACAATTTGTCTAAAAACGGTGGTTCCATACCTGACGAAAATATTATCTAATAGGAAGATGAGTGCTTCACAAACTTCATAGCAAGTCCACATAGTATAATTGTCTAAACTGCCGTCAGTAAAAACGGCTTTAATATTATTACAGGCCAAAAATGTAGTATTTTCTCTAGCGAAAGTTTTTTGAATAAGAGAAATTAGCTTGTCTTTGATGAGATGATGTAGTAAAGTTGTATATAGTGTAGAGACATCATAAGTGCTTATAATTGAAACATGACGTTTATTGAAAATTTTATCAAGAACGTCTCCTGAATTTTTTATAGACCAAAAATAAAAAATCTTTTAGAAGTTGAATTTATGCTGTGACATTTTAATATCAAACGGCTTAATTGAATAAACATTAATTACTGCGACAAACACATTTTGTGAGCTGATTGAAGGATTTAGTAGAAATATTTTTTATCGTTTTGAAATGAGGAAAGAATTTGGTTGTAATCATAAATATTTTGAAAAGTGAAACCAAATCTGCTTAGTTATCGGCTTAAAGGAATAAACATTGATTTCTGCGACAAACACATTTTGTGAGTTGATTGAAGGATTTAGTAAAATACGTTCTATCATTTTGAAATGAGGAAAGGAGTTGGTTGTAATTATAAATATTTTGAAAAGTGAAACCAAATCTGCTTAGGATGCTGGTGTCAACAGAAGACATTTAATATGGCATTAATGGCTGGTAAGTACATTATGCTTATTTCTATATGTACCTGTTATTGTATTACAAAAACAAATCCTCTTTATGGTCGACTAATCATATTAAATATGTTTTTTTCTGATCATATTAACTAGGTGTCTGCAGTTTATTTATAAATACATATGTTAAATGGTTCCAAAGAGCAAACATCATGTTTGAGGAATTATGGCACGGATCTAGTGCATACTATGGCAGATGTGATATTAAACAAGTCAGTTAAATAACATTGTTAGGTCTTTATACATATATTTTACTTTTATTATTTATTCATTTATTTAATATTTTCGGAGTGACAGAAAACCAGAAAGAGAAATAGAACAGTGGAAGCCAACAAGAAAGCATTGGAAAACAAACTACCTCAACATGACTGCTATATTGATGTTGTGTTTTATTTAGATCAGCTGATAATATACAAATATATTAAAATTAAAAAGCCTTCTTTTATGTTATGATGTTTCATTTACCCTTTGTTGTCATTCTTTTGGATTCAATTTGACCTACTAGTGGGTATATGTCACTTATAAGTGACATATATGTTACTGATAAGTGATATATATGTCACGTATACGTTTCACATTTAGGCCACTTATAAGATACATATAAATCTCGTATAAGTCGCATATAAGTCACTTATAAATGGCATAGTACTGGGCATATAAGTGTCTTATACGTGAGTTATAAGACTTATATCTCATTTGCATTTAAAATCAATATAAGTTACTTATATGTTACTGGCCTATGTCAAGTATAAGCGGCTTATATGTCACTTATATGTCACTTATAACGAAAACATATAACTGATTTATATTTATTTTCTGTAAGGGATGAATCCGTCAAACGATTTACTGAAGTCGACGTGATCGAGTTTGCATAGATACAATTGATTTTGGCTCGTACATGACGTATTTCGTAGTTTCAGAACTCTTCTACGACAAGTACCATCACAAGCTGACTTCGGTGATGACATTATTTTAAAAAAATCGTAAGATACATGTACTTCGTCATGAACACTTTCTTGCAATCTGTTTTAAACTTGTTGAAAGATGTTTGCATTTGCAGTTTGCCAGTATGCTTATCTCTTGATGATGTCTGCCAAAGTCCTGAGAAACCTGTAGTGTTTAGTGTTTGTCTCCAATCATTTCTTGTCGTGCCCTTATTGGCTAATCATCTTTTGCTCTGCCTTCTGCCAAGTCACTGAGTACTTTCATTGATGCGTTTAATAATGCATATCGGTATCTGGATGACATACTCAATATTGATAATCATTTCTTTGCTCATATGGTCACTACTATATATCCACCAGAGCTCAAGTTGTTTTAAGCCAACAGGACGGATACCATAGCATCCGTCATCGATCTTCAGATCTCCAGTTACAGTAAACACATACATACAAGGGAGATGACCTACTTTATGTTACGGATTTCAATGTTCGAAATCAAGTTATTACAAGTAAATGTCTTCAGAAGGTTTGTTTCTTACAATAAACTAGTTTTATTATCGCTAGAGAAAATACTACATTTTTGGCCTGTAATAATATTAAAGCCTTTTTTACTGACGGCAGTTTAGACAATTATACTATGTGGTGGACTTGCTATGTAGATCTTTCTCAAAGTTTTATTACCAGAATTGAAACTTGCTGGAGAAGTACAACACCAACCTAACAACTTGTATTCGACTAGCAATATCACAACTTTTATTCTGTGGAGTTGTGATCTATAAACTGCGGAAATTAAAGGGTTCTGGATTGTTTCTTAACCTCATCACAAAATTAATGAGGACATTCGTCAGAAATTGATGAGACCCTTTAGTATTACAACGCTCTTCATGCTTGGTGACTGACCCATCTACAGTCAGTCAATACGTTTCTTTCTTTTTTTTGCGATGACCGGGAAACCTCCATGCCGTACCTTCTGAAACAGAAAGGGGAGGTGCATGAATATTCGTCGTCATGTTTTCTGATCGTACCCTTGATTGGTCGTCTCTTTGGCTGCATCTGCTGCGGTTGTTCAGTATACTTTTAGATACATTCTGAGGTGTTTCCTATTATATGTTTATACAGTTCCACAATAACGTATACGTGTATCGTTTCCTAATTTCTCTGGATGTGGAATTTATTAATGTAGATTTCCTTTTGATAGGATGTACTTTCATTTACATTGTCATGTCAATTTGATTGCTGAAGATGGGATTTCGATTGTGAAATATCAGGTCTCCTTAAGTTGTATTATTTCTTAGAATAAATAGCATAAGTTAGATTCCTTACACAACATATACATTACTGGACGTTTGATTTCATGTAGACTTATTATTGTTGATAAACGTATTCGGCATTTGTTTTCGAAAGATCCTAAATATAGATTACCTTCAATTGATGTTAATGCCTGTCGTGCCCAGATCGCCCACTACATTGAAGATTTTAGTATAAAATGGTGTCGTAGAGAACATGCGGACCCAAACTCGCTTTCTACTTGGAAAAAGTCAATTCTTAAAATTATAGATACACGTATTAACTGTTATATTGCTAACCCCTCTTTACTACCTCCGAGACCTAGTTTTTCCTTTCGTAATTTAAAATCGGGAATTCAGGAATTTCATAATAAATTTGTTTTAGTTCCTGCAGATAAAGCAGCTAATACTGTAATTATTGTTTGACACCTACATTACGTCAATGTTTTATCTCTGGAACTCGGCAGCACCAATTCGTATACTCCAGTTAATTCTACTGAGGATGATGTTGTTTCCGCACATATCACTCGGTGCACTACTTTCAAGGCTGGTGTAAACGATAAGCAAAATAAACTGCCTACCATGTACTGGATTCCTAAATTACATAAAAATCCGTATAAGGCTCGCTTTATTTCTAATTCTAGTGCCTGCACCAAAACAAACATCTCCAAACTTTTAACTTCTTGTCTTACTGCCGTTAAATATCACGTTAAACTATATTGTGATAAAACTTATGAAAACTCTGGGATTAATTTATTTTGGTCTATAAAAAATTCAGGAGACGTTCTTGATAAAATTTTCAATAAAGGTCAAGTTTCATCAATAAGTACTTATGACTTCTCTACACTATATACAACCTTACCACATCATCTTATTAAAGACAAGCTAATTTCTCTTATTCAAAAAACTTTCGCTAGAGAAAATACTACATTTTTGGCATGTAATAATATTAAAGCGTTTTTTACTGACGGCAGTTTAGACAATTATACTATGTGGACTTGCTATGAAGTTTGTGAAGCACTCATCTTCCTATTAGATAATATTTTCGTCAGGTATGGTACCACCGTTTATAGACAAATTGTTGGTATCCCTATGGGTACGAACTGTGCACCACTTGTCGCAGATTTGTTTTTATTTTGCTATTAAAGGGATTTCATGTTGAGTCTTTCACCAGATACCCAGGCAGATGTTATTGATGCTTTTAATGACACCTCTCGGTATCTGGATGACATACTGCACATTGACAACCCTTTCTTTCCAACTAAGGTTGATAATATTTATCCTAAAGAACTTCAGCTTAATAAAGATAAAATATCTGATAATAACGCTTCTTTTCTTGATTTAGATCTCTCGATTGAAAATGGTGAAATAATTAGCAAAATCTATGACAAGAGAGATGATTTTAATTTTGACATTGTTAATTACCCCCACTTGGATGGGGATGTTCCCCGAGCAACTTCTTATGGGGTGTATGTGTCTCAACTTATTCGTTTTCAAGAGCTTGTACTCGAGTTGAGGACTTTAATATTCGTAATCTTTGTATAACTAAAAAGCTACTCAATCAGGGTTACCGTTACAATAAACTTCGTAAAACCTTTGCAAACCTTTGCAAAATGTTATTATCGTAACCCTGATCTTCTTTCCAAATATAAAAGTAATTTAAGGAATCTTCTGCGACAAGGACTATCACAACCTGACTTCTATGGTGATGTGATTTATAAACTTCGTAAGATTCTTGGTCATGATCACTTTCATACTATCTTTGTTAAACTTGTTAAAAAGTTTATCAAAAGAGGTTATGACCCTATCATTTTGCAACGTACTGCATGCTTGGTGGTGGACCCTTTTACAGTTCGCCACTATGCTTTCCTTTTTAATTGTACGATGACCGGACAGACTGTGGACCCTATGATGACGCCTACCTAAAGCCCATTGGGACGGTGGCGTTTGATGTTTGTCTATGATCTTTCCTGTCGTGCCCTTAATGGTTTATTCTATTGAGTACCTTCATTGTGGCTTTCCAGGCTATTGTTTTTTTTGTATTATATTTACACTAGCGTATTTGTGTTTTACTTATATTGCCTATTGATGCTGCCTTGTTGGTTAGAGATTAGATTATGGCGGGGATTTCTTTATTTACACTGTCCTGTTTAAATGGGATGACAGTAGGGTAAGTGTGATGTTTGGTGCACCCTAGAACCGGTTTAAACCCCCAGTGGCCTTTGTTGCCACTGACCGTTGCAAGGCGGTAGCCCTATTGTCAACCCTTTTGTGTTTGTGATGTCGTTTGCATTTTTTATTACTTTTGCCTTCTCGTTTGTCTGTCTGCGTGTTTGCGTGTTTGTTTTTGTGTTTTGTGGTTAATTGTCGTCCTTGAATGCTGCTTTCCCTGTCCGATATTTTTATCTTTCTTTACTATTTCAATTTATGTTGTGTAGATCTATGATTATTACACATACATTTAATTTTCTAACTATTGAATATGTTCATATTCCTTATGGAATCACTACTGTATTTTATTTACAAAATCAAAAAACAAACGACAGACCACGAGTTGATCTGGATATTCGTAGTAAGGTTACTGAAAATTAGCATTGAATCTGCTATTCTTTGGATATTGTATCTGTGTACCAATATTTAAGTCAATTAATTTACAACTTTTAATAAACACATGTTCTGTTTATATATTATGTCATTTACCAGGGTTTACATGTGCCTAAATGTTATATTCCAAACGTATCAACACATGAGTTTATTATAAAAAAAGTATTGTTTTTTTTTTAAAAGCAGGACTTCAATTATCATATTAAAACGTTCAAACGTACATCATTGTGTAGTCTGTTTAGGAGGCTGCGTGTACATATAAAGAAGTATATGCGACTATTTCTATGTATGGTAATGCTAATTATATGAGTATATTTATCAAGAAATGCCGATGAGTCGTATAGACGAACCCGGCGACAAAATCATGCATGTGTACGAAGAAATAGCCTTAACCTCTGGAGACAGTGTGAGGGATGTCATACCGGAATCTGCGTATGACTCCGTTGGCAATAAAGGTGGACGCGGTGAGCGCATGTAAAGCAGAGAATGTTTGCACGCTATTTAAATATATTTCAATTCAATTCATATTGCAATGTATCTGAAATTAAAGCTGACATGTTATCTTTCGAGTTTGGCAGTTTTGATTTCACAGGATATTCATAGTAACTTTACTGTAAATTGACATTGAATTTGGTATTCTTTGGACATTGTATATGTGTATTTTAGGTCAATTAATTAACAACGTTTAATATATACCTGTTCTGTTTATTTCAGGGTTTACATCTGCTGAAATGTTATTTTCCAAACGTATCAAAAAATGAGTTTATAATAAAAGAATATATATTTCTTTAAAGGCACGACTTCAAACATCATATTAAAAGACAAAACCTCTCGAGACAGTGTATGGGATGTCAAACCGGAATTTACATATGACTTCGTTGGCAATAAAGGTAGACGTTGTGAGCGCGTGTAAATCAGTAACCTGTGCAGCACTGTTTGCACGTTATTTAAATATACTTAAATACATGTTGCAATATATTTGAAATTAAATCTGACATGTTGTCTTTCGATTTCACGATATTCATAGTAAGTTTACTGTAAGTTAGCATTGAAAGTGGTATTCTTTGGATATTGTATAATGTGTGTGTATTTTAGGTCAATTAATTAACGACGTTTAATATATACTTGTTCTGTTTATTCCAGGGTTTGTATGTGTCGACATGTTATATTCAAACGTATCAACACATGAGTTTATTATAACAAAAAATATATATTTTCTTTCAAGGCACGACTTCAATCATCATATTAAAATACGAAACCTCTCGAGACAGAGTCAGAGATGTCATACCGGAATCTGCGTATGCCTCCGTTGGCAATAAAGGTAGACGTTGTGAGCGCATGTAAAGCAGTAACCTGTGCAGCACTGTTTGCACGTTTTTTAAATATACTTACATTCAAGTTGAAATATATTTGAAATTAAAGCTGACATCTTGTCGTTCGATTTCGGCTGTTTTGAAGCTATTCTATTCGCATCAGGACGAGGGCGTAACATTGTCCGGCACGCGTCACTATCGAACGTATTTAAAATTGTAACTGCTTTAATTATATTTGTAGTAGATGCAGTTAAAACAATTACACATACATACTAACACTGTATTTGTTTGCAGATGATGCAGCGATACCAAAGTACGAGTCTTTGCAGAATCGGCCAGATGATGCAGCGATACCTAAGAGCGAGTCTTTGCAGAATCGACCAGATGATGCAGCGATACCAAAGAGCGAGTCTTTGCAGAATCGATCAGATGATGCAGCGATACCAAAGAGCGAGTCTTTACAGAATCGACCAGATGATGCAGCGATACAAAAGAGCGAGTCTTTGCAGAATCGATCAGATGATGCAGCGATACCAAAGAGCGAATCTTTGCAGAATCGCCCAGATGATGCAGCGATACCAAAGAGCGAGTCTTTGTAGAATCGACCGGATGATGCAGCGATACAAAAGTATGAGTCTTTGCAGAATCGATCGGATGACGAAAGTCAAAACAACGTTGTACCTGTAACACACTCGGGATATGAAAACATGAAATTATGAAAATGTAGGTTTTGGAAGTAACCATTGTTTTGTTGCTGGCAGCGTATATATATATATATATAACTAGTTAAGCAAGTCATGTCTTTAGTACCTGAGTTTAAACTGTTATATACTAGTATAAAAAGTATGGAAAGAGACATTTTACTCGTATATTATGTTAGAATATACTCGTATGTTATATCATCAATAACGCCCATCAAGTTATATGTATGCAGTACATATCTATGAGCGAATGACCAGGACTTCTTAGTGAAATACAATTCATAAAAACTAATATTTTCAACAAGTATAACTGACTATAATGTTGATTTTATGACGTCAACATCTTGTTAAGGACGTCGAACCTCCAACAAAGCGAAATGTTCGGTAAAAATAATTTAAATTGTTTAAAATGAATTAGATAGAATATGTACGTGTTTAGTTTCAATTGTATAGAGGATATTTGCTGTTTTTTTTCAGTGAAAGATTCAACTTTATTTCATCGAGTGAGCTCCGTCTGCCACTGAGAAAAGCAAATGTTCTTCTTTTATTTTATGCTTCCATCAGTGTTCACATTTTTATTCCTCAGTGGTAGCCACAGTTTATAAACGCTTCACTACAGATCACTAGTTAATACACGACAAAACTTGTTGTGTCAGTGTATTTTCATTTTCATTGTTCATTTAATTTGCTCTTTCTTTGTAAACCTTCATTAAAGGGGAAGGGATGGAAGGGGAGGTCAGGGCAGGGGATGGTAGAGGAGGGGAGGAGGGATAATTCAGCGGGAATAATTTAGTGGGTTTTCGAATCAACACTAAGGTCTATGTCACGGTTATCATTTACAAATATTGACTTACTTAATATATACATTATTATAATTGTTTTCATAGCTGACCGGTACCTCAATTGTTAGGTAGTGTCACATGAGATGCATTTAACATATGGCATGCTCTACATACGCTAGTATCACACTACTCATACATTGTAACATATGGCATGTTCTACAAACGCTAGTATCATACTACTAATACATTGTAACATATGGCATGTTCTACATACGCTAGTATCACACTACTCATACACTGTAACATAGGCCATGTTCCACATACGTTTGTTATCACACTACTCACGCATTGTAACAGTTGGCATCTTCCACATACACTAGTGTCCTTGTTCGTTTAGTGCAGTGTGGCGGCTGTAAAAAGTCTCCCCGTGCTACGAATCAGTAGTGTTATTTTTACTGGTCCTTTGGAACCAGCGAGCCCAATATAGGTGGCTTTGAAGTAGAATATCCCTTAAGCCGGTGCTAGGGGGCGTAAGAGGTGTTGCTTCTTTCATTACTTCTCATGGACAGACTCAATAAAACCGAGTATGCTGCTGTATTCTCTTAATTGTGTTTGTTGCTCCCAAAGGATCACCTTTATCAGTATTTATTCATACATTGTAACATATGGCATGTTCTACATACTCTAGAACACACAACTCATACATTGTAACATATGGCATGTTTTACATACACTAGTATCACACTACTCATACATTGTAACATATGGCATGTTCTACATACTCTAGAACCACACTACTCATACATTGTAACATATGTCATGTTATACATACGCTAGTATCACACTACTCATACATTGTAACATATGACATGTTCTACATACACTAGTATCACACTACTCATACATTGTAACATATGACATGTTCTACATACACTAGTATCACACTACTCATACATTGTAACATATGACATGTTCTACATACACTAGTATCACACTACTCATATATTGTAACATATGACATGTTCTACATACACTAGTATCACACTACTCATACATTGTAACATATGACATGTTCTACATACGCTAGTACCACACTACTCATACAGTGTAACATATGACATGTTCTACATACACTAGTATCACACTACTCATACATTGTAACATATGACATGTTCTACATACACTAGTATCACACTACTCATACATTGTAACATATGGCATGTTTTACATACACTAGTATCACACTACTCATACATTGTAACATATGACATGTTCTACATACACTAGTATCACACTACTCATACATTGTAACATATGGCATGTTCTACATACACTAGTATCACACTACTCATACATTGTAACATATGGCATGTTCTACATACACTAGTATCACACTACTCATACATTGTAACATATGGCATGTTTTACATACGCTAGTACCACACTACTCATACATTGTAACATATGACATGTTTTACATACACTAGTATCACACTACTCATACATTGTAACATATGACATGTTTTACATACACTAGTATCACACTACTCATACATTGTAACATATGGCATGTTTTACATACGCTAGTACCACACTACTCATACATTGTAACATATGGCATGTTTTACATACACTAGTATCACACTACTCATACATTGTAACATATGACATGTTTTACATACACTAGTATCACACTACTCATATATTGTAACATATGGCATGTTTTACATACACTAGTATCACACTACTCATACATTGTAACATATGGCATGTTTTACATACACTAGTATCACACTACTCATACATTGTAACATATGACATGTTCTACATACACTAGTATCACACTACTCATACATTGTAACATATGACATGTTCTAAATACACTAGTATCACACTACTCATACATTGTAACATATGGCATGTTCTACATACACTAGTATCACACTACTCATACATTGTAACATATGACATGTTCTACATACTCTAGTACCACACTACTCATACACTGTAACATATGGTATGCTCCACACACGTTTTGTATCCCATTACTAATACATTGTAACATTTGGCATGTTGCCAAGTAACCAAGGTCTTCTCTACCTGGTTCATTTGGTACCAGAAACATTAAATTCCAAACAAGATTTGATTTTAAAAAAATATCGCGAACACACAAAGGGTCTGTAGAAAATGTTGCAAAGTCCATAAAAAGTAACAGTTACGGACACATTCGAGTAACCAATACAAATATTATCATTTTTTCGCAAACTTTTATTGTTAACGATAATCATTGTTGATTGTTGATCTATTGTGAATTATCAACTGAGATATAAGGGTTATGGTCGAATGTCAAGGTTCAGCGATCATTGTACGGGTTCGAACACTGCCATGGTCCAAAACTTTTTTTACAGAGTATATATAGTTACATTGCTATACTATATAGTTACAATGATATACTATATAGTTACACTGATATACCATATAGTTACATTGATAAACTATATAGTTACATTGATATACGGTATAGTTACATTGATAAACTGTATAGTTACATTGACACACTGTATAGTTACATTGATACACTGTATAGTTACATTGGTATACTATATAGCTACATTGATATACTATATAGTTACATTGATATACTGTATAGTTACATTGATATACTATATAGTACACATTGATATACTATATAGTTACATTGATATACTGTATAGTTTCATTGATATATTATATAGTTACATTGATATACTATATAGTTATACTGTATAGTTACATTCATATACTGTATAGTTACATTCATATACTATATAGTTACATTGATATACTGTATAGTTACATTGATATACTATATAGTTACATTGATATACTATATAGTTACATTGATATACTATATAGTTACATTGATATACTATATAGTTACATTGATATACTGTATAGTTACATTGATATACTATATAGTTACATTGGTATACTGTATAGTTACATTGATATACTATATAGTTACATTAATATACTATATAGTTACATGAAGCAATTAATTAATCTGGTGATTCATGTTGGACATGATTTTTGTTTTTATTCTGTGAAGTATTTGAAAACATTGGCAAGATATATGATGTTCTTTTTTCACATTTATCATGTGTGGTCAAATTTTAACCATCAGAGTAATCTCCCATTTATAACAGCCCATCATCTAAATGAATGAATGTAAAAACAGCTTAAATAAATTGTTCATGTTTTCTTTAAACAAGCATGTCATCGCTATATAGACCAACAACAGACAATTAAAATAACAACAACACTCATCTTAATGAAGAGGGGATTAACGCATAAACACGTCTGCATGGATTGTATGTGTGTCGTTACTATGCATTAAAATGTACCACGTTATCAAACTATGAATGGAACTGAACTTTAAATATGTGTTTAATAATTAAATAATTGAAACGATATTCACAATACATAAATAATATCAGGTAAATAAGTATAATGTTTATAGAATTGGAAACAAATCACAAATACATTCAACAATATTGTTTAATTCAGTATAATAAAGCTATACTGTGTTGCAGGAAGTTCAACATATACTTTCTTACTTTGTATTTAATGTGTTGAATGTAACAAAAGTCTCACACTGCTGACGTGTGTTTCGTTTATATGTTATGCATTTATTGTTATGGGGTGGTGCGGGTGTCCGACCAAAGTTGACGTTTCAAAATGTCTCGTAAGGGTCCCATGCCTAGTTAGGGAATTCCTCACGGGTGTTTGTCTCACACCCAGTGTTTTACGTGTGCCGCTGTTGTGTGAATTTATTTGGTTATGCATTATGCACACTTAGGTTTATATTCAATTTTTATTTATATAGCCAAATAACAGACAATGCAAGTATATTTCTGTCTGTCTATACGCACTGTATATAGGTTAACGATTTTACCAGGAAAACAATATCCTGCCGCAAAAACGTTTTCAGCCCGAGGGCCTTCATCAGTTGCTATAAAATCTCAACCTATTCCTTCTATAGCATTTTTAGATCAATATATTATTGATAAAAAATTTCAAAATCATTGCCATATGGGATGGATTTTTCGTATATTTGTAACTCACGTGCCAAGGTGGTAGTTACATTTTACTGACTGTATACTCTAATAATGTATACTCTAATAATGTCACTTTCTTATGCAGATTATTAGCAAGAGAAATATTTAATGTGTCGGTATATACGGAACTAAACCCCGTTTCTATACGTCGGTTTCTGGGTTGGTACCAGGATTATATTTTACTTATTTTTATAGACGGCTCGGACGTTGGGTTAAGTACCAAGATATATTTAAATCAGCCCTTAATCATATTAAAGATTGTTTAATGTTTGGCTTGACGCTGGGTTGGTACCAGACTATATTTAGTCAGTCCATGTAATCAACATAAATTTAATTTTCTCTTCTTTCTAGTTACTGTTTCTTTCCTAAAAGTAGCCTATACTAATAGGCAGACTGACGCTGGGTTGGTACCAGACTATATTAAGTCAGTCGTTAATCACATTGAAGTTACGTTATATTTGGCTTGACGCTGGGTTGGTGACCAGACTATATTAAGTCAGCCTTTTAATCACATTAAAGTAAATTGCCTCTTCTGTATTGTTATTATTTATTTTCTTAAGAATAACCTATATTAAATAGACAGACTGACGCTGGGTTGGTACCAGGCTATATTAAGTCAGCGTTTAACTGTCTATCCCCATTATCAACATAATGTTTGAAATTCGAGGGCGTTATTTTGGAAGTACATATATTACTCTCAATCGGGGTTAGTACCCGTTTTTCTGGGGTTAGTACCCGTTTATTATAGCTATTCACGGGGTTAGTACCCGATTTTCATTAAACAGAATAGCTTCTAACAGTATCTCTTTGTACTTCAAAATACGTGCTTAACTGGTTTTTACCAAACTGTTCCCAATGAATTATTCAGAAAGAATAAGCATTAGGTCCACTGAACATTATTTGATAACTATTGTTTTAGTTGTTTTTGCCAAAAATACAGAAGAGTGCCTAAATACTTTAAGAACCAACAATCAGAATGAAAACACTTCGACTGCCGTTATGGGGGGGGGGGGGGGGGTGGGGGGGGGGGGAGATGTGGGAGGGGGGGTGGTGCGGGTGTCCGACCAAACTTGGTGTTTCAGAATGTCTCGTAAGGGTCCCATGCCTAGTTAGGGAATTCCTCACGGGTGTATGTCTCACACCCAGTGTTTTACGTGTGCCCTTGTTTTGTGAATTTAGTTGGTTATTCATTATGCACACTTAGGTTTATATTTATTTTTTATTTATATAGCCAAATAACAGACAATGCAAGTATATTTCTGTCTGTTTATACGCACTGTATATAGGTTAACGATTTTACCAGGAAAACAATATCCTGCCGCAAAAACGTTTTCAGCCCGAGGGCCTTCTTCAGTTGCTATAAAATCTTCAACCTATTCCTTTTATAGCGTTTTTAGTTCAATATATTATTTATAATGATTCAAAAATCATTGCCGTATGGATTGGATTTTTCGGGTCTTTGTAACTCACGTACCAAGGTGGTAGTTACATTTTACTGACTGTATACTCTAAAAATGTCACTTTCTTGTGCATATTATTAGCAAGAGAAATATTTAATGTGTCGTTTATACGGAACTAAATCCCGTTTCTATACGTTTGAGATCTGGGTTGATACCAGATTTTATTGTCAATCGTAATCACAACACAATTACGTTATAGGCTTGACGCTGGGTTAGTACCAGACTATATTAAGTCAGCCGTGTATTCATTAAGATTAATTTTCTCTTCTTTCTTGTTACTGTTTCATTTCCTAAATAGAACCTATACTAAACCGGCAAGACTGACGCTGGGTTGGTACCAGACTATATTAAGTCAGTCGTTAATCACATAAAAGTTACGTTATATTTTGGCTTGACGCTGGGTTGGTACCAGACTATATTAATTCAGCCTTTAAACCACATTAAAGTAAATTGCCTTTCCTTTATATTTAATAGCCTATATCAACTAGGCAAGCTGACGCTGGGTTGGTACCAGACTATATTAAGTCAGCTGTTTAAATGTTTATCAATATAATGTTTGAAGTGGCAGTGTCATTTTGGAAGTACATATATTACTGTCAGTCGGGGTTCGTACCCGTTTTTCCGGGGTTCGTACCCGTTTATTATTGCTATTCACGGGGTTTGTACCCGATTTTCATTAGACAGAATAGCTTCTAACAGTATCTATTTGTACTTCAAAAATACGTGCTTAATCTGGTGAAAGCCAGATTGTTTCCAATGAATTATTCAGAATGAATACGCATAAGGTCAATAACTATTATTTGATAACTATTGTTTTAGTTGTATTTGCCAAAAAGTAGAACAGTACCTAATAAAATAGGAACCAACAGTCAGAATGAAAACATTCGACTGCATTTCGTAACTAAGTCCGTCTCGATATATAGTCAGTTTTTAAATTGACCCCATCCAATCGATTACCTAATGTTTTTCACACCTGGTGAGAAGATCTTTACAAATCCTGCGGATGTCGGTTCTTAAAGTATTTAGGCACTCTTCGGGTTTTTGGCAAATACAACTAAAACAACAGTTATCAAAAAATGTTCAGTGACATAATGCTTATTCTTTCTGAATAATTCATTGGGAACAGTCTGGTAAAAACCAGTTTAAGCACGTGTTTTTGAAGTACAAATATATACTGTTAGAAGCTATTCTGTTTAATGAAAATCGGGTACAAACCCCGTGAATAGCAATAATAAACGGGTACGAACCCCGGAAAAACGGGTACGAACCCCGACTGACAGTAATATATGTACTTCCAAAATGACACTGCCACTTCAAACATTATATTGATAAACATTTAAACAACTGACTTAATATAGTCTGGTACCAACCCAGCATCAGCTTGCCTATTTAATATAGGCTATTAAATATAAAGGAGAGGCAATTTACTTTAATATGGTTTAAAGGCTGACTTAATATAGTCTGGTACCAACCCAGCGTCAAGCCAAAATATAACGTAACTTTAATGTGATTAACGACTGACTTAATATAGTCTGGTACCAACCCAGCGTCAGTCTTGCCTTTTTAGTATAGGCTATACTTAGGAAATGAAACAGTAACTAGAAAGAAGAGAAAATTAATCTTAATGTGAATACACGGCTGACTTAATATAGTCTGGTACTAACCCAGCGTCAAGTCATATATAACGTAATTGTTTTGTGATTACGATTGACAATAAAATCGGGTACCAACCCATATCTCAAACGTATAGAAACGGGATTTAGTTCCGTATAAACGACACATTAAATATCTCTCTTGCTAATAATATGCACAAGAAAGTGACATTTTTAGAGTATACAGTCAGTAAAAATGTAACAACCACCTTGGTACGTGAGTTACAAAGACACGAAAAATCCAATCCATATGACAATGATTTTTTAATCATTATAAATAATAAATTGAACTAAAAACGCTATAAAAGGAATAGGTTGAAGATTTTATAGCAACTGAAGAAGGCCCTCGGGCTGAAAACGTTTTTGCGGCAGGATATTGTTTTCCTGGTAAAATCGTCAACCTATATACAGTGCGTATAGACAGATAGAAATATACTTGCATTGTCTGTTATTTGGCAAAATGAATAAAAATTGAATATAAACCTAAGTGTGCATAATCAAATAAATTCACACAACAGCGGCACACGTAAAACACTGGCTGTGAGACATACACCCGTGAGGAATCCCGAACTAGGCATGGGACCCTTACGAGACATTTTGAAACGTCAACTTTGGTCGGACACCCGCACACCCCCATAACGGCATTTTAATTGTTCCGGTTGTCAAATGCGATAGTTGCTAAATTACAAAATGAACGATTTGATTGGATTTTGGACGATTCATTGGATTCTGGCAGGACGACTGAATGTAAATATTTTACTCGTTTGAACCAATAGTTACTCGTCATGGCGAGCGGACTAGTGGAATTTTCCAATCTTGACTGGTAAAAAAACTCATATGTTGACAGAAGTATATAGGAAAAACACTTGAAAGTTTTCTCCGAAACAAAAAGGGCTGCATATGGTGACTCTGGAGTCAGAATTTGACCCGCCCCGAGGGTCACAAGATGTGAAACATGAGGGTGAGGGTGAGGCCTCTGAGTCATAATATAGTTACTGTTGAGATCCTCACCCTATAACCATATATACACTGGGCATGAACAAACAGATACAACCATCCAACCAGCATAGACACCGGGTAGGTCGAAGTTCATGGTCACACATTGCATTTATGTGTTGATAGGCTCGTAGCATCAGGTTAATTTTTATGTCCACGTTTCTTGACATGTAAATAACTTCCACATGTTTTATCCAATCATCATCAAACTTACATACATTATTATAAATGGGCGATGAACGTATCTATTGAGTTCAAGATCATTGGATGAAAGGTCAAGGTCACAAAGGTCAAATGCACTCAAATATACTTTTAACATACTTTTTCTTTAAATTTTCAACTTAAAATTGCATTATGTATCCTTTGAAAGGTCTATTATCAAATTACCTCCGTGTCATCACAGAAACATTGTGGCCGTTGATTTAATGAAAATTCCAATATTTTCCTTCTAGGCAAATAAAGCTTGCCCCTTTGATTTCATGTTTTTTTCTGATGGTATGCCGGGTGTATATTTCTTGTTCTCTGAAAAGTAGAAGAGTCAAACTGCGTTGTTCTCCGACAGCTCTTGCTATAAAGGGTTAATAATTAAAATAGTGGAAGTGGAGTTTCACGCTGGATTTAAAACCTGTATACGTTAAAGAAGGAACCTATTCCTCAGTTAGAGTATTTCTTTGTACAGACCCAGTTGTGTTCAAGTACCCCACAAATGTATTCCGTTTGCGTTTCGCTTGCATTTCATTTTTAGCTTGACTGATCAAAGATCAGCAGAGCTTATGCTGTGGTGCGGCGTCCGTCGTTCATCCGTCCGTCTTTACAAGAGCGCCTAGTGTGTCATTTTTTGTGTATAAAGTATACTTCTATGACTTTGTTTTCTTGTGTGACTAGCCACAGAAGCAAGTATGTCTCCATGCAATGGAAATAGTCTAATTCTTCATTTAAAGCAATAACAAATTGCAGTCACGCAAGGAGGAACGGGGCTTATGTGACTCAAATGTGACCAAATGGTAACAAACGACACACAAGATGTGAAAAACAGCCACACAGGGTACGGACGTACACACAAAAAACAGACACACAAGTATTCACACGAAGCCTGATTTTGTGTAAGTCCGTCCGTCCGTCCGTCCGTCTGTCTGTCCGTCCGTAAACTTTTTGTGGAGACTACTCCTCTGAAACTACTTGACGGATGTTCATAAACTTCACATGAATGTTGCTATTGATGTCTAGTTGATCCTCGCAAAATATTCAGGCCGACCGAAAATTCAAGATGGCTGCCACGGCTAAAAATAGATTTGAAAAAGACTACTTTCTGAAGATTATAAGTGATATTGATATGGGACTTTTTCTAAAACGATCAGCCTGACATGAGGTTGGTCATTGTTGAAAATCATTTTGATTCAACGTTAAACATGGCTGCCAGCGGCAATCTTTTTTTACACAGAGTTATATAGAAAAAGCGTGTAGCTACTGCTCCTCTGAAACTGCTGGTCGGATTTTCATGAAACTTCACAGGAATGTTGCTCTTGATATCTAGCTGATCCTAACAATATTTCAGGTCGGCCGGTTTATTCAAGATGGCCAGGGCTACAGATAGATTTTTAAAAAACAAATGTGTAGCGACTACAAGTGTAAGTGATATCGATAATTTGATATGGGACTTTTTTTAAAATTATCAGCATGACATGATGTTGGTCTTTTTTGAAAAGGTTTTGATTCGACATTAAACATGGTTGCCGCGGCCATCTTTGTTTACATAGAGTTATATAGTAAAACACTTGTAGCGACTACTCCACTGAAACTTCTTGAAAGATTTTCATGAATCTTCGAAGGAATGATGATCTAGCTATCAAACACCTATCAGTAGAGCTTCAATGTCATTGTCCTCTTGTTTAAAACAATATACGCTGAAAACGAACGAAACGAACGCAAACGTATTTTTAAAATAAAGATCATACAACTTTTATTTTGCGTTCATTTACCGTTCGTTCAGCGTTCGTTCTGCGTTCGTTCTGCATTTATTTGGGGTACCTGAACGCAGTTGTCTGAATCTTTCCCCGCTTTTTGGGAGACTCTTAATAACAAAGTGTGTTGATGAACCGTTAAACAACATTCAGATTAAAAATAGAAGAAAAATAGTTTTCGGTACAATAATTAAAATAGTTGAATAACTAAGGTAAGATGCCACCACTTTCTTGCAGCTGGTCTTGAGTTAAACAAATTCAGACCCAATAAACTCACATATTAGTATATTACTTTAATAAAAAACACCCTGAAATAGTTTTATACAATGACTATATTTATAAGTGATAAGAAGTTGGTAATATTAAGAGCTGGATTCTTCAACAACACTTGAACTGGTCAGTCAGACTGACCTTCACCAACAGCAGTAATTCGGCCCCTAAAATATAGCGAAAAGGAACACTGTAAACAATTTATCTTCTTTTTTCTTCAATTTAAAAAAAGAAAAGATGTAAGCTTGATTTATTACATTTGTATGAGTGAAATACCGGCATTTCTCAGTAAAAGAATATTTATAATTGCTAAATATTAATAACTTAACTCAGAGCCGCCGATTAATGTTCAATAAATTTATTAATTTCGGTTAAAAGCATACATAAAATGATTTAAAATGTAACAAATAGATATTTAACTGCTGGATTAGATTATAGAGATCCTTCACTCGATGGTAGGAGTGTTTTATTTTTTCATTCGCATATGCTCAAACATGGAAAGAACCACACATCTATCCTCGTGAAGGTTTTCCCTATAATCGATCCCAACAGTTTAATTATCTCTATTTTTCTCTAGTTTGCACTCTCCGTTTTTCATCAATTTATTTTGATAAACCTGGTCAAGCACACAGAGCCTGGAGTTGACTTCTTGTGGGGAAGACTGGATCTCTAAGGATCATCTCCGGGTTTTTGACATTGCAGTCATTGGAATGGGGTGACACGTTTCATACAACTAAACGGCTGTTGTGAGTTTATGTGACAAAGATCATACGTAAGGATCCTGCAGGTGATTGCTTGTTGAAGGAAGATAAGTGGGTGGTGTGCCCAGATGGAATGAAATGGGATAGCCCTTACAGGGAAAGTATTTAGTGTTGAAGAAACATTATGAAATAATTAACCCTTTACCCGCTAAGAACGACTATAATAGTGTTTGCGTCCACTGTAAACCCAGATCAGCCTGCGAGTAACTCATTGTCACATACATGGATTGGTCTAAATTCAAAGAAACAACAGTCCATTATATATATGTAGCGGGTTAAGGGTTAAGTTGTGAAGTGTTTGATGGTTAAATCAATGTTTTACTCTGTAAAGCTTGTTTGTTATTTCAGCACACCACCTTTTCGGCTAATGCCGACTATCTTCTAGATGCACGAATCATTGTAGACAAGAAGTACTCAGCTCCCTAGATCTTCAGGGGTGGGGTATGTATATATAGTATTCACTCTGTAATTACTTCATCTTGTGTTTATGAAGTGAAGTTAATTTTGCCTTCGAATGTTAATTTAACATTCAATTTATTTTTCATGAAATGAGAAGTATGGAGGTTTGCCACTAGCACGCATAACAAAATGTATGTTTTGGTCTACGACAACAAGTATGTGTTTTCACATAGCCTGAATAAAAAATAGGGTATCTAGGTCAATTTATATATTACATGTATATCTACTACTACACCCAAAAGATTCGGTGTGTATTTGTTGTCTGTTTTCATTTGCAGTATGGTAGCGGATCCGGACAATCCTCTGGTACTGAGCGTCCTGCATGCTTCCTCCACAGCGTAAAGCTACCAGACCGATCAAGCCATTGCTGACTATCCTCTGGCCATTGGCACCAACACACTACTGGTGGCTGCACTCCAGGCGAGAAACAACGCCAGTGTCGTGTTCGTCGGATCCATTTATTTCTTTAGTGACGAGTTCTTCACATCACCAGTACAGAAGGCAAATGGGGGAAGAAGTAAGTGATCACGTGACGGTGTTCATGTGTCTAATCATGCATTTGTTCATAGGTATACCCTGCCTCGGGCACAAACGGAAGTTCTTGGAGATATACTGCATTCTAACAAACCATTTAGTCAAATTAGATGTTTAACATCACTGAGTCAATAGTTAAGGAGTTCATGCGCTAAAGTTATAACAAGGCGAAACAATTGGGCTTTTGGTTAATAACTTGGGAGCGATTGAAGTTACTGCTTTTACTAAAAATTGGTGTTTATGCCCTGATAATACACAAAGAATACTGCTATTGCTGAACACATTCCTGATCACCTGCGACTTCAAGGACAAGTTCACACACTTAGAAGTTTTATGTTTAGGTCTGCTTTCAGTAAAACATATTTTTCAGCTAGGGCATTAGTTGAATATATGACATTTCCAGTTTATTCTTCGATTATCAGTTTTTAAAAAAGTCTCGATATTATCTGTTTTAAAAGAATTCTCATTATGCTTTTGAAGACAGAAAGCTTGTGTATCATTGTATTAAACATGTTTGCCTTTGCAAGTACGAGAAAACCGGTAACCATGATTTGGCCTTTAATCTGGAGAAATAAGGAGAGAAAGAACCACCTTCAGCATATACTATCTTCGACATGGTGGTAAGTGGACAGTTTGTACTCATTTAAATAACATAAAGGATAATACAAAAGTTGTGTATTTCTTTTTATATATTTTGTTTCTGTGCATTTTGTAAATATGGAGAAATTGGTAAAAAAAGTTGATGGGCAACAATGTTAAAAACTTCTTTAAAAGAATGTCACAAAGATCACGCATGTATTTATTAAGTACCTTGTTAGCCACATGGTTTAAAAAAGACTAACTTGTTATTACGGTCATGTGGTGTAGTGCACGTTTGACTCGGAATCTGGAAATAATGGGTTCGATTCTCACTACCGCCACTGAGTTTCTTTGATGTGTTCTGTCCTTGGGAAACGTACTTCCCTTAGCATACGCATGTCGGATAGGAACATAATACAGGCGGCTCCATGTAACTGAATCAAACCCCACATACAATAGGAATATATTTGATAGCAGTAGTAGGGCACGGTTCTCAGATGTCTATGCCCGAGTGGTTGTTAGTCTCTGACTTGAAATCCTGGGGTCTTCCTCCATCAATGGAAGCTGGAAAAGTCGCTGTATGGCCTTAGCTGTTGGTGCGACTATACAAATGCAATTCATTTCAAATTTCCCTCTCCCTTCGGCAGCTGGGAATAACCTATTAATGTTTTTGTATTGATTAGCCGTTGAACAATAATTCGCTCTTTCAATCATTTACAGCCTGTCAGTTTGATAGCTTCAATATTAATAACCCCACGCTTTCACAAAGTGAACGGCTATATAGGAATCTCATTGTCCGTCACGTCCCGTCGCGTCCCGTATCCCATTTTTATCCCGTCACATCGAATCCCGTAACCCATTTTCATTGCTTGCATTCCTCAAACAATTTTGAATGGGTTGTTCTCATACTTCATATACAAATAACAACTGATGACCTTATGTCCCTCTACATCAACCAGTGTTGATTGCCTAATTCATTACAGAATTATGTCCCTTTGTTTGACTTAAATTTAAGCGGGAGTATTCATCACCTTCAGTGGTAGTTCTAGTTTACATGACCCATACACAATATACCTTGCTTAAGTTATGTGCTCATCTACTATCCTTCTCCACAGGACTACTCCACTGAGAATGAAGAGTTCAAAGATGATAAGTGTCAAGCATTTAACGGCAAGGATGTTCAACTAGAGATTGTGAGCATTGATCCGTTTGTCCGCACAGTTTTGAGCAGCAAAAATAAGTATGAAGACCTTTCCTATTGTTGCGTTGAAAGTGTTAACATTATTAGTTATTGGGTTTGTTATTGACCTCCTACAGAAATATGTCGGGTCAGTAGGTTGTATAGGGGGCGAGGCGATAGCCGAGTCCCCCTTAAACATCTGACTGACCCCACACATTTCTGTAGGGCGTCAGTATCGAGCACCTTTTTTTAATGCAAACGCCGATATTTAACCCATTTTAATGGAGCGTCAACGTCATTGAGACGTTCGCGCAATTTGACGTCATGGCGTTGATGTCATGACCGGTACAGTTTAAAAACTTTATTAAATTACTTATCGTGTTTGTCACTAACGCCTTAATGAACTATTTGCAAATGACTAGCGGAGACGTCTAGTATCTAGCTAAGACGTCTGGTTTTCCGGACTCTCCGCTAGTTTTGCAGACTATATCTCTCCACTAGTTTTTCAGACTCATTAACAATAATAAAACTGTACGAACATGGGTCCTGCTTTAGTGCATATGTACACTACATATGAAACAAAAAGACGTTATGATGATTTTATTCCAATACGTCTTCCAGATCTCACGCTGTACCTGTAAACAGACTGTTTACGTATTTAACTTTAAATGATACATGTGTAAACAGCTCCCAGCTACGTATACGAAACACGGAAATAGGAAGCTTTTATATACACGAATACACTGGTGACCTGCAATAAACGAAAACGAGTACAGTTTAAAGGGGCATTTTTTTGCATTGCAACAAAGATTGGACTATTACTGAGACCTCCCCAACCACCATCAATTGTTAAAACATTAGTTTTACTCTTTTTGTCATTTTTCTTTTCAAAATAACACAAATTCTCATTTCAACTCATTGGTGAAATGGAGTGTGTGGTGTGTTGCGTGGGGTGGGAAGTTTTATATAATTCATATAACGAGTCGACATTTAACATGTTTTTACGTGCATATCTGGATAAAGTGCATTGCACATCGGTGTTATGAAATGCAAAAATCACTTATCAAAAACATTCATGGCATAATACTGTCCGTCGTCAAACAATAAAAAGGCCAGTAACACCAAATGGAACTTATTTGGAGACAGATTAACGCAGCTTGAAATTTAATGTGACAGATTTCCTTTTAAATGACTATCCATAGTAAATAATGTTAAAAGACTGCGTAACTGTTTATTATAAAAGCCTACCAAAAAACATGTGAGACAAGATAGGTATCAAGATTCAATACTTAAAATATAGAAAATATTGGTTAAGCTGTTTTATGCGAATAATCCAACAGCATAAAAGTAGGGAGTTAATGGTGCGTCTTTATTTACCGTCAGTCCGTGGCCGAGTGGTAAGAGTCTCTGACTTGCAATCACTTACCCCTCACCGCTGTAGGTTCGATCCCTCAGGGGCCTAGGAATCTTTATGTGAGGAAGCTATCCAGCTGGCTTGCGGAACGTCGGTGGTTCTGGCCAGGTGCCTGCCCGTGCACGAAAATTGCCCGGAGGGGCACCTGGGGTCTTCCTCCACCAGTAGAAGCTGGAAAGTCGCCATATGACCTTAGCTGTTGGTGCGACTATAAAATCCAATTAAACTAAATTCATTTACCGTCAATATATATATATAAGTTGCAACACGTGATGAACCAGACAAATAAAA
The DNA here is from genome assembly GCA_037043455.1 of Cyrtodaria siliqua. Classification (NCBI taxonomy): domain Eukaryota; kingdom Metazoa; phylum Mollusca; class Bivalvia; order Adapedonta; family Hiatellidae; genus Cyrtodaria; species Cyrtodaria siliqua. The sequence goes on along the minus strand of JAWPHD010002869.1, from coordinate 59,830 downwards.
CGTTGCCATTGGCATCTCCTTGTAATAAACGTGTCTACATATCCCACGTTCGTCTTTTAATGATTTCGATTATATGTGAGTTTCTGTTTAATCATCATTTAAGTGAGTACTAACATAGTTTGGAACTCTCGATTTTACGGGGGAAAAAACGGGTAAGATGTTGTTTTTAAAAATATATGTTAACTTTCTGTCAGATTAAGAATAATGCAAATAAATGAAAAAAAATAATCTCACAAAGTAGTAGCTCCTTTGACGTTCAGTATATAAAGGGAAGCGCTAAGACTCATTGGACTGGTATCAGTATAATGTGACTGGGTGGGGTATTCCATGTGTCTACGAAGTGGTATTCCTGTGTGATAGCAGTACTGGGTTGAGTTTTGGGCCTGCTACAATACAATTACAGACCGCTGTCATATGACTTTATTCCAAATGATTTTGGAGTGGTGTCCAGGGAACTGTTGAATCATGTCCATTTACTTGTACTTTTAATATCCATGTATCAGATATTGAAATTGGATGATACTCGTCTATAACCTATAGCGTTAGCCATGTCCATCCGTCCTTCCGTCCGTCCGTCCGTCCCGAACAGTGTGTATGATTCCACACTTTTCAACCGATTATTTCGAAGATTTACAGGATGCTTACCTATGATGTCAAGATGTGCATATCGTTTCGGCGTCTAAATTGACCCAGTATTGCTGGAGTTATGGCCCCTTTATCGCGAATGTTATGTGAATATATCTTGTGTGTCGATCTTCTCCCACAGTCGAAACTTAACAGGATGCTTACCTATGATGTCAAGATGTGCATATCGTTTCAGCGTCAAAATTGACCAAGTATTACTGGAGTTATGGCCCCTTTCTCGTCAAATTTAAGTAAAAATATCTTGTGTGTCTATCTCCTCCCACAGTTTTCCTCTGTTTCTTTTCCAATTGTATAGGATGCTTACCTATTTTATCAAAATGTGCCTATCGAGACTGCGTCAAAATCGACATAGTTTTACCATAGTTATGGCCCTTTTATCGTCAAATTGTACGTTTTACACTGATTGTTCTTTTTTTTGTTTTTTTTTGTTTTTTTTATGACTTTTTTTTTCTGAAGCTTCCATATCATATTCATACAGAACATATATATATATAAATTTTCACACATTGATAGTATTGACCGATATCATGCAAAATGTATATATTTATTTTTGATAAACATGTAACTCACTACATCTTTTTTTTTATTGTGTCAAGTATCTTATTTTATATATACATATAACAATATTAATATTATGTTACTCTGCAAACAGATTACTGGAGAAGGGAAATGTTAAATCATGTATTCATGAATTTTATGTAAAGATATGCATTTGTATATTTTCAACTATGCATATATATACTGAAAAAAAAATAATTAAGTTTAGCAAGCTTTAATGTACATTTAGCTTCATCTTCTCTTCCACTGATTTGTTGTGATCTGAGTTATCTCTTATTTACTTAGAACAGCGTATTTCATATTTCAATATGATAAAATAGGTAAAACGTCACTAAATAACAGTTCTGGGTTTCAAGTTATAAAAACACACAAAATCAACTGATACTAAACCTTGTCATTATATATGCACCAAAGTTTTGTTTTAAAAAAATATGAAATTATCTCCCTTTACATTGAAATAAGGGCTAGATTATAATTTATGTGAAGCAGGTAGACTAAAACGCGTTATTTTTTTCAACTCATATATCGTTTCAAACACATAGCCTGAAAATACCTACTCATTATGTTAATTATATTGTTAATGACTGCCACGCATGGCCTAGAGTATGTGCAAATGAATTTGCAATGCAATTTACTTGCTAAATCTTTTTTTTCCAGCACACTTATATTATATGGTTCGTATAATTTTTTTAGCACACTTATACTATATGGTTCGTATAATATAATACTATATACTATCGAATATGCACACTAGGTATTTTATGTATAAATATACACCAACACTGATTGTTTTTAGTGGGGGCATCAGTGTCCCATTGACAAATTTTGAGTTTTAATTTTAATTAAATGCAAAGGATTTGATATGCACACATCATGCGTGTAATGTGGTAATTGAAACAATTCCATTACACGATTGACTGAAGATATTACAATTTTTTATGGTAATAAACAAATATAAGACATTAGTTTGGAACGGTCAGTGGTAAAAATGCCGCTGGAGGTATATGTGCACCAAACCTCGCCTTTACCTTATGATGATATGAATTAAAACCGCAAATAAAGCACGCAATGACTTGGTTGAAGACAGATCAAGAGGGTCATTGTTGAATGAATTCGATTTTTATAGTCGCATCAACAGCTAAGGTCATAAGGCGATCTTCCAGCTTCAGATGGAGGAGGAAGACCCTGCTGGCCCTACGGGCAATTTTCGTTCATGGCATGTATTTCGGTGAACCAGCACCAGCCACGTTCCGCACACTGAGTATGCATTTAACTTCACACAGGACCGCAATTAACCCATAACCGGCTATATATATATAATGGACTGTTCTTTCTTTGAATTAAGGCCTTTCCATTTATGTGATAACTGGGTGTTTTGGCGAAATGACTGATCAGCAGCCGGACGTTGTAAATCCTGATCAGCCTGCGAGTTACCCAGCTTTACTCAGAGGCTGATCGGGGTTTACAATGGACGCAAAGACTATTATAGTCGCGCTTAGCGGGTTAAGTTTTAACACTTTACTGAAAGATGGATGGAATGTCTTTACATTTCCTTTCCCGAGAAAAGTGCATGTATGCTGCAAGAGTGCGTTTCGAAAAAAATGTGACGTGACCCACCAAGAATCGAACTCGGGACCTCTGGAATGAGAGGCAGGTTTTCTAACCAGTGGGCCAATACATCTCATGCATTACACCTGCAAAATACTAGTTTACTGTGCTATTATGCTCTTATGGCTTATTTAATTCGTGTGTGCGTGTGTGTGTGTGTGTGTGTATTTACGATTATTCTACCAAAATCTATTTAAAACAATGACCATTATTACAAAAACGTGCATTGGACGCTTGCATCGCCTCTTGTGGATATGCCATATCTTCATGATCATTGAAATTCTCTCTTGAGATCTTGATGACAGTGATATGGGTAATGCAAACTTCCGGAACGCTAACTCTACCAATAATCATATTTCTTGGTTGTTTCAGAGAAAACATGTTTTACCCCACCAAGGACTGTTTCCGGCATCAACGTCGCTTGATTCCTGTTGTAACTGGAATTATTCTGCTGTTTTGGTTGATGTGCGGTTTCCTAAGAAAGTCAGATGTTCATAGTTATACTGGCATGCATGAAAATGCACTTGTTGCAGATGTTTTTAAATCACGTGAAATTAGAGTGAACCCATATTATATGTTCAATTGCTCAAATGTTCATCTTATTCGACTAGAACGTGCATTAGGTCATGGATGGAGAAAAGAGGGTTTCTTGGGAGATTTCAATGGAACAAAAGTCGTCGTAAAATTGGGAACGAAGAATACTCAAAAAGCTGCTGAATGTATTAAGCCGATGAACAACATAAAACCTCGCAAAGATGTGAAAAAAACCACATCTCAGTGTGTTGCCACTCAAACGATGCAATATTTAATGCGAGAGATACTGCTCTCAGAGCAGCTGAACCATCCTGGACTTGCACGTTTGCTTGGATACTGCGTACGCCATCCCGTTGTTGCGGATACACTGAATATTTCGGATCACGGAATCGTGAGTGTGTTTGAATTTGGTAACGGGACCGTGGATAACCACGCGGTATTGATGAGTTGGAAAGAGAAGATAGAACGTGCCGCGGAGATTGCGGGCTTTCTTGATTACTTGGAACATTCGCCCATGGGCTCGTTGGTTGTGTCGGATTTTAGGACCGACCATTTTCTGTTGGTCAACAACAGATTTAAGTTAATCGATATCGATGATGTAAGCAGTATCGATCGAGATTGCTCGTACGTTTGCCCAAGTGGTGTTGTTTGTCAAAACATTAATTGCAAAGGATTTAACGCGAAAGGATTTAACGCGAAACGAAATGTGTACAGTATGTACAAACAACTATTTATTCCGTTGTTCAATCTTAAGAAAACAAAATACCAACCACCCATTGATGATGAACTTTCGGAACTCTTCTCAAAAATGAGAACTAAGACAATAACAGCCGCAAACGTGCAAATTCGGTTACAAAATATGTTGAAAATTGCAGAGAAATAAAAATGCGAACCTGCTCAATATATATGCTATTTACAATGTAATGACCATTATTTTCGATTAATTATAATGTGTTCCGGCTTTAAGAAGTACATTAATATTGTCAACACATTGCTTTAGTGATTTAGAGACGTTCCAGAAAGATGGGGAGGACACACAAAGTTCGGTAATCGTGGCCTACTCTAACTATTGAAATTTTAACGTGCTGGGAAGATAGACTTCCGATACACGGGACCGGCCGGTTTCATCCAAAGCCTAGACGAGGCCTGGTAAAAGTTACTCATGGGTTTATTTCAGCAACAATGTACATATATCTCATTCCGATTAAACATTTCGATTGCTAACAAATTTTGCCTATATTTCAACATGTTTGTTTGGTGTTTAGCGCCATTTTCAAGCACATTTAAGGCTATGTATGACGGTCGATTTTTTTATGATGTTGGCAGACCACATTTCCAAATATCAAACAGGCAAACATTTATTTATTTCCTTCAAATCTGCCCACTGTCCTATCGGACAAAAATGGCAGGAAATTCAGAGGCAGGTTAAAAACCATTTTACACATATCCAAATATTAAACAAGCAAAAAAGAAACAAAAAGAAAATCGTGCGTGTCTGCTGACTGAGCCAATCACTGATTAAAGCTTTACACAAGAAATAGGTCATATGTTTAAGTGTTAACCTCTGCCTTAGTGCTTCAATTAAATCAATGGAGACAGTTGCGGGTGTATAAATGTATACATTTAACAAGTCAGTAAAATTCAATGCTTACGTGTCGGACATATATTTATTCGTTAAGTATGAAAAAGCACTCGCGGCTAAATCAATAAGTATCTGCTTGATTTATAACAACTACTGAAACTATACTTAATTTCCGTGTATTAACACATGTCTTTACTATCTAAAGAGTTAATTAGGTTCATAATGATGAAAACTACTGAAGCTATACTTAATTTCCGTGTATTAACACATGTCTTTACTATCTAAAGAGTTAATTAGGTTCATAATGATGTAAACTACTAAAACTATACTTAATTTCCGGGTATTAACACATGTCTTTACTATCTAAAGAGTTAATTAGGTTCATAATGATGAAAACTACTGAAGCTATACTTAATTTCCGGGTATTAGCACATGTCTTTACTATCTAAAGAGTTAATTAGGTTCATAATGATGAAAACTACTGATGCTATACTTAATTTCCGTGTATTAACATGTCTTTACTATATAAAGAGTTAATTAGGTTCATAATGATGAAAACTACTGAAGCTATACTTAATTTCCGTGTATTAACACATGTCTTTACTATCTAAAGAGTTTATTAGGTTCATAATGATGAAAACTACTGAAGCTATACTTAATTTCCGTGTATTAGCACATGTCTTTACTATCTAAAGAGTTAAATAGGTTCATAATGATGAAAACTACTGAAGCTATACTTAATTTCCGTGTATTAACACATGTCTTTACTATCTAAAGAGTTTATTAGGTTCATAATGATGAACACTACTGAAGCTATACTTAATTTCCGTGTATTAACACATGTCTTTACTATCTAAAGAGTTAATTAGGTTCATAATGATGAAAACTACTAAAACTATACTTAATTTCCGGGTATTAACACATGTCTTTACTATCTAAAGAGTTAATTAGGTTCATAATGATGAAAACTACTGAAGCTATACTTAATTTCCGGGTATTAGCACATGTCTTTACTATCTAAAGAGTTAATTAGGTTCATAATGATGAAAACTACTGAAGCTATACTTAATTTCCGTGTATTAACATGTCTTTACTATATAAAGAGTTAATTAGGTTCATAATGATGAAAACTACTGAAGCTATACTTAAGTTCCGTGTATTAACACATGTCTTTACTATCTAAAGAGTTTATTAGGTTCATAATGATGAAAACTACTGAAGCTATACTTAATTTCCGTGTATTAGCACATGTCTTTACTATCTAAAGAGTTAATTATGTTCATAATGATGAAAACTACTGAAGCTATACTTAATTTCCGTGTATTAACATGTCTTTACTATCTAAAGAGTTAATTAGGTACATAATGATGAAAACTACTGAAGCTATACTTAATTTCCGGGTATTAACACATGTCTTTACTATCTAAAGAGTTTATTAGGTTCATAATGATGAAAACTACTGAAGCTATACTTAATTGCAGTGTATTAACACTATCTAAAGAGTTTATTAGGTTCATAATGATGAAAACTACTGAAGCTATACTTAATTTCCGTGTATTAACACATGACTTTACTATCTAAAGAGTTTATTAGGTTCATAATGATGAAAACTACTGAAGCTATACTTAATTTCCGTGTATTAACACTATCTAAAGAGTTTATTAGGTTCATAATGATGAAAACTACTGAAGCTATACTTAATTTCCGTGTATTAGCACATGTCTTTACTATCTAAAGAGTTAATTAGGTTCATAATGATGAAAACTACTGAAGCTATACTTAATTTCCGTGTATTAACATGTCTTTACTATCTAAAGAGTTAATTAGGTTCATAATGATGAAAACTACTGAAGCTATACTTAAATTCCGTGTATTAACACTATCTAAAGAGTTTAGTAGGTTCATAATGATGAAAACTACTGAAGCTATACTTAATTTCCGTGTATTAACACATGTCTTTACTATCTAAAGAGTTAACTAGGTTCATAATGATGAAAACTACTGACACTATACTTAATTTCCGTGTATTAACACTATCTAAAGAGTTTATTAGGTTCATAATGATGAAAACTACTGAAGCTATACTTAATTTCCGTGTATTAACACATGTCTTTACTGTCTAAAGAGTTAATTAGGTTCATAAGTATGAAAACTACTAAAACTATACTTAATTTCCGGGTATTAACACATGTCTTTACTATCTAAAGAGTTAATTAGGTTCATAATGATGAAAACTACTGAAGCTATACTTAATTTCCGTGTATTAGCACATGTCTTTACTATCTAAAGAGTTAATTAGGTTCATAATGATGAAAACTACTGAAGCTATACTTAATTTCCGTGTATTAACATGTCTTTACTATCTAAAGAGTTAATTAGGTTCATAATGATGAAAACTACTGAAGCTATACTTAAATTCCGTGTATTAACACTATCTAAAGAGTTTATTAGGTTCATAATGATGAAAACTACTGAAGCTATACTTAATTTCCGTGTATTAACACATGTCTTTACTATCTAAAGAGTTAACTAGGTTCATAATGATGAAAACTACTGACACTATACTTAATTTCCGTGTATTAACACTATCTAAAGAGTTTATTAGGTTCATAATGATGAAAACTACTGAAGCTATACTTAATTTCCGTGTATTAACACATGTCTTTACTATCTAAAGAGTTAATTAGGTTCATAAGTATGAAAACTACTAAAACTATACTTAATTTCCGGGTATTAACACATGTCTTTACTATCTAAAGAGTTAATTAGGTTCATAATGATGAAAACTACTGAAGCTATACTTAATTTCCGTGTATTAACACTATCTAAAGAGTTTATTAGGTTCATAATGATGAAAACTACTGAAGCTATACTTAATTTCCGTGTATTAACACATATCTTTACTATCTAAAGAGTTAATTAGGTTCATAATGATGAAAACTACTGAAGCTATACCTAATTTCCGGGTATGAGCACATGTCTTTACTATCTAAAGAGTTAATTAGGTTCATAATGATGAAAACTACTGAAGCTTTACTTAATTTCCGTTTACTAACATGTCTTTACTATATAAAGAGTTAATTAGGTTCATAATGATGAAAACTACTAAAACTATACTTAATTTCCGGGTATTAACACATGTCTTTACTATCTAAAGAGTTTATTAGGTTCATAATGATGAAAACTACTGAAGCTATACTTAATTTCCGTGTATTAACACATGTCTTTACTATCTAAAGAGTTAATTAGGTTCATAATGATGAAAACTAGTGGAAATATTCTTAATTTCCAGGTATTAACACATGTCTTCACTATCTAAAGAGTTAATTAGGTTCATAATGATGAAAACTAGTGAAAATACATAAACATTTGAAAAAAGTATGGTATTTGTGAACAAAGTCGCTAAAAAAGATTCGCATACACAACTGTAGAAAATCCGTTAAATTGAGTTTGTGAACTCTTTAATTAAGTGTGTGAAAGCTTTACTCGAGGTTGGCTAGCTTAAACTGAGCGATGGGACGCTCTAAGAAAACGTTCCCACGCTCTGCTAGAGCTAGAGTGCCGGAGTCTTTCCTTGTACATGATGGTGGGAGGTATACAATACTTGTTCTATCTATGACAAATGGGTAAGACTGCATCTACCACAGAAAAATATTGTCGTTACTAGGTTGCGAAACGGTGTACACATGCTGTAACATGTGGTTGTTCTTGGCAGGTCAGCGATTTTAACAGTTTGTTGAATGTTTTATTATATCTGACGATATATGAGATTACATGTATGGGGCGGGGCACGTAGTTATTTTCTCTGTACTTTCGTCGTTAATTTAGTGTCATAGACTGTCTACGCGATAAAATATGTTAGAAAGTTAGTCTGTTAAATTAGAACATCCAACTCGTATATACCGGCATATGTCATAGATAACTGTTCCAATTCAAATCCATTTGGCCCCTGAGTCACTGTGTCACTGTGTTATCTATTAAGTTTGTGTTTTTACATTGTAAACTATCCAATAACGCGCTACATATATATAATGGACTATTCTTTCCTTGAATTTAGACCGTTCCATTTAAGTGACAATGGGGTGTTTTGGAGAAAATGACTGATCAGCAGCCGGGACATTGTAAATCATGATCGGCCTGCAAGTTACTCGCAGGCTGATCTGGGTTTTACAATGGACGGAAAGGTTATTATAGTCGTGCTCAGTGGGTTAAGGGCTAATATAACAAGTTGTTCACAAACCTGAGATCATGAGAAAGTCCGTTAAACCTACTGTTCTATAAGGCAGAAGTGAATTTGAATGTTAATGATCTAGAAGAATCTAAAATGTATTAAACATGTTCAAATCATGATATTATCTCATATCAATTATAATATGGTGTTAGCACTGTATTGCATAGGTCTAACGTAGATCTTTAGTGCAATCGGTCGTAAACAGCCATAAACATTATCCCAAAATAAACATCATTTAGATGCTCGGAAAGGCTGGCATACTGCTGTGAACTTTACAATTCTAAAATTAATTCTGGTGCTTAACTGAAGTTAACCCTAATGCGTAACCGACTGTTCAGAATGAATTTCCTTATACACAATGAGTCATTGTAGGCTTATCCATTTTGATTTGGTCTTTTAGAATAGAACATATTACTTGCTTTTAAGTAGGACATCTAGACCCCATGAAACGCCTGACGTACACCGTTTAAACGTATTTATTTCTCTTGTATCCATATTAACTTGAACAGAAATATGTCAAGTGCTCTATAATTCTTGAGGCTATACTAGTGGCCAATGGAGTTCTGTAGGTAGCTTTAAACTGGAAGGAAGGAAGGAAGGAAGGAAGGAAGGAAGGAAGGAAGGAAGGAAGGAAGGAAGGAAGGAAGGAAGGAAGGAAGGAAGGAAAGGAAGGAAGGAAGGAAGGAAGGAAGGAAGGAAGGAAGGAAGGAAGGAAGGAAGGAAGGAAGGAAGGAAGGTAGAAGGAAGGAAGGAAGGAAGGAAGGAAGGAAGGAAGGAAGGAAGGAAGGAAGGAAGGAAGGAATCTCAGTTTGTTTTGCAGTACGAACTACAATTTCGTTGGTGTTGAAAAGACGCCTATGACCATGGATTTCACTTGTCTTCTACCTTAGGTAGCAATTACATATTGTTTTGTTTTACTCTGTGAGTGTCTAAAGAGATGCATATCTTATAATGTATCCATAAACAGAAGTTATTAAAATGTGCATAGTCCTGCATCTCAAAATTTGCGGAATAGAACTATACACTTTTCACCCAGTCAGGATACTAGTAAATTCCGAAAAAAAGAATGACTTTCATAAGTCCGCCAAAACAAGAAAATTACCCAAAGATCACGTGGTTTCAAATTCTCGCCCTTGGAGGTAAAGTATGTTTTCCATATACTTTATTACTATACACCTTTTCATGTAATATAGCCAAGAGAACGGATTGTCCAATACTATCTTCCATAGCATAGTTCATGAGTGACTGTTATATAGTGTATTCGTAAAATCTGCCTCCGTTTCGGAAATGTTCAAATAATACGACCGATTTAAAACATATCAATTCTGAAATAAGGTTTGGGGAAGGGGGTGATTATAGCAAAAACACAGTTGTGCGTGCACCAACAAAGACATTTAATACAGTACTAAAAAATTACGCTCTCTTTCTTGCCATAGAACATAAAATAATGCGCACAATAACAATACAGTATAGAGAACCTTATTTCGAATCTGTATGATTTTTATCGTTTTTCGCGACATTTTAAAACCACGTAATCCTCCATCCATGAAGAAGAGGAACTCTGGAATCACTCAAAGCTAGACCTCCGCTCTGCTCTTATATTGAAATCTGTTATAATGAACATGATGCATCCGCAATATCGAATATTGTAATCGTCTACTGCCATTCTATTGCATTTAAACGGTTAAACATGCATGCTACATGTATCGACCCATCCTGTTAATCTGTTTGATTCCTTGATTGCTTGTACATGCATATAAACACACGAATGATGAACTGCGTTTAAAACTCTCCGCTTTATATCAATAACCTGGCGATTTGATCGTTGAACACTGACTGATTTTCATCCTTACAAAGACATTATATTAAACATCCGTTTTCTTTTCATTTTCTGAGTTAAATCTGTTGAGGAGCGTGTGATCATCGGATTCCTAAGAATAGTCAACCTCAAGCTGTTGAGGGTCCAGAAAATCGTCATCATCATCATTCGTGTCTTCGTGACTTACATGAGATATATTACTATCGGATTCTGCGTCTATGTGACCTTGAATTGCGTGACGTAGCTGAAATGTAAAACATGCCTCATATTGATTCAATCATAATTCTGTATATAAGCTTATCTATACTGAACCAAACAGCTAACGCATCAGTAGACAATACCTTTAATGTATGAACTTATTATATGCCGACTGATACCTTTGGAGACAGGTGATTTAAATGATTTTCTTTTAATTGACAGTCGTTATTGACAAAATATTTGTCTCGTTCAGAATAAAATTTGTTTTGATGTATTGATTGTTATTATTGAGAGATTAAAGGTATTGTCTGCTGGTGCGTTAGCTGTTTAGTTCAGTATATAAACATATAGGTGCAATTGTAGTCTCTTTCATTAGGACATACCGATCTTGGTAAGATGTTACAAATGATATAGCCTGTATTGGTCGGGAGGTCATTCAATCAAGTTTAAAGGAACAAAGACAATCTTGAACATTAAAATTAGCAACTAGATTTGTTAATCCAGGATCATCTTGACTTTAAATCTGCATGCATAGTGTCAACAATGAAGGGTAATACAAATTGGAGTTTTAAATGTGTCTTTGGAGTTCAATTCGGGCTCGTGAAATTATTGTTTACAATTGAACGACAAACCGTGATATATTACAAGATAATTCACCGCAAACGATGTTCTATTTCTATTCTAATATCCCTAAAATGTGAAAATAACGCACACATCTGAAATCTTTCGCATTGCTTTGCTTACTCTCCTAACATTGATAACGTTACAGTGATATCTTTCGCATTGCCTTGCTTATTCTCCTAACGTTGCAAACGTTACAGTGATATATCGTTGAATATAACGAGATATTTTAAACTAGGCTATATAGTGCGGGTGTATTAGAATAGTGGTTTAATATAAACATCAAATTGTAATTTGCAAAAATAAATTATTTTAAACTATTCGCATAATTGTTATTAATGATTTGCAAAAATGCAAATTATGTACCAAAATCCAAAGGGACGTCGGGAGTTAAAAATATCAAGATTGCCGTGTGTCGGACAACAATACATGAATCCATAATTCCAACAGCTTCGTCGATTTCCGTTTACAGTAAACACTGCCTCTTAAGAAACTTGACGGGAAATTTCCTTTTTTTATCGTTCAAATTCGGCATGAAACAGAACTTATATTATATTTATCCTAAAGAATTTGATGATTTTAATTTTGACATTGTTAATTACCCCCACTTATTCGTTTAAGAGCTTGTACTCGAGTTGAGGACTTTAATATTCGTAATCTTTGTATAACTAGAAAGCTACTCAATCAGTGTTACCGTTACCATAAATTTCGTAAAACCTTTGCAACATTTTATTATCGTAACCCTGATCTTCTTTCCAAATATAAAAGTAATGTAAGGACTCTTCTGCGACAAGGACTATCACAACCTGACTTCTATGGTGATGTGATTTATAAACTTCGTAAAATTCTTGGTCATGGTCACTTTCATACTATCTTTGTTAAACTTGTTAAAAAGTTTATCAAAAGAGGTTATAACCCTATCATTTTGCAACGTACTGCATGCTTGGTGGTGAACCCTTTTACAGTTCGCCACTATGCTTTCCTCTTTAATTGTACGGTGACCGGTCAGGCTGTGGACCCTATGATGACACCTACCTAAAGCCCATTGGGACGGTGGCGTTTGATTTTGTCTATGATCTTTCCTGTCGTGCCCTTAATGGTATATTCTCTTGTTGCTCTGGCTTCTGCCAAGTCATTGAGTACCTTCATTGTGGCTTTCTAGGCTATTGTTTTTTTGTATTATATTTACACGAGCATACGTGTGTTTTACTTATATTGCCTATTGATGCTGCCTTGTTGGTTAGAGATTAGATCATGGCGGGGATTTCTTTATTTACACTGTGCTGTTTTAATGGGATGACAGTAGGGTAAGTGTGAGGTTTGGTGCACCCTAGAACCGATTTAAACCCCCAGTGGCCTGTGTTGCCACTGATCGTCCCAAGGCGGTAGCCCTATTGTCAACCATTTTGTGTTTGTGATGTCGTTTTCATTTTTTATTAATTTTGCCTTCTCGTTTGTCTGTTTGCGTGTTTGTTTTTGTGTTTTGTGCTTGACTGTCGTCCTTCAATGCTGCTGTCCCTGTCCGATATTTTTATCTTTCTTTACCGGAAAAATGCACGAAGTTGTTCGTGTAGTAATACAAGGTTGTTGTTTTTAATGACTTTATGCCTTTTGTTTTTATGCCTTTATCGATGCGTGTTAGCGATACGTGTTGTTTGCTCACTGTGATCCTTGAATGCTACATTGTTACATAGTATCTACTAACAAAAACAAACTATTACCTCCTTCAAGGCGACCACTCCCACTAGCTTTCCTGTACTTGTGACATACGCATGATTCAAACTAAGTAAGGAAAATAAGGAATGTACCTGAAAAAATATATTAGAAAATATAGCACAACACATAGGTGGCTTGACGAAACTGGACCGTCTATCTGACAACTTTCTCACTCATGTTTACTATACACTCATGTAGATGTAGGTGTGTACTCTAAACGAACTGGAAATGGGCAGTGCCTATTTGACAACCTTTCCATTCAAATTTTCTTTAATTTTAACATTTACTTGATGTCGGGATGTTCCCTTGACCAATTGGAGAAGGGGCGGTGTCGAGGTATCATCCCTCCCCACATGGTTACTGTAAACATACTTTATGCAGAGATGTTCTGTCAAATAACTGTGCTGGGGGAAGGGTCTGTTTGAGAACCTTCAGTATCAATGTACTGTTAATTTACTTTATATAGGATGTTCGTTCAAATAACTGGGAAAAGGGCAGAGTCTATTTGACAACGCTCCCTCCCAAAAGTTACTTTTAAATTACTTATGTAGGGATGTTTTCTCAACCAGGTGGAAGGAGACAGGTTCTATTTAACTGTATTTACTGATATTCTCTCGATTAGCTTGAAAGGGGCGGGGTCTACTGAACACCCGCTCCACAAATGTTTACTGTAAAGTTACGTTATGTAGAGATATTCTTTCAAATAACTGGAAAGGGGCAGGGTCTATCTGAAAACCTTCCCACCTCATGGTTACTGTTAACTTACTTTATGAAGGGATGTTCTCTCAACTAGCTGGAAGGGGGCGGGGTCTATCTGACAACCCTCCCATTCTACCACTTTGCTCAGCTGGTCATTCTCCCATGCTTCTTGCTATAAAACAAAGGAGAAACATTTCAAGAAAAGCTCTCGTGGGTAATTGTTTTAGGAAGTCACATTTATTAACATGACCTCAACACTCTAATCATTTTAAGCACATTTTCATGTCTTAATATTTCAGTTCACTGTTTTTGATTTCATGCAAAAAAGTTGCATTCTAACAAAACATTTTTTTTTTAATTGATATAGATGATTTTCAAAAATTACATCATGTATAATACGTATTTACCTCAGAGGTAGGTTGGGCACTCTTTCAGTATGAAGTATCTTTACAAAAAGAGTATTGTTTGTCTTTTTTCAGAATTAAGAATAGTAGAAGGAGAACATGAAACAATAAGATATGATTTATAAATGTATACAATTTGTTTTTGATACAAACGTCGAACAGAAATTGTAGTGTTTACAGAACGCAGTCAATCAAAATCAGCATTTAAAACAAAAATCAATTATAGGAAAAAATAATCATTTAGCAATGAAGTACAAAACACAAGCCTTGGAAATAATGATACTCGTCCACCAACTCAATGAAACCATACTCTATCTATTACTTAAAGCCACACAGCTATGACTTGCAAAACATAAATGACATGGGCCCATTAGTTATTGAGAGGTTTTTCTTTAGAATTCCCTCAAAAATGGTACCCAAGTGGAAGGTCTGTTTGTTTTCACCAGTGACCTCATTCCTGAATTATTCATGTTTGATAGGATGCCCATAAAACATGTACAGCAATGTGTACAGTGCTGCCCTAGATCATAGTAATAATTATTGATGATAGGCTTGTTGATGTCAGCCTTGTCATGCTGATACATGCAGTACACCATGTAAAACAAAGACAGCAACAACAGAAAATATAACTTTCCCGAGATCACTGCCACAAAATATTACCTCTCACGAGAGATAGAAAAGATATAAAAGATAGAATGAAAGTTTTAGATTAAAGTACATATAAAATAGAAATGTATCATTGAAGGGCCACAATCAACATTAACTCACCTTATCTGTGGGAAGGTTTTTAATTTTCACTGGTTCTGGTGGCTATAAATAGAAACCAACTATTTTTTAAAACTAGAAGGGTATTCCACGGAACACTTGTGTCGCCTGACGTATACTTATTTCAGCCAGCTTGGTTAGATAGCAGGTTAAAGTTTTATAAGCGGGTATAACTCTGCCTAAATGAAAGTCCGAGTTATTGGACACGTGTAACAACATTCCTTGTGGTAAAATGTGCGTATAATTTTATGAACATACAAGGTCAAATACATTTTAAGTTATGTCCAAGGTTAAGTTACAGGTTAAAGTATGACGGACGTCGAACGACGACGGCCGAAGACGACAGACGGCGACAGACGACGGACAAAGTGATCCCTTAGTTTTGCCATGCTACGCAGGCAATACAAAAACACTGAATCTATATCATTTACCAAAAATATAAGGGATTTACTCCCCAGAAATCCTATATGAAATTTGTTGAACATCGTTATGGTATTTTGTTGGAGTTTAAGTGATAATAACAGACATTTGGAAGCATATACTTTGTAGGCACGACATGCATTACCTATCATAACAGCTCACTTCCGGTGATATAATAACTTTGCACGATGAAACATATATACATTCCGAAACAACATACAGTACAACAACTACTTACCAGATTAACATGTTTTAATATCTTTTGAATACTAGCTTTCTGAAAATGGAATAAATAATAAATGACTATTAATCACTCATAGAAATAAAATATGTTCATCTTTGCTTAACATGGTAAACATGCGTATATATCCCAAATCCTGGACAATGACTCAAGAAGGAAATGGCTGGAGGTATTCGGTACTGGTTCTACCCATAAAAAATGGAGTGGTCTGCCTCTACCACAAAAAAGCGACAGTCATATATGGCCTAACATGTGCTAAAAATGACGTTAAACACCATTCAGATAAACACTGAGGAGGAATATGGGACAAAGTCTATGAACCCTTGCTGATGTACAGTTAATTTAAACCACTGAATATTCTATTTCTAACAAAATACATGTATATTTGCTATAACAAATATGTACATATAACACTGATACCAAATGTTTAAATGTTACATTAGTAACACAAATACATCAACAGTATTTGATAACAAATGCGTAAATATTACACGTAATTGACATAGGTTTAAGCATTACACAAATGAGTAAAAGAAAGTATAAAAATCGAACAGGAAATGCAGCTTTCACAGAACACAGTAAACCCTAAAACACGCAAAAAGACACACAAATGGTAATAGTAATAATAAAGCCATATTATGTCGCAAATACAAAAAAGGTTGACAGTAGGGCTACCGCCTTGGAAGATTTCCATCGAAAACAAATGTATCTCTAACTTTCAAAATAAATATAACTGAATATATGTTACACAAGTATACAAATTACATTGAAAACAACTGTAATTATTATGCATTGAAAACAAATATACAAATCTTACATTGAAAACAAATGGCACATCCTCTACTATGCTGTCTTTTTGTTGTTCAAATGGCTTTCTTAAGTGTTTGTCTAGTTCACCTGAAATATTATTGTGATCGAGCATACTTTTAAAGTTACATGTTATTTTTTAATTGTTATAGAATGTGACAACCATGTTGATAATAAAGGTGTGTGTGTGTGTGTGTGTGTGTGTGTGTGCATTAGTTCTAATATAAATCAGTAAATTACTATAACTGATATATTGCTGAGCTTACATTTAAAACAAGAGGGCGAAAATGCCTCTGAATCGTTTACTTGATGACCGTTGTCCAATGCAGACACTTGAAAAAGCTTAACAAGGATAGGATAAAAAAGGTCTGGTTGGTTCAGAATAAGTGTTTTTAAAGATTGTTTGATATAACTCAGTGTTATACTGGTACCAGCTGGGAATGCCTAAATTTAAACCCAGTACCAACATTTAAACAATCTTGATTGAGAAATGTACATTTATGCTACATGCACAATATTAGACCTCTAGGTCTTGTAGTAAGAGAAAATAGTTGTATGCTCCCCGAAATGTTGGGGGGAGCGTACAGTCGTCGCTTTGTCCGTCATTCCGTCCGTTAGACCGATTTTTGTCCGAGGTATAACTTGAAAACAACTAATGGGACTACAGTGAAACTTTACACAATAATAGAGGGCAACGTGAGAGTGCATGAACCGTAACTCTTTCTTCGTTTAAATTAGAGTCATTGCCCTTTGTAATGTTATACTTAAAATACTTGTCCTGAGCTTAACTTCAAAACTCCTTATGGGATTGCAATGGAACTTCTCACACTAATAGAGGGCAATGAGAGGAAGTGCAGAGTGCAAGAACCGTAACTCTTTCTTCGTTTAAATTAGAGTCATTGCCCTTTGTAATGGTATACTTAAAATTCTTGTCCGGAGCTAATCTTCAAAACTCCTTATGGGATTGCAAAACTTCAAAACTATGATAGAGGGAAGTAAGAGGTAGTGAAGAAACGTAACTTTGTCTTCATTAAATTAGAGTTATTGCCTTTTATAATATTATACTTATAGTTCTTGTTCGGAACATAACTCAAAAACGAGACTGAAACGAAACTTCACACACTGTTAAAAGCAATAAATGGAAGTGCAGAGCACAACAACCATTAACTTTTTCTTAATTCAAATAAGCTGTATTCCCCTTTGCATTCTATACTTATAATTCTTGTCCGGAGCATACCACAAAAACACTCAAAAACCACTTACGGAACTGTAATGATTCTTCACACAGTGATAACAGACACTAAGATATAGTGCAGAGAACAAAACCATAACACTATCTTAATTCAAAAACAGAGTTATTGCCCTTTAGAATTTTACACTTATAATTCTTGTCTGGAGCATAACACACAATCCACTCAAAGGGCTGTAATGCAACTCACACAGTGATAAAGGGCAATGAGAGAACGTGCAGAGATCTGCAACTAATCTTTATTCAAATTAGAGGTATTGCTTTTTGTAATTTCGTACTTGTAATTCGTCTCCGGAGCTAAAGTCTAGCACTACTAATGGAACTGCGAATTCAATACTACTGGGTGATACAAGGCCATATGATAAGTTGAGGATACATTTCGGGAAGCATACATCAGTTCTACGGATTGTCTTGTTTAACATGTTCCTTAGTATGTAACGTTTTGTAAAACAGTCACCACTGAACCAACCAAGTGTATTAAAACAAACTTGAATTAGAACCATGCATAAGATTAGCTAAATAAAAACTGTTGAACGGGGCAGACTTGACACTAGTTTAGGTGATCCAAAGCTTATGCTACAAACAAAATATTAGACCCCTAGCTCAGTTAGTTTAAATCACTAGCGGGATATTTGCCACTGAACGTTCCAAGGCGGTAACACCACTGACCGTTCCAAGGCGGTACCGCCACTGACCGTTCCAAGGCGGTACCACCGAACGTGTTATGATTGTGGTGTCGCATACTTTTGTTTGTTGTTGTATGCGTGTTTTGGTGATGACTCGTCTCTGCGAATGGGTGCGTTCAGGGTTCTCCCATCGGCAACCACGATGGTTAACTTTGGGTTATCAATGGTAACATTTGGTACTAATGAGGCCACCGATATTACCTCAGGTGTAGAGTCGTTGGAAGATTGGTTACCAACCTATCGAGCAACCAATGGCTAACGACGGTGACCGATGGTAGCCGTTGGTTACTGAGAGTGTTTTCGGTAACCGATGAGAGAACCCTGAACGCACCCAATACTACACTTCCTATTTGACCCGTATACCTAATTTATAAAGAAAAACGTGATAAATCGTTTCCTCTCTAAAACCACAACCATATAGCTCTTGTATATTGCTTGTAGCATGTCCTTATGTACCTCTACCAAGCCTGTTCAAATGGTAACCCGGGGGTTTGGTAATAATTTACTATATTTCCGCTTAAATTGACAGTAAAATGTTACAAAAATCGATTACTGTGTAATGCTAACTTTACCTGCAAAACTGGATGCCTTTGGTATAGGCGTCATTTGATTAGGCGATGATGCATTCTTCAATATTGACCGAGGTGGATTTATATTGTATACACTGTTCCTTCTCTCTTGCTTGTTCATTTCGTCCAGGGAGCTTAAACTAGACTTAAAACAAATGTTTGTATGTTTATATGTAGAAATAGAATACTTCCCTTAACTTTACAACACAGTTTGTATCATATCCCATGTAAGAATACAATGTGTTAAGGATAAAACCAATATTTCTTTAAACTAGATTAACTGGATTAAGAAACTGAAGCGGCGTGTAACGGTCCGTTAAATAGTAATCTGGTAACGTGACATACTATCGAATTGATTCCTATGGTTCTTTACAATTCTCGGAGGATAATCTCCGAAACACGTGATCATTCGGGATAATAAGAGTGATGCTGTATAAGGCAGTTATATACCATTATACATGCAACCCGTCCGTGCTTTATAACAAAATAGTATTGGTCAAATTAAGCAAGCATAAGAAGTTTAAATTTATGTTCAGCCACACGATTTTTATATTTGTAAGTGATGAATTACAAAAGTCCAGCTTTAGTGAATATATGAATTGTTAAGGTCTGAACAAGCAAAAACTGTTAACAATTTAGCATCATATGTGTTTAAAAGTTTCAAAAATGGAAATGAAACCTTTTACTTCAGAAAAAATATAAAATATATCCCTCCTCTTACCATAAAGAGTGTCATTGCATTTGCAAGAGGATGTAACGAGTATATTTATAACAGGAGTTTTTGTAACATATTTTGAAGCTGAAGAAATTTGAACTATGCCATTTATACAGGTATATATTTACATTATGTGAAAATTGACTAGCATAGACAATTGTTAATATAGTAACCATATTGCTAATTGTGTATATCAAAACAAACTATATATATATATATATATATATGGGGAGAACTATTTGTGAACTACCAAGGACAGACAACCTTCGGACGAACTACGGCAGGGCGCCTAGCTATGACGAGATACACAGAAATCAAGCGTATATATTCACTCCTTAAAAAAGGTAGTTGCAACACACGTTGATAAACTGTATCTCTACATCATAACACACTCGTCTGAAGGCACAATTAACATATAGACGCATACATACATACAATTATAGCTCATATGAGTGGGCCACATTTAAGCGTTCAACCACACACAGCTATATTGAGACAGTGACAATGAAAGGTGCCGGATCTGGGGATACTGTGAATTCAGGTATATATATTAAAGGGAGAGAATTTGAACTCACTACGGCAACTTTCGAAATTGGGATCTCGTAAGAGATTCATGTTCACAAGGCAGAATTATATATGGGGAGAACTATTTGTGAACTACCAAGGACAGACAACCTTCGGACGAACTACGGCAGGGCGCCTAGCTATGACGAGATACACAGAAATCAAGCGTATATATTCACTCCTTAAAAAAGGTAGTTGCAACACACGTTGATAAACTGTATCTCTACATCATAACACACTCGTCTGAAGGCACAATTAACATATAGACGCATACATACATACAATTATAGCTCATATGAGTGGGCCACATTTAAGCGTTCAACCACACACAGCTATATTGAGACAGTGACAATGAAAGGTGCCGGATCTGGGGATACTGTGAATTCAGGTATATATATTAAAGGGAGAGAATTTGAACTCACTACGGCAACTTTCGAAATTGGGATCTCGTAAGAGATTCATGTTCACAAGGCAGAATTATATATGGGGAGAACTATTTGTGAACTACCAAGGACAGACAACCTTCGGACGAACTACGGCAGGGCGCCTAGCTATGACGAGATACACAGAAATCAAGCGTATATATTCACTCCTTAAAAAAGGTAGTTGCAACACACGTTGATAAACTGTATCTCTACATCATAACACACTCGTCTGAAGGCACAATTAACATATAGACGCATACATACATACAATTATAGCTCATATGAGTGGGCCACATTTAAGCGTTCAACCACACACAGCTATATTGAGACAGT
Source organism: Cyrtodaria siliqua (assembly GCA_037043455.1). Lineage (NCBI taxonomy): Eukaryota > Metazoa > Mollusca > Bivalvia > Adapedonta > Hiatellidae > Cyrtodaria > Cyrtodaria siliqua. Next base: position 38,441 of record JAWPHD010002869.1, on the reverse strand, counting down.
GACAATGAAAGGTGCCGGATCTGGGGATACTGTGAATTCAGGTATATATATTAAAGGGAGAGAATTTGAACTCACTACGGCAACTTTCGAAATTGGGATCTCGTAAGAGATTCATGTTCACAAGGCAGAATTATATATGGGGAGAACTATTTGTGAACTACCAAGGACAGACAACCTTCGGACGAACTACGGCAGGGCGCCTAGCTATGACGAGATACACAGAAATCAAGCGTATATATTCACTCCTTAAAAAAGGTAGTTGCAACACACGTTGATAAACTGTATCTCTACATCATAAAACACTCGTCTGAAGGCACAATTAACATATAAACGCATACATACATACAATTATAGCTCATATGAGTGGGCCACATTTAAGCGTTCAACCACACACAGCTATATTGAGACAGTGACAATGAAAGGTGCCGGATCTGGGGATACTGTGAATTCAGGTATATATATTAAAGGGAGAGAATTTGAACTCACTACGGCAACTTTCGAAATTGGGATCTCGTAAGAGATTCATGTTCACAAGGCATAATTATATATGGGGAGAACTATTTGTGAACTACCAAGGACAGACAACCTTCGGACGAACTACGGCAGGGCGCCTAGCTATGACGAGATACACAGAAATCAAGCGTATATATTCACTCCTTAAAAAAGGTAGTTGCAACACACGTTGATAAACTGTATCTCTACATCATAACACACTCGTCTGAAGGCACAATTAACATATAGACGCATACATACATACAATTATAGCTCATATGAGTGGGCCACATTTAAGCGTTCAACCACACACAGCTATATTGAGACAGTGACAATGAAAGGTGCCGGATCTGGGGATACTGTGAATTCAGGTATATATATTAAAGGGAGAGAATTTGAACTCACTACGGCAACTTTCGAAATTGGGATCTCGTAAGAGATTCATGTTCACAAGGCAGAATTATATATTTGGAGAACTATTTGTGAACTACCAAGGACAGACAACGTTCGGACGAACTACGGCAGGGCGCCTAGCTATGACGAGATACACAGAAATCAAGCGTATATATTCACTCCTTTAAAAAGGTAGTTGCAACACACGTTGATAAACTGTATCTCTACATCATAACACACTCGTCTGAAGGCACAATTAACATATAGACGCATACATACATACAATTATAGCTCATATGAGTGGGCCACATTTAAGCGTTCAACCACACACAGCTATATTGAGACAGTGACAATGAAAGGTGCCGGATCTGGGGATACTGTGAATTCAGGTATATATATTAAAGGGAGAGAATTTGAACTCACTACGGCAACTTTCGAAATTGGGATCTCGTAAGAGATTCATGTTCACAAGGCAGAATTATATATGGGGAGAACTATTTGTGAACTACCAAGGACAGACAACCTTCGGACGAACTACGGCAGGGCGCCTAGCTATGACGAGATACACAGAAATCAAGCGTATATATTCACTCCTTAAAAAAGGTAGTTGCAACACACGTTGATAAACTGTATCTCTACATCATAACACACTCGTCTGAAGGCACAATTAACATATAGACGCATACATATATGAAGAAATTGTAAGTACCCTTTCAGTTTATATGAAATAATTTGGTAGCGGAATTTTCAAAATATTTTTCTTAAAATATTCACTGATGTTAAAGGGAGTATATCAGGCTTTTCATGGGAGTCTAGGTATCCGACTGAAAATTGACAAATATTAATATTCTACATGGCCAAAACATAATGAATGAGCCCAAAAATGATCCTTTATTTGCAAGGAAATTCATTCTGCACAGTAATACGTGCTATCCTAGATGACGCACCAGGGTTAATTGCATCATTTCACGTCTGATTCCGTCCTAGCTATACGGTGTTTTCAAAGTTTAGACATTAACAAAATGGTTCGAACATCATATTTTGATTGATATAAGTGTTTTATCATGAATTGGAACGTTTTCTGAAGTCCCCACTTTAAAACTAAAATAAATTCCTTCAAAAAAAAGAAAGAGTCATTTGTATTTACACAAATGTATATCAGTGTATATTATTTTTACCGCGGCGTAGCCTAGTGGTAGCACCACCGCCTCGCATGCGTCGTAGATCATAACTTCAGTTCCCGGCCGGGTCATACCAAAACTTCATAATGGTACAAGCAGTTCCCTTGCTTGGCATGCATTATATAAAATGTAGTTCTAGGACTTTTGGGCCCAGTGTCAGTATAATGTGACAGGGCGGGTGTCATTCCATGCGTATAAGTCGTGTTATTCCAGGGTGGCATTACAATACAGTTCAGAATTGAGCTTAATGCTAAAAAATAGACACCGTCGTGATATACTGTTAAAAGCGCCGTTTAATCCCCATTCATCCATTCTATAAATGTAAGGTCTAATTACAATGACTTATACACTATAGGTTATATATCTTCCTAAGTCAGACAGGGTCAGTGTGCTTGCTATTTGTATTACATGTTTATTACTATTATATTATACGTTTGGTTATTTGTTTTTCTCACAGTCAGAATCAAGCTTTTGTTACTTTATACTTTGTATTGTTTGTACTTATGTCCATGTACTGTTAATATTGATTTACCTGTCAGTGACCTATTCTATTTCTATTATATTCTATTCTATTCTTAAGTATTTGTATTTTAAAATAAAAAATAATGGTTAGACGTACAGGTCTTCTAATTTGGAATATCGCAGCCATTGTTTCGTCTACTTTGGATACGAGAAAGCTCGGCTTTGGTTTACTGGATTTATTCCTGGGTATCACGGTGTCTACGTTTGATACAACAAATCGTGGTTTTTGTTTACTGTGTTTACTGCTGGTCATCTCGGGGATATACTCTACTCTAGGTGGTGGTGTTGGTGGTCGACTTGATCCTGGACTGGACACTGTGGAGTTGACTCCTTCATCTTCATCGTCGGACAGGAAGATTTTCTGATCTCGACTGAGATGATCCCACAGAATACGCTCCAGCTCGAATCGCTTGACAGAACCAAGCAGTATCATTGAATCTTAAATATATGTTAATACATTGGCAATCACGGAATTTTGTACATATCTTTATATGGAATTGAGGATACTACATGACAATCAAAGAATCTGGTGACATACTATCTAAAGGTCAATACATGACTATCACAAATACGGTTAGTTTTTTCTCGTTAAATGATGTTTACGTAGAGAATTAAACATATTTCAATAGTCAGGCTAATGACCTAAGGCTTTTGAAAACTAGTCCAGATAGGTAACACATATATACCAATATGTTTAAATACTTTCATATATGGAAGACTGACAAACCTTTGTTATGTTCATCACTTTTTTTTTGTAAAAACTATTCGGTTTGGTAAACAAACGCCTTTCATGGCAGAGCGCATGACTATTGTTGTTAATCAGGCCATATATACCTGGCTACTAGCCTGTAATGAGAGTAGTACACGAATATTGCTTGTTAGTCTTGTACAAAATGTAGGGTCGCAAAAAGAAAAAGAAAATAAAAAAACATGATTGTATGTCATATTTACTGACACCGCAAACAACGTATTACGACTTTGCGGCAGGATTTAATCTCTTCACGCCGTCTTAATTTGATCATGTGAAAGCAGCGAACATAAACAACAGAAGAAAACACAATTGTTTGATGGTATACTTACATTTCGCATGTGGTATTTGTGTCAAGAAAATAACCCTGCTATGCGTAAACAAATGGAACGTAGAGCACATCACATTCTTCGAGCACTAACACGACTACTCCAACATGCGCCGTGAGATGTTAGGATGTTATCCCACATCCGCGCATACACTCTTTCTTTAACACGGAGGGACAAAATCCTAAAATCCTTCCTCATCAAAATCCAAGGTAGGACAAATTCCCTCTTCGAAATTCTCGATTAGGTCTCACACAATTAAATGACAAGCCAAAACAAATATCATAACAACATATTTGTTCATTCACTCTATCTCACTTGGTACTATTTCGAGTATAATAAACAATTCATTATGTATTCGTTCTAGGGAAAGTATCCCACTAGTTAATATAGATATTTTTTCGGTCTGTGGAAAGTATCCCACTAGTTAATATAGATAATGTTTAAGCCCACTAGTTAATATAGATAACGTTTCGGTCTGAAGAAAGTATCCCACTAGTTAATATAGATAATGTTTCGGTCTGGAGAAAGTATCCCACTAGTTAATATAGATAATATTTCGGTCTGTGGTAAGTCTCCCACTTGTTAATACAGATATTTTTTCGGTCCGTGGAAAGTATCCCACTAGTTAATATAGATACTTTTTAAACTGAAATAGATTTAAAAAAATGTCTACCGTTTGAATCAACAAGTGGATATGTCCTGAGATATGTGTTATCCAGTAGATCTTTGAGTTCGTTGTAGGTCGACACAAATGACACATATTTCACATCCTTTACCATAATATCTTCAACATACACACTCCAGGAACTGAAATAACAACATAGGTATATAATTGTCACATAATAACCACATAATCATACAAACTCTCGTATAGAAACACGATCATTTAACGGCGATTTAGTAAGAATTGGGTTTTGTGGTAGGCATCATTTTCAAACTGCTGTTTTAGTAAGAACCAACACAGAGATTTCCGACAATATAATTTGAGTGTGTGCTTTTAGTAAACAAAGGGTATAAGAAGTGTGGAGGAAATATTGGGCGACTATATAGAGATGGTAAAACACGAGGCAGTGTGTCATGTAGCAGGTAAAGGAAGAAAATTCAAGATAAACGAGGCTGATAAGAACGTTATCCTTTCATATCTATCTAAATTTACTGCTTATAACTCACTTGACTTTAGAAGACACTATATTTGGTAGGTAGGGCAGCCGTTTTAAGTTGATAATACTTTCATAAAATGAAGGCCCGCAGCAATTGGCTACAGCATTTGCTAACAACACAGCTATCTGAAATACAGGTAATAACATAGTATTTTGAATAGTGTTTTGTCTATATTGTCTATAACATATTTAATGAATAAGTGATAAATATGAAACAATGCTTTTGAATGTCATAAATATTTTGCATAAACGTTTTGTTTTGACTAGCAATGTGGCTGTTGACAGTCACGTTGTAAACTATCAACTGACATAATGCCGTAACTCCGCCGGGAGCCAATGGACCGGAACAGCACGCCGCTATGCGCAACTTCAATACTGATACTACTTACCAAGTATCGCCAACATCTGTGGCGAAGCTTAAGAGAAGTAGTACGGACAAGAAAATGTTACATACGTATGGACGGACAGATGGATGGACACGAGCAACACTTTATCCTCCCCTTTCTCCCTAACCTCCCATATATGGCAGTGCATAAAGATGACCATGCAAAGTTTCTACAAACAAACCTTTGAGATGGCGTTTATTATGGTAACTAACTCGTACATGTATAATCATATACTCAGTTGCAAAAGAAACTGGACACTTTGAAAATTTTACTTTACATCCTATCATCTTTATCAAACGACAGTACCTTAATGATTCGACCTATTGAAAAACAAATTACAACATGATATTCGCAATGGAATGATAAAGCCTTTGGTACCAAACATGGCATGTTCTTTTTGGAATTTGTCAATTTAATTCTAAAACAATTGTATACAATTAAATCTAAACAAAACTCCGTGTCCACTTCCTTTTACAACTGAGTATATAACCACCGCTTTCTCTTGCATACTACAACAAGCTCAGACTTCATATATTTGTTGTAAACATTAGTGCTTTCTAAATTAACTCAAAAATAAAATCAAGTAAAACAAATATGAATTTCACGTAGAATTAGCATTCACTGTGGCGAAGAGCAGACCAAATGGGAAGACTCGTTTAGGTTAAGTGATGATATGAAGTGCTACATGCTACTGATAGGTTACTCGTACATCAATCTCTCTTGCCATCGTTCCACAATGTGTAACTCTTAATTGTGAGAATGCTCACCCACCATTCTAGATTGCCAGCGTACCACACGCCACTCTGTAACTCTGAGATGTGACATTGAGTTTAAATACTTTAAATATATGAAAGAATGGTGAACGAAAAAGGGTACAGAAGGACGGACGTACAGACAGGTGAAGCAACCTTAAATATCCCAGACACATGTATATTAGCAGTTATTTTACACAACACGTATGATGATTGTAGAGAAACAGGTTAGTTAACACATAACACAGACATATAGATGAAATAATCAACAGCAAAACAAGCGACACGTACATATAGATATTCAACAGTTAATCACGAAGACTCATTGTCGGACGGAAAAGTGAAAAGAGAAACTTACCACAGCTGGTAAGACATGAGAAATCTGACCAGTCACCTCAAACACAATCACAGAAGTTGATATTGTCCGTGTTACACTCCCCGATAAAGAGACAGCACCTGCAACATATTTATTACATAACTTGCGATGGGGGAGTGTACTTAAGCAATGACATAAATAAAATAATACACACGGGTATAAATATCATAATACACACGTGGTATAAATACCATAATATACACGTGATATAAATACCATAATACACACGTGGTATAAATTTGCAAATGCAGGCCGACTCATCGTTTGTCTTTTCCGTTCAGCTAGGTTTGCAATCGGTGTTAATTCGTTAAAAATACCGGATTACGACAATTGTGGGGTTGGGAGAATATCGAAATAAAATATGACGTCATCTCACATCCGTACCTCATTGAATAAAAATAAGTTTGCGGCGATCTGACATCTGCTTTAATACTTTTATTTGTTTCAGTTAACTTCAGAGACATGTCTTGAGTGTCTTCGTTGAGCTTGATCATATTAGCTTGTAACTCAGTAACAGCACTGTTACGTACATCTAAATTAGGATGTCCATATGTACAGAGATAGATATCATATCAGCTTGTAACTCAACAACAGCACCATTACGTATATCTCAATGTGGATGTCCATATGTACAGAGATAGATATCATATCAGCTTGTAACTCAACAACAACACCGTTACGTATATCTAAATGAGGATGTCCATATGTACAGAGATAGCTATCATATCAGCTTGTAACTCAACATCATTGTTACGTACATCTAAATTAGAATGTCCATATGTACAGAGATAGATATCATATCAGCTTGTAACTCAACAACAGATATGTTACGTATATCTCAATGAGGATGTCCATATGTACAGAGATAGATATTGTTCATCATATCAGCTTGTAACTGAACACTAGCACTGTAACGTATATCTAAATGAGGATGTCCATATGTACAAATATAGATAATTCTTGTTGATCATATCAGCTTGTAACTGGACAACAGCACTGTAACGTATATCTAAATGAGGACTTCCATATGTACAGAGTTAGATAGTGTTGAGTTAAAAACAATTCGATACACATTTGGTGTAGTGTTCTAACACTTAAAACACTTCTGTAACATACTGAGGACGCGTCTTTAAGACTGATATCAGGCTGCATATATATATACATATGATCATTCGCACACTTTATATTCTCATCTCAATGTATTCGTACGCATTTTGAGGTCGATTTCTAATGCAAATTGATATTCCCATAACTGTTTTATTTCTCCAAACGCTCAAAGGCGAACTAATTATTACGATACATTGCACGTTAAACAATTGGCCATTATAAATGTTATACGAAATACAAATTTATTATTTGGGAATTTATCAAATAATTACTGCAACATATCGAGACAACTGCGAATATGTATTTTTTAAGAACAATACCGACTTATAAATATCGTTCACATCGTCGTCGCTACTTAAATAGACATTCTATCGAGACAAAGAGCTGCTTAACCCATGTCTGCGAATACTTCAAGTTTTCGTCGTGTTGACCTTGAGCTGGCTGCGAGAATAATGCACAGTTAAAAGGACAACATAATCTGCTATAAGCGTGACTTAACATGATATACAGTTACCCAGGCGCAAATTGTTTATTTCCAGTTTCTTTAAGAACATGTCAATTTTAACCAGGTTTTCTAACGAAAAAACACACGCAACATTTTTAATACTATCAGGTTAAAAATATCATAACTTGAATACTAGCCACCGAATTGATTTGGTATTGGTACTGTCTTTACATACGATAATTAGCTATCCAGCTATACCGATGACCTTGACCTTCAGTTAAAGGCCACACGTTGATAGAAAATGTGTCAACCTTTGGTTAGAAAGTCTGTCAGTGTCTCCAAAACAGCATGTTAATTTCCTTAACCATGTTAACGACAATATGCTTCTTAAAGCTCCACAGTTCACATGGCCTTTTAGCGAAAATAAATAGTGTGTAGCATAAACGAATGTTGCTAGGCTGGGATGGTATGTTTTCTGTTTTGGATATATACTCGTACACGTGTTGTTTGCGCGCTTTAAAAGTAAGAGGTGGCTAACGCTTCAGTAATTACGCAGTTTCAGTCGATGCCGCTGCACGTGGAATATGGGAATGTAAAGCAAACATTTTATTTAGGAAAATGGTCAATCATAGCAAAATCGTTTGGGCGAAAACATCTAATACACATAATCAATACGCCTTCAAATACGCAACATTCAAAGGCACAGATTTGAACGAAAAACCAAAAGCGTAAGTTTATGCATCATGCGACATAGCACACATATAAACGAATATGTAAAGCTCGTACCGTATATTTAAAGTCCTAATCCATACAAATCCAAATAATATATTTGATAAACACATGGATGTATGCCAATTAAATAGCGATATAGCTAGGGCTATATCATAAACGTGGTGTTTTGTTACGGAACACATATTAAACGTGTTTCTCCGGATAGTACATGTTTACTTCAGATATATTTATTATCACGAATGCTATACAAAACAGGTCATAATGTATGTATATGCTGCACGCGGAATAACCGCTTACATCAATAACATTTATGTTTATAAATGAAAATGGTGGCGGTATTTAATATTTGGATTATTGAAAGAAATGTAAAAGTTATAGTCTGTGTGACATGTTTGTATTAATTTAATAATCGTATGATAAGCATTGAGATTTAAATAAAGTGGATTTGTTTTAAAGACTAGACAGTACATTTACCTCATGATTGAGCTATTGTTTCAGCTATAGTGCATGCATGTATTGTGTTATATTAGCCTAATTAGTCGAACCGAGAGATGCGTGTGTATTGTTACAATTCTTTTCAATACCGATACCTTTATATATCGCGTTCAAGTCAGCGTCAATACAATCTGGTATGGACCGTATAAATGAAACCACAAGGCGACACTCTTTACTGCAAAACGAAAATACTGTACCTATGCTTTGAATAGGGATTGTGTAGCTTTAAAGTATTTCCTCAGGTTTTGGGGATAATATTGTTGTTTTTACCACAAACTGACTAGTATTTGGATTCAGTTTTACTAATTATAATAAATATTTAAAACTGGAGACAAACCAAAGTTAAAAATTCCCCGAACATTTCCTGTCTTAAAAATTACATTTTCCTCAAACAGTTTCTGTCTGAAACAAAAGGCTTAGTGCCTAATAAATGGGTTTTCAGTAAATGTCCTTGAATCGGCACCTAACCAGCTGTTGCTGTGCTTGCAAAGAAAACACGGCTTTAATTTAGAAAGAGACAAAACCGATCAGATACATAAACATCGATTAACTGGTTTACCCAAGATTTGGGACTGTGGTCAATATGCTCGTAAACCTGTTTAGCCGCATCATATGTGAGCTATTGTTTTCATTCGTTTTCCAGAAAATTGTAAAACTTGAAAGATAATTTCAGCTGTATTTTGGCTCGTGGCGAAAAGGCATTTACCAATTGCCTTACACTCGCCAAGAAAAAGCTGAAATTCTAAGTTACTAACCATGTAATTAGTATATATGCAAATTAACTTTGTCTAATGATATGATACGCAATGTACTCACCTACAATTGCATAACCACCGGGAACAATTTTGTGAATTACATCGCCAGATTTGACACCATTGGGAAAGCAAGCTGCCATAATTTCTCCTATCAAACGACCAAACGCAGCTCCTGGTAAATGTAAAATTGTGTTATGTCTGCGATAGCGTACTGCATTATAATGTATGTGCGTTATATTGTTTCCTGTAACAGTTCATGATAAAGCACATATTAATATATTCATTACTTGTATGTAACATTCACGTATCTATTAAACGATACAATCGTTTGTTCGTCATTCGCATCTCTGTCACAAAGTGAACCGTCATGATAAGTTGTAGCAGGTTGTACCGTAGTTTGTTTGCTGGACAATATAGGTTTCACTTAAGCTGAAAAGGTGATCTTTTAGAAGCGCCGAAAAAAAACTAGAGAAGAACGTAGCAGAGTCAGCTGGACTCCATGAGTCTGTTCATAAGATATACATCGGACATTTAGTGCTGTAAAAAGTCGCCCGATTACCTGATTACAAATCAGTAGTGTTATTACTTAACGGTTCTTTGGGATCATCAGGCCCAATATGTATGGCTTTAAAGTAGAATATCGCTTAAGCCGGTGCTAGGCGTCGTGAGAGGTATTACACCTTATATTACCTCTCATGAACAGACTCAATAAAATCGAGTCTGCTACTTTTCTATTTTGTTTTGTGTTTGTTGATTTCATGGAGGAATCCAATTTTCAGTATATATTATCTAAATTATTTAAGCAGGAAAATAGTCGACAATGGTTCGTGCAAGTATCAAAAGGAAGATTATAAATATCACTATTGTTTGAGGCGCTTGTTTCAGCCAAAGGTATATCATTAGAACTGGAATGTTTAGTGATCAATAAAAATGTGTTAGTTTTGTGAATCTGTCAAGAAATAAATATTTTACAGCCAAAATGCTTTTTTGATAGGGCGTGTTCAATGTAAATTCCTTGTTGTTGGGACAGCAGAAAATTAAAAAATCTCAAAACTTCAGTTAGCCTTAATAGTTTGCTATAAAACGGCACTTTTAATGTGTGTTAATTGACATTTGTCCAACACATTTAAACCATTTGGATATAAATTAAAAAATAAAAACTCAAAAAGAGCAGAAATGCCTTATTATAAACAACTACTGTTTAGGTGAAATTGTTATTTCTCAACCGATTTTGAAAAGTAATGTATTTTTAATTATCCATAGTACAATAAATTTACCTATAGTGAAGACAGGTACAAATACACCAGCGGGAATAGGGAGGGTGTTGCATATGGCAGCCATCCAAAACTGAAATAAAACAAGGCAAAATCCTTTATTTTACTCAGTCTACAAGCATGGATTGTGGTGGTACATTTGGTAGCTATCAAAAACTCAATTGCAACTACAATATCCATTATATATCTCTGTTCACAGGTACAAATACCAAGGGCAAACATATATAGCAGGAAGCAAAACTGACGAAAAAAGCACGAAACAATAAAAAGTTCTTATTAAACTTAAAATTTATGCAAACATCAGTTATACCTTAAGTTATAAATGCCTATTCGGCGCTATATACACTTCAACACAGTCACCCATATGATACATACAATATCAACAGTTGCCGTATTGTGACACAAGTTGAAACTTCAGTCTCTCCCCAGAGTTGTCATTCCTTGAATCCACATAAACCTCTGTCAATGTCTCAGCAAGTATTACAAGAATCTCGTAAAACGATGAAAATATTTTGTTCTGACCCAACCTTATAAGAAATGCAATAATTTAGTGAATAAATAGTTGCTCAGAATGATATTGCGGTAGACTCATGTTTATGCTTCGGTGTATCACTCCGCCACAGACACATTAAAAAAGACACCACCATTACGTTTCCCATAGGGTAACAGTATAGCGTTTGTGCTTCCTAGCACTTTCCAAAATCGCACAGCTTACCTAAATTAAAGTGCTAACCTCAATACAACAACGATTTCTAAAGTAAGCGTTTTTCGGTTGTTTACCACTCAATCAGCAGCACCCCAGTATCATTAGTCGTGTCAGGTCACATTGTTGATTTCTGTTTGCCATTTTGATATTATAGCTATGATCATGTGACCAATTATCATGTTATCGCAGACTACATTTTGAGACATTGACAGAGGTCAATATAGTGACCCTGGTAGAAATCGGTGAAACGTATGTATATAGTGTTGTAACAAGTCTCTACCCAGTGTTCTTTTAAAGTCTGTGACTCAAAACGAAGGTAACCGTTATGCAATCAACACATTAATATAAACAGTTCAAGATTATTCATTGAAAATAGAATTCAAAACGTATTCAGAGCTGCTAACAGAGGAAGAATACAGAAGAATCTGCAATCACCCAACTCTGTTCTGGTTCCAGTTCAAACAAATGTGCGGTGACATCTCCATTTAAATTTCAAATGAGCTAGGATTAAGAGTAAAGGAAAAGGAACTGAACACATTACTTACATTCATAATAACAAATAAAACAAGGCCAACATAGATATTTGTTGAGGGATGTCTCCAATGACTGATGATTTCTTCTTCGGCTATATTAGTAGGTCCTATGTTCCAGGTAAAATTACTGAATAACTCATCCAGTGCTTGGCGATAGGTCAACTGAAACGTTTAAGAAAATAATAAGAAAATTGAAGCAGTTAAGAAAAGAATAAGAAAACTTAAAATGAGGAAAAGAAATGCAGAATGCTGGTAAAAGTATATTGGACGAGAACAATATATACAATTGTCCATTTTATATGTATAAGTTGAACGTTTTACTTGTATTTTAGAAAATACTCAACACTTCCTAAGCAATTTATATAATGCCCTACGAGACAATTGTTTTGAATACTCTTGTACAAGTATTTGAAGTTAACAGTAAAAAATACGAAAAGGTGAAGGGCAATGTCTAAATGAAGCAAAGGTCAGGTATGCGTACCAAGTGTATTGAAAGGCTTATGGATTAATGTTTTGAAAACAAAACAACTAAACTTAACTTGTTTTCATGGAATCGCCCAAAATATTACATTTTAAATATATAAATCAAAAGGCACCACTAGCACACTAGTCTCATACGTGTAACACACTTCGAGAAGAAACATTGAATGGTTAGCTAGGCTCTGGAAACAAACGCAAATACAGAGTAACTAATTACCATGGAAATGCCCATACTACTGATAATAGAAAGGCACCTTAATATTGCTTGGCTGATAATTGTAGCATTTTCCAATAATATATATCGAAACGTTTTTGAAAACGCACATTTTGACAAATTGACTATCTCTTGTTTCCATATACATTCCTGAGGAATCTGTTCGCATTAATCACAGGTTAGTGCATTAGAATCAGATCGCTATCATACAAGCGTGTATTCCTATCATATAAGCGCTATCGTTCGTACTACAGCTATTGATGTAGATCCTAGCATTTAGCACGGTATCTACTTCGTAGCGTACAGTAACACAGTTGCAGATAGAGTCTATGTGCTTTGTTGCTCTTTTCGGAACATGTGTATTGATATACCGTTCAAATCACCTATATGGCTTTGGTAATTGTTTTTCACAAATTTGATACTTTGATGATTTTATACAATTTTTTTTGCAAATTATGACAACGAAATAGAATAATTAGATACAAATAACACAGTTTACGAAACTGAAAAGATAAAAATGATTATTAGGTATTACTTTCTAATTCCAAGCCTAATTTGGGTGTTTGAAATTGTCGGAGTTTCATGATAAGCCACACGAAACAAACACCGTCAAAGTTTGTTTATATATTTCATTGATTTAACCTTTCGTACCATGCAACTACCTATTCTCGCAATGTACAAATTCACTAGGAGAGAGATAATTCCCCCAGGGCACCGCGTTGATTTAATCCTGAAATCTTTGTTGATCGAGAGTTACCACGCCGGTTACTTACCGCACCGGCGAAAAATTGGCCCAGACCATCCGGGAACGTGCATGAACATACAATTACGACTATCAATCCGGGGTAGATAAAACGACTGAAAGTATAAATCACAGCGCATGTTTAACCCTTAACCCGCTACATATATATAATGGACTGCCCTTTTTTTATTTAAGATTATTCCATTTATGTGACATGGGTTACTCGCAGGCTGATCTGGGTTTACAATGGACGCAAAGGCTACTATAAAGGTGCTCATTGGGTTAAGGGTTAAAATAAAAATGACTGATACAATTATGATAACATTTAATACTGAAACTTAGTGTGTGGTCGTAATTCAAAATAAGCATACTAGCTAGATAATAGTAAAATTAACTACGTCAATTTGTAGCTTTGTAAAATGTTTAAAGAACATATGGTTAACGGTGTTTTAAAGTTTGAGCTTAACGTCAACGTTCACATTTAACAAATACAAGACGTCCATTTTGACGGCAATCTCAAATTTCTCATAAAGGGTATTGGACAAATCTTTTACTTACTTTTTCTGTAAGAATGCAGACAGCGATTTATGTGTCCTTGTAAAGAGGATAATGTTTCGATGTAGTAAAATAAATAAGGCACCACCAAATCCACACAAAATACTGCAAAACAAGATTGGATAAAACGAATCAGTTTCCGCCAACACGACAATCTGCAAATCAGTGACTTTAAACATTAGTGTCACACATTGTCATTGCAATGTATAACTCAGAACATTGGATTTAAAAATATTGAGAGGATAGTTTTGAAGACAATCAGCTAAATATCTCCTTTGTTTGTTCTCTCTCTCTCTCTCTCTCTCTCTCTCTCTCTCTCTCTCTCTCTCTCTCGCGCGCACTCTCTCTCGCTCTCTTTGCTAGATACAAACTTGAGTCTCAAATTAATAACTATATGCTCTTTTTGCAACAGTGAAAAGTGAATAGTTGTGTTTTTATGGAGAGTATTTATCTCATAAAATAAACGAACAAGATGCACTGAATCGCTCCCCTGCTGTCCTTGTAACATTGTAGAACTTGCAACAATAACATAATTAAGTGAGATAAATCAGTCAAACGTTTATGTAAAACATGTGATCAAATCCAAATCAAGCGTTTGAACGTGAATCAAACTTGATATAGTACCACTAGCAAATGCTACAAGTAAAACACGAGAAACCTAGCTCTTGAAGTTACAGAGAAGATTGTTCAACGGTTGTCCAATATAAAGAAATATCAAAAAGATCGGACAGGGGAAGTAGCATTCAAGGAGGACAGTCAACCACAAAACACATAAACAAACACGCAGACAGACAAACAAGAAGGCAAAAGTAATAATAAATACAAACGACATCACAAACACAAAAGGGTTGACAATAGGGATACCGCCTTGGAACGGTCAGTGTATAAGTCTATGTTAAACAGTTTGTTAAAATGAGATATAGGGTCCTATAGAAACCACAGCGTCCGAGCGCAATGGCATCGTCGGTCCACACTGTACTGAAAACAAGGACTTGAAAATACAATGAAAAAGACAAAAAACAACAGAAAGGGTGGTGAAGACAGGGTTACCGACTTGGAACGGTCAGTAGGCAATAAAGCCTAGTGGTTAGCTTCAATCGATTTTATATGCGCACAATCCTCGCTATTATCCTGTCTTCAATGCCCAAATAGACAAGACAGTGTAAACAAAACTACACCCCATCAAAAGGAATTCTCTAACAATAAAGTCCACATCCTGAGAAACTAACTAAAGAAACACATACACAATAATAAACATCTCAGGATGTATCCAGAATCGTACTGAACAACCATAGTAGTTGCAGGTAAAGAGAAAACCAATCTAGGGTACGACCAGAAAACCCGAGGGACGAAAGCTCATGCACCCACCTCCCTTAGTTGGGGTTTCAGTAGGTACAGTCATAGAGTCCCAAGAGGTAGTCCAGTCATCGCACAAGTGAAAAGTGAAGCGTAATGACTGACTGTAGAGGGCTCAATCACTAAACATGCAGTGCGCTGTAAAACCAAAGGGTTATATCCTTTTCTGACGAACTTCCTGATTAAATTTGTAAAGCGGTCAGGAAACCCGTCCGACCCTTTAACTTTCGAAGTTTATAGACCACATCTCCATAAAATGAGGGTTGTGATATGCCTAGTCGCAGAAGTGTCTTAAGGTTGGTGCTGTACTTTTCCAGCAGGCCCTCGTTACGGCGTTAGAATTTAGAGAAAGATCTACGTAGTTTGTGATAACGAAAACCCTGCTGAAGAAGTTTACTTGTAATAACTTGATTTCGATCATTGAAGTCTATAACATCATTACACGCTCTAGCAAATCGAATGAGCTGGGAGATATACACCCCGTATGAGGTAGCACGAGGTACATCTCCATCCAGGTGTGGATAGTTAACGATGTTAAAATTGAAATCATCTCTCTTATCATAGATTTTAGTATGAATACAATCATTTGAAATCGAGAGATGAAGATCAAAAAATGCTGCTACTGTATCCGAACTGTTGGCTTTATTCAACGTGAGCTCTGGTGGATAAATGTTAGTAACCATATGAGCAAAGAACGGATTATCAATATTGAGTATGTCATCAAGATACCATAACCATGATCCCAGAAGTGAGGTCAAATTTAACCTGAGTGTTACCATTAGGACAAGCTTGAAGGAGAACCATAAGTTAATGCTACATTCAATATTAGACAGCCTTATGCTTTGTTGTTTCAGAAAAGAAGAAACTAATTGTATTTGTTAGTGTAAAGCATATGACCACTGGGGCGGAGCCAAATTTGAGACCAGGTGTCACCATTTGAGACAACTAACTAAAGGACTATAAAGAAATATAAAAGATCGGACAGAGGACTATAAGGTATTTCTACTTGAACTGAATGAGAATTCTTTAGTTTGTGGTTTCAGAGGATCGGATTTGTTCACGTTTTTCTACATATGTTTAAACAACTTTGATACGTAGTCTAAGGTATAACGAGTCTTTCTGCAATAGAACTTTCGAAATCTGTTTTAAAATTTCGGCTATTTTATTAACAGTGACCATCTTGATGATGTGTTGAACTAATTGTGACACACGTGAAGCACTGAACTTAAGATTATCCTTGTGAAGTTTGGTTATAATCTGTTTTGGAAGAAAAGTCGTTTAAGCAAATGTTGACGGACGACGATGGACGATGGACGAAGATATTACAATTGCTCACATTTGAACCTTCGATTCAGGTGAGATAAACAATAATTAAATTAATCGTTCAATAAATGAAAACTAAATGGAACTACCATAATGAATTAAAAACACTTGACATTTATCGAAATATGTTCTGCCGTTCTTGAGAAGAAACTGTTTTAAGCTTTCGGCTATTTTATTAACAGTGACCATCTTGGATGATGTGTTGAACTAACTGTGACACACATGAAGCACTGAACTCAAGATTGTCCTTCTGAAGTTTGGTTATAATCTGTTTTGGAAGAAAAATCGTTTAAGCAAATGTTGACGGACGACGATGGACGATGGATGAAGATATTACAATTGCTCACATTGAACCTTCGATTCAGGTGAGATAAACAATAATTAAAATAATCATTCAATAAATGAAAACTAAATGGAACTACCATAATGAATTAAAATCACAAGACATTTATCGAAAAAATATACTTATATAATAAATGAAAATATGTAAGTAATACATAGCCCAGTACAGTATTAATATAAACATTATACAACTTAACCGAAGAATGCGAACAAAATTAAAGGATTTCCTTATCCATTAAAATACTTATATATCAATATATACACCAACACCAATCAATAGACACTACTTAATAATTAAATAAACACTTAAATAGTTAACATAATTAATGGTAATTACATAAAAAATGTTTCTATTTTAAAAAACGAATAATCCAATGAATGAATAATACTTACCCAATAAGGGAAAACGCTATCAGTTCTATAGGATCATATGGAAAATCAGTCTTCAGACTTGTTTTAAATAAGGAAGTCAATGTCTCTGAAAAATTAAATACAAAATATACTACTTTTCAATCTACATCATTCTAATTCACAGTACCATTTGCTGTTATAATTGGTAATGACATTGATGATAATAAAACAGAAAGATTAAATCCGAAAATGAATTAAACATGGAAACAACAAAAGACGAAATCTCTAGCCTTACCCTACAAACACTACCTTACTCATCGATATATGAATGTGACATATACACTTTGACAGTTCCAAACATTGTTTGGGGTAGAACATCGTTCGAAATCGGATCACAAGAATGCGATTCAAACTGAGAATGGAGACCAAAATATATATTCGTTAAACAAACCGAAGCAAAGACAACCACAATCAAACTGATCCAAAATGTGCCTTATGTAACTAAGAATGTAAAACAAACGTTCCTAATGATCAGACTCTGACAGAAAACCAGTAATGAACGACATTAAACAAGTGATCTACTCTTAACATATACAAGTAATTTAAGAACGTTTCTGTGATAAGGATTGTCACAACCTGACTTCTGTAGTGAAGTGGTTTACAAACTTAGTAAGATCCTTGGTCATAATCACTTTCATGCAGTCTTTATTAAACTTATCCGAAAGTTTATCCAAAATAGATATGACCCTATCAATTTGCAATACACTGCATGTTTAGTACTTGGCCGAATTGCAGTTGGCCTATATGCTTTCTTCTTTAATTGTGCGATGACCCTACATATTGTGGAGCCTATAATGACGTCTCAACAAATCTTATAACTCTTAAAGTGTGTGTTCAAGCTTGTCTTGGCGTGCCTTTAATGAGTTATTCTCTTGTAGCGCTGGTTTTAGCCAAGTCATTGGAGTACTTGTGGTTTTCCAGGCTTCTGTATTTATGTGCATATATCAATGATTATTTTTATGTCATACTTATATTGCCTATTAATGTTGCCTATATCTTTTTAGAGGATTATAGCCTGGCGGGGATCTCTTTATTTGCACTGTCCCGTCTTATTTTAATGACAATAGGGTAAGAGGTAGGTTTTCTATGGTTTAGTTTTTATGTACATATATCAATGATCATCTTTATGTTATACTTATATTGCCTATTAATGCTGCCTAGATGTTTAGACGTTTGGATTTTTTATTTACACTGTCCAGTCTTATTGTAATGCCAGTAGGGTAAGAGGTTCTCTTACCCTTTTGTCAACTTTTATACTTATGATGCCGCAAACGTTTTTCTTTTTTCCTTGTAATGTACGCATGATTTTGGTTGAATGTATTTTTGTGCAAAAGCTACATTTCATGCAAATTACCCACTTCTTGATTTTGTCTTTAAGAAGTTACCATTATTTTTAACTTAAAAACAACCATTTACTATCAAAACATAGCCGCGCTCTTGTCAATACTCAAAAACACCGGCCGTTTTCTGTTTGTAATTTTAAAGTTTAAAGTTTAAAGACCCTCTGCCACATAACCGACATAGAATCCACACGTTGGAAACACACTGACTGTGGACTAGGTGTGTTTGAGGTGCGCATTTAGTTGTATGTAAGAAAATCTGTTTTCATTCCAATAATTGTTCACTACAACTGAATCAAAACGCACTACATCTGAATCAGAAGGCCTTCTTCTCACTATTACACTATGGTGACACCCCCTTTTAATCTTGATGTGAGTTATAGGGTGTGATACTCACGTTAAAATGCAAGACAGTTATGGTTAGCCACATTTTATGCAAACATATACGTACTTAAGGCCTAAACTGTTTAACAGCTAGTTCAATGTATTTCCATTTTATATATTGACCATTTGCCTTATTACTGTTGACATTTCAAAAGAGTATAAACTGGTTTCCTGGTTTCCTGTTTTTTTTAATTATATCAGTCTCTTTATAACAAAAACAAGCTCAAATGTCTCCAAGAAGCTAAGCGAAAACGGGGTTGGATTGTGCGCATATAAAATCGATTCAAGCTTACCAGTAGACCTTATTGTCTACTGACCGTTCCAAGTCTTAACCACCCTTTCTGTTGTTTTTGGTCTCTTTAATTGTATTTTCAAGTCCCTGTTTGCAGTACAGTGTGGACCTACGATGCCATTGCGTTCGGACGCTGTGGTTTCTATAGGATCCTATATCTCATTTTTGGGTATGAAATAAAACCTTAATTTCGGGTTAAAAAGTTTATTTAAAGGTAAAATTAAAACATTTAATATGTAATTTTAAACAGATTACCACATTTTTCAGTAAAATGGTTTTTATACATGTTTTATTGTCGAAATATCCGTTATAAAATCCTGCTAATATAAACTTTCTCATTGATTAATGAAATTAAGGCGGGACCACGTAATGGAGTATTGCCAAGCCTTATATGTTGATGGTGTCGCATACTTTGTTTTTACATTGTATTATTTCTGTGAATGCTACATTCTCGACTTGTATACTTCTCTTTCTCAGATATATGGCAATTCAGACAAACATACATCTATCATGAATAGTTTAAAACTATTCAGAAAAAAAACAAATTAATCTAATTCTGACATACCTTCATCTTTGAACCAAAATGCTAACAATCTGAACACCAAAGCCACACACACCGCTGAATAGAACCCACGCCAGTAATTACGTACAGCAAAATATGTGGCTGTTGCTTCAATGCTGAACAACACTCCTGAAATATAGTGGTATCAAATTGTGATTCACAATTTATTTATAAATGATAATGTTATAACTTCTTGTTTCCATTAACTAGACGTCATCTCTTTACACAAGCTGGTAGTAGGGATTGGACTTGGACCAGCCCCAACTGACAATTAGGATGCATTTCCTAGAAGGGCTCTTGACGTAGGTTTGACATGGACTTGTATATATAAAATGTTTATATCCTAAGTTTGCACTATTGCTTGAGCGAAACGTGTATTCTATCAATAATGAAACTTTGAACGGATAACATTTGCCGTGTCATGTGTTTCTTTTAGTTTTTATGTTGTTGTTTTTTCCGAAAGGAAAGGTCTAATGTAGCCGTGTACCATTCGACTGGCAGAATACTACTATACGTACAATATAGCGGAAATTCCTGAGTTGCGTTTCTTTGTTTTCCTTTAGTATAGTTTGAGAGCAATTGCTGTTACATAGTATATTCAGTATGAGGGATTTTCGTAAATTTTAGTCGGTAATAAATGTACCTTTATTACAGAAAAACGTGACCGGTGCATCTAATATTAAAAAATCATTGGGCTGTAAATTGGTGTATATTGCATGTGGAATGCGACGCGTGTGCGTAAGGTGGATTCCTCGTCTTTTGACCATTTAGTATGACGTTAGTGTTTTTACCAGACCGATGAGAAGTATATACTACCCATGTAGGCAAAACGAGTCCATATCTATCGCAAAAAAAGCCATATAAAAATGATAAACTTTTCAGTTTTTGTTATATTATATTTTAAGAAACAACTTAAAACACTTTCTATTTTCATTCTAAAATGCCATTGTGGCGTTTAGTGCACCTCATATTTAAATCAGGAAGTAATGTCGCTGAATGGTACGATCGTGACACTCCTCACAGACACACAGTTATGCGATTTCTAGATCCGAACGTTCGGGATTTATTGGGATACTATGTATAGAACATCACTTCTATATTAATCCAACCGGATTTCGGATTGGATTTCGGATTGATGAATGAGATGAAATCATGTTAATTGTCATGGACAATGACATATGTGTGAGACGTGATGAAGAACTAAATATTTTGAATTTTCTGAGCAGTACTGTCTCTACAGATTTGCTGATCATATTTGGTCTACTTACCTCCAAAAGGAGCTGCATAAGTCCCTGCTACCCCAACAGCACAGGCTGCGGCCAACATCTCAGTACGCCGTGACTCGTTCTACACGGGAATAAATAATAAGAATATTAATTTGTAAAAGAGCGAACATAAACGCTATACAAATAATGCATTAAGAGACATTAAAGGTGGTACTTCAGGTTTTTTTCTATGAGAATCTAAAACTGTCTGTTAAAGAATGTTCGAGTTCATAACTATAACGTCATATCAGTCGTAATATAGTGTTAGCATAGTGTTGTTCAGATCATTACGTGGTCCCCGTATTAACTTTCATACCCCATCCAACGCCTTTTCCAAAAAGCGATAACGGGGTTGGCTGGGGTATGAAATAAAACCTTTAATTTCGGCTTAAACGGTACGCATATTGCAAAATTAAAACATTTAATAGGTAATTTGAAACAGGTTATCGCATTTTTTCCAGTAAAAAATGTTTTTAAACGTGTTTTATTGTCGAAATATCCGTTATAAAATCCAGCTAATATAAGCTTTCCCATCATTTAGTGGAATTAAGGCGAGACCACGTAATGCATCTAACGTTTGGATTCACCATAATCGGGTGCAAATTATTTTAATAACAATGGTGCGTAGCCTAGGTACAGACCCAGTTGCGTTCAAGTACCCCAAATAAATGCAGAACGAACGCTGAACGAACGGAAAACGAACTCAGAATGAACGCAGAATGGACGTTGCATGATCTACATTTTAAAAATGCATTTCCTTCGTTGCGTTCGTTTCGTTCGTTTTCAGCGTTCAGCGTTTTAAAAAACGAACGATGGTGCATTTTTTAAAACGCTAAACGCTGAAAACGAAAGGAACGAACGAAACGAACGCAATGAAACGAACGAAACGAACGCAAATGCATTTCGCTTTTTCGGATAACTTTCAATATTATCCTTTTGAGTACATAATTGAAGTCTTGATTCAAACGAAGTGCGTTTTGCAGTATTTTAATATAAAGAAAAACACTGTGTACATGGTGTTTTTAAGCACGATTACATACTTTAATTTTTACAGATTTAAAATAGGACATGTATTTATTGTGTAGCACAAACTTTATATTATTTCATTATAAAACTGAAATAATGTTGATAAAATCAGACGGCATATTTTTATATAGTGTCAAGTATGTTAAATTTTCGATGAACCCGGAAGAAAACAGAATAATCATCAATGTGCACCACCAAATAATGTCAACCAAAGGACACAGTCTTCAATATGATCACAAACTTTAGTCGCCGACTCGTGGTAAGAATCGCATGACTGAATATCATGCGTAGTCTAATCGTCAGAAATGTTGCAACTGGTAAACGCTGAACGAACGAACGCAAATGCATTTTCCCGTTTGTGCATTTAAACGCACACGTTATGTTGCGTTCTTTCCGTGCATTTAAATGAACGCATAAGTTCGTTTGTAAACGCTGAATGCATTCAAAAACGTAAATGATTTTCATTTTAAAAAATGCATTCATAAAAATGAAATGCAAACGGAATGCAAACGGAGCGCAAACGAAACGCAAACGAAATGCATTTTTGGAGTACTTGAACGCAACTGGGTCTGTAGCACGTATCATATCACTCTGCCAAATGAATTTCCTTGTAAATAAAGGGGTCATTTTAAGCTCAGGTATTAGGTCCTTTAGGTCAAATATTTTTTTGCTTTTTTATGTCAATTTTAATTCGAAATCAATACACTCACAAAAGGACTGATTTATCCCTTTAATAATATAGAGTTTTGTAATTGACACAAATTCTTCTGAACAAAACCGTTATATGTTTGATTCAATTTAGAGTAAATCACTTTGCATCTACATGTCCTATTAAAATTGTAAAATTGTCTTGGTTTAACATTAACATTACAGTTTAATAGCTCTGCTCTAGTTTGTGCTACACTTGAATATGAATCATAAATACAAACTTGATAAGGATATCATATTATGTTATAAGTAATAATATAGATCCAGTGTGTATTTCTCCATTTAATATGCATTTATCGTGAGTTTATTATTCCAGTTAGCAGTGACCAGATAATTATAGTTGTAAAATGTATTGCATGTAAATATATTGGGGAATATTTGATTGTATCTGTAGATATATATATATATATATATATATATAGATATAGATATATATAGATATATACGCCAATTTAACAAAACTACACATAAGCGGAGTATCAACGAAAAATGAATATTTAGATTTTATCATTCTAAAAGGTTTGTATTAGCGCTAAAGCGTCTCCGTGACCGACGGGTTAACGACGTTGCGTTGTAACCCTTCTCGCCTCTCACCGCTGAGTTCGACTTGTAAGTGCGGAAGTGTCGATTCTTACGGATTACGGGAGGTGTACAGTACTGATTTTACCCAGGAAAAAATGGGTGGTCTGCCTCCACCACAATAACATCGACCGTCATCTATAACCTTACCTGTGTTGAACATGACGTAAAAGACCATACAAACACACATTGTATTAGCTATTTACAAATAAATATCATACAAACAGATAGTTTAGTCAAACAAATGTATTGCGTAATAGTTATATGATATTATATTATAGATATGGCATGCTTACCTCATATAACCCTTTGAATGATGAAAGTTTACCTAGCATAGTGGCCACAATACTGGCTATATGTACTAGCGGCCCCTACAAAAACAAAATTAAATACATACATATTACTGCAGGCATGTATGCAACATTTATAGTTCATTTAAATATTTATTTCATATACGACAAAACTATTTCTGCTTAATAATTGTTCTTCCCTTCATAATATAAATCCTATCACAACCAACATACAATTACAATACTTAGTAAGGTTGAAGTAAAACAAATAACAGTCGAGAAAAGTTAATTATTTTATCAAAAATACAATTTAAAAAGGTTTCTAGTGACTGAAAAGGGATTTGCACCCCAGAGTGGTCTTATATATGTGTTTATGTCATACAAATGTTTCTAAAATTAGATATTTCTTAATCATCTGGTTTACCAGCATTAAGGGATGTAGTAGAATATCTAGTACAAGCACAATATATTGACCAAAAAATAGTGGAAACACTTGTTAATGAAATATAGGTTGAAATATGTCATAATACTATATTTATTGCATATTTTAAATACTGGTTGTGAAACTACAAACAGTATTAGGCGTTAAAAGCCTTCTAAGGACGTTCTACGATGACGTGCTTTACAAACTTCGTAAGATCCTTGGTCATGATCCCTTTCATACTATCTTTGTTAAACTTGTTAAAAGGTTTATCAAAAGAGGTTATGACCCTATCAGTTTGCAACGCACTGCATGCTTGGCGATGGACCCATTTACAGTTCGCCACTATGCTTTCCTCTTTGATTGTGCGACAGGTTGTGGACCTTATGATGACGTCTACCTAAAGCCCAAACGGACGGATACGTTTGATGTTTGTCTACAGTCTTGACTTGTCGAGCCCTCAATGGTTTATTCTCTTGTTGCTCTGCCTTCTGCCAAGTCACTGAGTATCTTCTTTGTGGCTTTCTAGGCTTTTGTATTTTGTATTTATTTATAAACGAGCATCTTTGTGTTTTACTTATATTGCCTATTAATGATGCCTTGTTGGTTAGAAAATAGTTTATGGCGGGGATTTCTGTATTTACGCTGTCCCGTTTTATTTGATTGAAAGTAGGGTAAGTGTGAGGTTTGGTGCACCCTAGAACCTGGTTTAAACCCCCAGTGGCCTTTTTTGCCACTGACCGTTCCAAGGCGGTATCCCTATTGTCAACCATTTTGTGTTTGTGATGTCTTATTTGGCATTGTATTAATCTTTAAATGTGTTCTGTGTTTCTGTGTGTGTTTGTGGTTGACTGTCGTCTTTGAATTTTGCTTTTCTTGTTCGATTTTATATCTATATTTCTACTACCATGCAAAACATACATGGAAATGCATAATTGTAGGATAAACTATTGATAGCCAGTGTTCATTCAAACTATGCAGTTGGGCTATGCTAACTTGAATTCCGTGCATACTATGGTGAAAATACAAACTTCATTTCAAAAATGGCAAAGCTAATTTGCTAAATAAGTTTGCCATGTCATATGGGCATGTATGTGTAAAGGCAACTACGATCTAATTAACAACTAGTTCAATCATTCACAAACTATTTACCTCTTTTCCAAAAGGTAGAGTACTCCCTAATGATGAAGTAAGTCCAACTACTTTAGCTATTAATGTTCTAAATGTTAGAAACTCCTTCAACACTACTCCCCTCAATATAGTTTTCATTTCAGGAATACCAGACCCTGTAATAGAAAATACACGGTACATGGATTGATAGAGGTGTTCATTAAATCATTTATGCTCTACCGTTAATACATATATGAATTAGTCGTTAATGTATCGCTGTTAATTACACCGTCGGGACATGGACGTGGCTTTGTTTTTTTAACTGTGCAAACCTCTAACAATACAACGCCTCGGGACAAACTGTGAATGCAATGGTCAACAAATGGCAGCATCACGATCATTCAGTGACTTATGTATGAACGTGATTATATATGTTATTTTCAAAATAAGCCTCCAACAAATAATTGTGTAGCATATTTTCTCATGAGTCGGTGGCCTAGATTACTAAAT
Organism: Cyrtodaria siliqua; assembly: GCA_037043455.1. Taxonomy (NCBI): domain Eukaryota; kingdom Metazoa; phylum Mollusca; class Bivalvia; order Adapedonta; family Hiatellidae; genus Cyrtodaria; species Cyrtodaria siliqua. Next base: position 12,145 of record JAWPHD010002869.1, on the reverse strand, counting down.
GAATTTAATATTTCCAGCTGCTACTATTAGGTCTATGTTTATATTGGTAACAGAATAAGGAATACACGCATGACCTTTTCTTGACATTGACATGTGCAGACAGAAAATGTCATACCTATAGCTTGTGGAGAAACAATATGAGTGAAGCCAGTGGCAAACATGATCAGTACGACGGAGTACAGCACCCATGAGAAGTACTGTAACGCTACTGAAAAGGCCAGCTCTTCGTAAAACCAATACTTTGCTGAAATACAAAACAGGAAAAGGCAATGAATGTATATTTGTGTACTAGAAATATAGAACAGAGGTAGTTGACATGATGACAGACAGGTATGCTATAATTTACTTTGGTTATAGACAGAAGGGCTGTCAGGCTACGCTGTAACACTCTCAGGTCAATGCGTGTTGATTAAAGGTGGGACTAGCAATGGATATGGAATTAGCATTATATATATCGTTACAACCTTCTGTGCTAATTTCTCTGGACATTCTTGTTAGATATTTACTATTGATGAGATTGATGTACTTTTATTTACACTGTCTTCTCAATTTAGGCGCTATATATCGAGGTTGTGTACGCATTAAATCGATTTAAGCTAACCGTTTTAAATCAGTACGTTGAGTAGTGTCCACTGACTATTTAATTTTCTCATTTGATTTAGTTGTGGTACAGTGACCTACGTTGTCATTGCGTTTGGTTGCCATGGTTTATATAGGACCATTTTTCTCCTGTCGCTATCTTGACAAAGTGGCCTTGTAAAAATCAATCTTGTCAAATCACGTTCATGTATGTATCGGCAAGTTCCACTGTTCTTACCTTTTTGCATTCTTTCTATACATAAGTCTATTGTAAAACTTAACAGAGCCATTATTATTCCCAGCAAGGTCAGGAATATCCAGTCTTCACCCACTTTGGCAAACACCCAGTCCCGGGCACGAACCATAGGAAACACTAAAGAAAGAAATATTGTAAAATGTAAGGTAGGTTTTAACACGGGCGCCTTGCAAATATTTTTAAAAAGAGCCTTGAAGGCGGACACAGACGCTCCCCTAGCTAAAAGATTAAGTCAACATAACTGTATTACCTCCAATAATTAGGAAACGACTTATTTGAGGTATATTGGTGTCTTAAGAACTGAGCTTAACTCAAATATTTAACATAGAAAGTCAATTAAGGTCAGTCAGTGAACTGCTTCTAGCATTGATTTGTAATAAGAAGACTGAAAAACATAGCTTAAGACAGATGATAACCAACATATGTAAAATAAACAGGTCAAGGTCAATCATACTGAGTTTGTTCGGTATGACGTGCATTACTCATCAACATGTTTTATATAGGAAGTTTATAAAAATGAATCTAATAGTGGCTTGGGAATTTAGATGTATACTGTCTTAGGAACATTGATGTTACGCCGAGTTTTGAAATTGATTGACAAGTTCATTTACTCTTAACACTATTTAAGTGTTCTGGTTCATAACCAAGTAATATTTTCTTTCTTGCACATCTTAATCAATATATTTCTCCTAAGTCACGTTATTGTTGGAAATATAACGATGGGAAAATAATGTTAATATAATAATTGAATCGTACATTGTCTTAAACGGTGGTAGTTAATGGCATGGGTTAGGGCCAATCATGGAATTTACCATTTACTACCGGCGTTTTAACAAAAATAAATGTCAAAAATGCGTGAATAAATTCTTAAATGGTTAAAATGCCAATAGCTATGAAAATTACCATTCACAACCAGTGTTTTAACAAATATAAATGCCAAAAATGTGCGAATGGTTTTGTCGAAAATGTGCGAATCAATTCTTAAATGTCAATACCTGTGGAATTTACCATTCACTACCAGCGTTTTAACCAATATGCATTCCGAAAATGTTCTAATCAATTCTTAAATGGTTAAATTGGCAATACCTTTATGGAATTATTATCAATAGAGAAATATAGATACCGGCTAGGTGAAGTTTAGTTGTTAAAGCTTGAATTTATTGTTTTGGCATTAAAGCTTAGTTAATAATTGCGCTCATGTCCTTACCTAAATAAAGCCATACTCTGTTTATTTTTTTTGGTTCAACACCACCAAAGTCAACTTTGTTCTGTTGTTTTATCTTCTTTGCTTGAAATTTGCCAAAATTCCCTAGGTCTCTTCTGTATTTTCCATAGATCTGTGAGAAAAACAATTAAACAGAATTAACAGAAGCTATTACTGGATATATTTGCTGTGGCAAGATATAGATGTAAAAGCTCTGATAAATGGATGATAATAAGCTCTTATGATTATAAACCGGCTTTTCTTGTCGTGCCCTCAATCGTTTATTCTCTTGTTGCTCTGGCTTCTGCCAGTCATTGATTACCTTCTTTGTGGCTTTCTAGGCTATTTTTGTTTTGTATTTACATATACACGAGCATCTTTGTGTTTTACTTATATTGCCTATTAATGCTTCCCTGTTGGTTAGAGAATAGGTTATGGCGGGTATTTCTTTATTTACACTGTCCCGTTTTATTGGGATGACAGTAGGGTAAGTGTGAGGTTTGTGCACCCTAGAAGCTGGTTCAAACCCCCAGCGGCCTTTTCTGCCACTGACCGTTCCAAGGCGGTAGCCCTAGTGTCAACCCTTTTTGTGGTTTTGACGTCATATGCCTTTATTCCTTATTAACATTGACATTCGTGTGTGTCATTTTGCGTGATTTTGGGTTTACTGCGTTCAGTGAAAGGTGCATTTCCTGTTCGACTTTTGTACTTATTATTTAGTAATTGTCCTTTTACTGAACTTATTATGTCATTTGTCATTCCATACACATCATGATGGTGGACAGAAGGTCAATCTTGAGATAGGATATTTTGTGCTCTTAGCCTCGGTCACCCATCCCGTTTTGATTTCTTCGCTACGCTATGCTACGCGGATTCAGAACCAGATAAATGGAAGTATGACATATGCATGATACGGTCTTGGCAGGCAGAGACCAATGTGTTCGCAGAATTGCTTATCGGTGTCTCGGTGCCATTTGTTTCACAATTGTGAGTTTTGTTCATTTTACTTACTTCAAACAATTGTTTGAACTTTTAACTCACCTTTTTTTTTCTTTTTTTTTTAAAAAGAAAATTGGTATTTTGACAAGAGTAGTGTAACGTTTTTGTTACAGAATATAACTGCATACAGCAACATTATAGAAAGTGTAAGATTGTGTAATAAGGCAAATATTTAAAGCCATTAACTGCTTACGTAATAAATATAATATAGCTATACTGAAGGAGTATCACATACTTATACGGAAATAAAAGGGTGTTTTAGGCCGGGTTTTAACATGATGTAACATGACTGTAAACCCGTATATAAAAAGAGAAACTTATAACAGGACATCAACATCAAAGAACTACACTGAACAATAGTGAGCTCACTACGAGGTTTCGAACCGTATGCATTACCATTAGGTTATAGAGCCAACTGGTAACCTACTTTTTTAACCATTTATTCATCTGATAATAGTTTTGGGTAATTTCAACTGGACATTCAATTTATACCATTCTTATGTTGGAAAATAAATAAAGATATTTGCAATCTATATTTTTGAAGCTGTTTTGAAGGTCGTTGATGTAAGTATATACTTTGAAATGCAATGAATCACAAAAGACAAACAAAACAGAAAAATAAATAAATAGATAAATAAATAATAAATTAAAAAATAAATAAATAACGAAGGATAGCGCCTACAAGGACAGTATACCAATAAACATAACTTGACCAAATGACTATATAGCCCAGAGATAAAGCATATGGATTGTCAATCCGAATGTCATGGGTTCGAATTTCGCAAAGTTCATATTCATTTCAGTAAATGGTATGTGTTTTTGATTTTGCCTCGCAAAAAAAGGTTCGGTATAAAACTGCTTTATATGGTTTAAACATATTTTATTGCATTTTTTTTTTTAACAAAGTATGTAAATGGGTATGCCTTATATGCGGGTTTCCAGTCATGTTTCACAAGCTTGAATTTGGTAGCAAAAGTAAAACCCATCGCATTTGATTTAGGTACACGACACTAGCCTTAACAACTATAGTAGCTTGCGCTTGTATGAACATTGTCGATAACACAATATTTGGTTAAGTTCAACTGTACGGATTTATGAACACGGGAATTATATTTTTCATTTTCTAGATTCATATTTTTCAATTAAATCACGGTTTTATCAATTAAGCACTTAGTGTCAATGAAAGAAAATATAAACGATAATAGAATCTTCACATCTGTTACAATAAGACAGCGATCAGAAAATATTGACAGCAACAGCATTTACCAAGGTTTCCTCGTATCCAAAGTCCAGTTTCTCCGCCATTGCTTGTCCACTGACTGGGGTTTCTTGCGGCGTTTCTGATTTGACACGGGCGGCTCGTGCCTGAAAGAAAATATAAAGAAGTTGACAGGCACGTGCGATCAAATAGGTTATCCTAGCTTCTATCCAAGCAATACGAGTCAGTTTATAAATTATCGAAACCTCGCAGTGATAAGGGCTCCGATGCTTCTTTGAAAAACATTGTTGATAACAACATATGTGTTTCTGAGCGTGGTAGACTGGACTAAATGCATGTAGTATTACAGTTTAATAATATTTTATTGCAGATATTTTACAATACATCAATTCAACATCACTATACTCATAGCAACATATGCAAATGGTTTGATTTGGATTTAATTCACTTGGAAATTGGACGGCGGTGTGGTGTGCTTTCGTCACCAGTTGCCAAGTGAAAATTAAATTTTGGGAGAGAGACAACACTGCCATGGCGAAATATTTTAAGTGGTCACACCATGACTGCGATTATCTGAAAACGAGGGTAATGGTATAGAAAACGTTCACGATTAACTTCAGTAAGTGTTGTATGTGTTATAACTATATAAACAAAAAGTTCAAAAAAAAAGGTTTCTTTTAATGCGCCACAGTTCACTAGTTTGTTTAGAAATAGTCCACACAAAACTCCGATATCAATTATTGGCTTGTTTGTTATAATCCTTTCAATATTATCTTTCTTATTTCTTATTTCTTAACTGAACTGTATTGCTTTTTTCCTGAAATATAAAACAAATGTGATTTTTTATTAATTACCAATTTCAACATTTATTTAATTGTTTACTTGATATTAAAACAGCTAATTAAATTATCTAAGAATGTGAAGCTGCTTTTTGCTTCTTTTTCTATTGAAACTATATTTCTAAAATGTTAACGAAATTAACATTACAGTATATATAATCACATACCTTAACGTGTGCGCCTGTAAAAAAAAAAATCGTTTATGTTCGTTTCATTATTACTGTAAAGTATTTCGACATCATTTAAGGCATTTTCAACTATTTGCGTGTAAATAGAAATATTTGTTTAATAGACACGTGAACATAATATAAGAAGCACAACACGTAGACTTTAGATACTTTAACACCTCCATGCCCGTGTTTACTCAATTTTATATTGCTCACTAAGCGATATAAATAAAAATAAAAAAACATTATATTGCTAACTAAGTGATATTAATAAAAACATATATTGTTCATTAAGCGATATTACTAAATATATGTATATATATTGCTCATTAAGCGTTATTAATAGTTTTTGCTTTTAAATATATCTTGTAAAATTAAGAAAGATACAAAGAAATAAATACCTCCACTATTTCAACTGAGTTCCGTATTTTGCGATGTTTTAAACTTTCAGTTCGTTTTCCATAGCTTGAACATTAAACTGTTTTCCATAGCTTGAACATTAAACTGTTTTCCATAGCTTGAACATTAAACTGTTTTCCATAGCTTGAACATTAAACTGTTTTCCATAGCTTGAACATTAAACTAAAGCTACGCTTTTGATTTAAAATACTTTTAAAACTTCGATACCCAACTTTTTTCACACACTCCGGAAATTTCCAGTTTTACTTTTTATTTCATCGCTAGATAAACAAACTTATCTGTTTACATATATAATCATAAAAAAATGCATTAGCAATATTAAGCCAGACCTGTTACTTGGTTATCTTATTGTGGTGTTAAAGGTGAATGGCCACCCTTTTTGTAGTATTATCAATTATCAAATTTAACTCTTAAACATCATATGAACATTTCTTGATAGTCCCGGAGAGAAACATATATTTAAAACCGCTACTAAGTTGTATGTAAAAATAAGTATTATTTGCATGACGTAGATACTACTTTTACCACTCAGTGACTGCACGGGAAAATGAGGTAAATCTGAATTGTATAGGTTCATAATTGATAAATACATTTACCTGTGGATTAATTTACCTGTTCAAAGTTTTCTACGTCATCAAATAAAATCTTATTGTCGCTTTTCACAGATATTGCAATGTGTGAATTGTAAATATATAATGTTAAAGGGACTCGGGGCGATATGGAATTATATAATTGGTGTCAATCCAAATACCAGTGCGAATTCTCAAAATGTGCTTCGTTTTCGTGTGAAATGTGCATATGCATTAAATAAAGCCTCATGTTACCTTCGGTTTAAGCACTGTTTATGAAAGGGTTTGGTCTTGAAAACTCGACGACTCGGCTGGATTGTGTTGCTAAATCGTATATGTTAATTTTAATGGTGTTTACATTGCTAACAGTTGTAAATAGAATTCAAATATACATGTATATATGGACGATGTCTTGTTAGTGTTATCAGTTGGTCAGTATATGGAGCTGACTCGTTACAAAGACAGGGTATATTTTCTCCTACAGTTTCAGATAAACGATGAACGTGTTCAGAAGAAGCGGAGTAATATACACGTGTATAAAGAATATATATTTTAAACGGCGGAAAGTTTCAATCAGCGCAAAAGTACAACTATACTGACACATTCTACCGGAAAGACTGGGGGAGACAATGACCTCTTACAATCGAGGGAGGATATGACCTCATCAAAACATATATTCACGATGGTGAGATCACACTCTCCCATTTTCAAGCATACGACAACTTTCGATTTCCCAGTGAAGTAATTTGGTAACACCTATTCAGGATAAAGAAAACTTGTAAACACTATTTTTGTAAATGTCCGTTTTTTGAGACATTAAAATCATTCTCCGAATGTCGCTTAAAGAACACTTTTGAACATCATATCGCGCATTCAACTTCAACTTCAACTTCTTTATTTCACTTAGGTTCACATATATGAACAGCATAAGCAACATGTTACAAAATACATTTACATATGAATGGCGACAAATCATCACATTGGAAAAAACAAAATCATGTATACATCAGAAAATATCATCATTCGCAATATTTTTGTAAAGCGTAAATTTCCCTGAAATAAACAAGTTTTTCTATTTCAACTTGTTTTACGCACTTTCTTTCAAGGCACACGAGGGGCTATAAAGGGAAAATTGGGTCAACTGAAGTATCTGGATACATAGTTCCGAAGTGAGCGGAAGAAAAATAAATTATGTGTTGTTCGGTTCATTGAGAATTAAAGGTTGACGGGTCGACAGGTCGGCGGGAGGTATTGACGGATCGACAGGTCGACGGGTCGTAATGTAATCATATAAGAAAAATAAATTATGTGTTGTTAGGTTCATTGAGAATTAAAGGTTGACGGATCGACAGGTCGACGGATCGTAATGTGATCATATATTATGATAAAGTAATAGTCCGAAGATACATAATGAATCTTTTCAAATTAGATACCACGAAAAGCGCGCTGCACGGGATTTGCGGACACTGTGTTACGCCCACTGGTCGATAAATCTATTTAACTATTATTTACTTTTAAAGAGTACTGAATTATTTCGGCTCAATAAATATTACTTTATTGAATACATATTTAGCTAATGTAGAGTTTCTGTTACAATCTGAAAATAATAATATGTATATGTTCATACATAACATATATATTGAGTAATTACTTTAACATGTTAGATTAGTATATATAGACAGGAATATCACATCATGTCAGCCACCACCTATACCATTGTTTTCAAATATATTAGTATTATTATTATCGTTATTATTATTATTATTATTATTATTATTATTAATAACTGCAATGTGTAAGTAGTATACTTATACATTGAATAGACATCTACCCACTTCATTGCTAGATAGTTTGTATATATATATATAGTCGTTTTCTGATGTATACATGTTTTTGTTTTTCCAATGTGATGACTTGTCGCCATTCATATGTAAATGTATTTTGTAACATGTTGCTTATGCTGTTCATATATGTGAACCTAAGTAAAATAAAGAAGTTGAAGTTGAAGTTGAAGGATCGACAGGTCGACGGATCGTAATGTGATCATATAAGAAAAATAAATTATGTGTTGTTAGGTTTCAATGAGAAGTAAAGGTTGACGGGTCGACAGGTCGACAGGTAATTATATAATGATTAGTCATATAGAATTATTTACCTTTATCACTTGATTAGTATTTAAACATGTACGGTTTCGGTTCGTTGACACTTAAAGGTTTATGGGGCTGCGCAAAGTTGAAAATTAAAAAAAAACTGCCACATAAACAACCCGCATTTCTAGATGAATTCATGTTCAGGTACAGATATATGAAATCAAATGGAGAAGTATACATGACATTCGTCGAAGCTTCAGCAAAGTATTACAGATGAAAATATATACTAACTTACATACACATCGACACATCAATACAAATATTGAGACCCGTCGAACCTTTCAATTTTCGACACGCCAATCCACTTCAGCCCACAATGCGTATCATTACTATATCAATGTTAAGATCCGTAGACCCGTTGTTAATCTATGACGTCGCATCACTTAATACATATTATACAAATGGAAACATTGATATTCTTCGACCCATCGACCTGTCTTCCCATCGTCTCATCAATACTTATTAATATGTTACTGTTCAGACACGTCGACCTGTCGACCCGTCGACCCGTCGACTCGTCAACCGAACTTTCGTTACATCATTCAATGCCTATTATAAATGATATGAACATATTGAGATCTGTCGACTCGTCGACCCGTCTCCCTGTCAATAATAAATGCTTATCAATAAACATATATTGGGCTTTAGACTCGTCAACCGACCCCTCGTTACACCACGCAATGCCTACTATGAGACCCGTCGACTCGTCGACCCGTCGACCTGTCAATCCATCGTCTCACCAATCAATGTATCATTACTCTATAAGTGTTCAGATCCTAGACCCGTTAACTCGACGACCCTCGTTATTGTCTTCCAATCGTTTCACCAATGCTTATTAATACTATATAAGTGTTCAGACCCGTCGACCTGTCGACTCGTCAACCGAACCCTCGTTGCATCACTCAATGCCTATTATAAATTATATGAAAATATGAGAACTGTCGACCCGTTATCAATCAATGTTTATCATTAATGCCATATTAGTGTTCAGGCCCGTTGACCCGTCGACTCGTTGTTTCTTCAGTCAATGCTTATAATAAGATTACTTAGATAATTATGTATGAAAAATGTGAAAATAAAGGATGAAAGATACTTAATATTCAATCTTGGATCTTTTGATGATGGCAATTGTGGAAATAAAAAAGAGCGATATTTATCGATATTATGATTGGCTAATGTTATTTTCTTCTGTCAATGCTTATTATAAATACGGGCAAATGCAGCAAATGTTATCGCGCAGTGATACGTCCAAATATACCGAACTAGTTTTCCAAATACTTCAGATTAGCCTGGAAAATATTCATTTTGAACAGAAAATAACAATCGGAAAAAAACAACAATGCGAACAATGCGACAAAACAGTTATAAAAAATAATAATACAATTTGACGTCGCACACAATACCGGTGTCACTTCGAAAAAATGCCGACCGCTTCATGAAAAGAGTGATCTCTATTGTTTTTTACATATATTACATATGAAGTGTTAAATATCACTGCAAAGGCCATTTTTTTCTTTTTGTGGTGCTGATATCACTATTAATAACACTGGGGTTTTGTAATTGATAAAACATGCAAACTACTGAAATTAACGCCAAAAGGTTGATGTCCCGCGTAACATTTCCTTCTCTATTGTAACGAATAAATGCTGATATTTGCGTAAATTGCGCGGCATTTTTTATGAAATCTTGATATTCCTTAAATGACGTCTGTTTCCTTCAATGGCTTCATGACCTATGTTCTATGTTCCGTTTGAAAAAGCAAAAAAAGGCAAGAAAATGAAAAGCGGCTGAAATGTCCCAAGGAACGAAATATCAATCAAATGTGTTTAATAACCATTGTTTAGTTGTTATGTACTTGAGTAAATACACCAAAAGTATACTAATAAAAATAGTTTTTTCCTTAATAGTATGTTTTAACATGATTTTAAAGGGGAAAAACGCGGCATGTTTCCAACGCAAAAAAAGCTTTGTCCTATAAAATTTCCCACTATTAAAAAAATAGAATTTTGCTGTAGGCCTGTATTTTACGTCAAGAAAATTATTCTTTGAGTTTTTTTAATTAAAAAAAAAAATTAAGTAAAAAAATAGTTTTTTTATCAGATTATTTTGATATATGGCTTTTGTTACAAAGAACGATAATTTATCTCCGTTATTGAAAAACAGTTGTCAGACACTTTGTCCCATCTATACTTTTTTAGCAACGTTACGCGTTAAACAAGGTGCGTTAACTATCATTATATGATTTTGTATTGATCAATAGCAATAGCGTTCATTTTGCTTTTCTTACCTATACTGTGCTACGGAACTTGATAAGATGCAAAATCTTTAATTTTAGTTTGATGTAAAATGTCCATTTTATAACTATTAAGCAAATATGAAAGTCCCAGAAATATATGACGACAATTCAAACTTAAAAAATCCGGTTTCATGCATATACCATTCGAATAGTAGATAATATTACTATTACCTCCCTTTAATTACAATTTATGTAAAAATATACTTTTTATATTGTATAAGGTAAAACAGTAGCTTGGAAACACAGCTTAGAAGTGTTTATATTAAACATAAAAACAATGTGGAAATTACGAGTTAAAAATATGGTATACAATTGTAATACTTAAAAGGCGATGTCCACGCACTTGCTAAACTATCGATGATTCTTCTCGTCGACTCATACGGTAGGGGGACTATAATCCTTAGAACACCACCACCGAATTATCGCGAATATATCCCATCGTGCAAATGTCTGAAACGATTTGTTTAATTTTTGTCTGGCCAGAAAAACTATGGAAAACCGCCCCATCATCTTGATGCAAAAGATCGCGCAAAATGGTATTAAAAAAAAAAGGATAAAAGTGAGACTAGATCAGAAAAAGCTCTCGGCTCGCATAAAAATCTTCAAGCCCCGTTTGAAAGAAAGGTACAAAACACCAAAGACTCGGTGAGAAAGACAACACAAAGAGAAAAGTTATAAATGCACTTCAGAAATAAAAGGAAAGGGCAAGGGAAAGAAAACAGAAATACTTCACTTCCTAAGACGCCATCAAAACCAATTTCAACGATGAATTGAATTGAATTGGATTTTAGAGTCGCACCAACAGCTAAGGTCATATGGCGACTTTCCAGCTTCCACTGGTGGAGGAAGACCCCAGGTGCCCCTCCGGGCAACTTTCGTGCACGGGCGGGCACCTGGCGTTCCGCAAGCCAGCTGGATAGCTTCCTCACATAAAGATTCCTAAGACCCTGAGGGTTCGAACCTACAGCGGTGAGGGGCAAGTGATTGCAAGTCAGAGACTCTAACCACTCGGCCACGGACGCCCCCTTTCAACGATGACGATTTTGGTGAATTTACATTTGTTAAATAACAAATGTAAATTCGCCAACTGTTAAACAACTAACCGAAAACTACCTGATTAACAGCCCAGAAGATCAATCTGATTGTGTACATTACTTTATTTTTCATAATTTTCCGACTTTATCTTTGAATCAAATATATATAAAACTGTAACATATGTATATAAATCTTAAAACATTAAATGTATAATGGTATTTTTAATTATTCTGAATCCATGCCACATCAAAACATATGTTACAAGTATTGCACTTATCTAGCTATAGTTATAATTTATAAATGAAAACATAAATGCATGTTTTTAATGTTGTTGAATATAATTTGACGTTGTTTTCGTCACGTAGTAAGATGTCATATCTATAATTTACGTTGCATGATGAATCACGTTTAA
>JAWPHD010002868.1:0-237676 GCA_037043455.1 Cyrtodaria siliqua | reverse complement strand
GAAAATCTGTTTACTGTTACCTTGACCTGTTACTCAATATCACGTTAATCAATGCATTATAGTAGCTGAGTCAAATATATAAATTACAAGCATAATCAAACTCATAGTGAATTACACAATGACTTAGAGATCTTCGGGCCTTACTCGGCGTTTAAAACCTTTAAAAACGCAGAAAGTTATCAATTTACATAGTTGTTATATATAGCAATAAATACTTTTGTTTTCTGTACATTTACAATAGGTGTACAATAAATCCAAATGCACAGCATTTTCATGACAACTGATCTAATAAACTAAGATAACACTTAATACACGTATAAGGAAAATTAAAGAAACCATTTTTTTAACCATTACAGACATATTATGAAAACGTGCTTTATGTATCTTTTTTATCTGTACACTAATTTAAAATATAGCATGTGACAGCCATATTATTTGTTTCGAGAGTTTTGATATTAAACTAGAATTTCCCTTCTTTAAAAAATGGTTTGGTCTTGCTTATTAATAAAATTCAAATATCGATAAATGAGAAATAATAATTCAGAACTATAGAGGTAATCCAATGTGATAAATCTTCGTAATCCGATCATTTAATTAAGACAATATATTTCGTCTAACCCTTTGATCTCCTTTCATCCTTTCTAATAATGTACTCAACACAAATCAATCCAAATACTGGTCATCTTATTAACAGATAATTAATTAGCAAACTAAAGTTTGAAGGTGTTTGCACATATTCTATTAATTGCATATAAATTGCGTCTTATTAATAACGGACAATACGTTGACCTATTATTCCAATCAATGGTTATCCAACCCAGTGATTAATCAGTAATTAAAATTAATCAGCACCAATCAAGTAAAAAGGCATCCCTTTTATCTTCTTTGATGTATTTTTAAACAAATCAATTAAGGCATGTTTCTTTATTAATCAGTACAACAGTTCATCTTATTATCTTTTAATTAATTGACAAACCATTTAGTGATGTTGATTGTCTATTTTCAACGGTATATAACCTTGAAATTATCAGTAGCATATCAGTCACTTCTGTGAATCTACTGGTTTCATATCACATACTACAACATTAGTTTTCGTCTGCATATATCACCATGGATATTACTACTGCTGCATCAGGACTCCGTGACCTGTTAGTTGCCCATGACAATACACAAATACAGATGTCTCTCCTAGGTAAGTTTCCAATAACTAATGAGCTTTTAATTTTTATATTTGAATGTGGGTTTTAAATGTTGCCCGCAAAATGAATTGCGTGAAAAGCAATGGTTCATGTTTCGTCTCATTCAGTATGTTTAGGTCGAATAGTATAGAAAAGTCATTATTTGTTAATGTTAAGTTGGCCCGCAAAACTCCCACGAAAAGTCTTACCCTTATTAAGCATGTTACATATTACATCGTAGCTTTGTATCTAAATGATATTTACTCTAGCAATCAAATAATACCGTCCTGTTAATATATATGGTTGTTTATTAGTACCGTGTTTGTAATATCCTATATATCTTATAATATAGCATGAATTTATAAAGTACAATCATGTATGTATGTCCTTGTTTTCAGATGAACAAAACACTTCTATAAGCCAGAGGATGCTCATGTGTTCCATGGGAGGTTCCCGCTCCCAACAGCTCCACCTTGTTCTCCGCTTGTCTGTCAGTGAGGGTGTATGTCAGATGTACACGCAATACGGGAACAAGACATGGCAACAGGTAATTACACATTATTTATATTTTTATATTTTCATATGCGTTCTAGAATTGATTTTGGTGTTTTAGTTTCTAGCACAACTACGTATAAGCAGGATTGCGTTGAGACAAACTCTGAAATCAATAACAAAGAACCAAGAGTGTTGCTACCGCGATTTTCGCTGTGAATTGTATGATTATGCTCTTATTCCACATACTACGTTTATTTACTGACTTTCCTTCGTTATTATTTTCATATAATTTGTTATTCATTTGCTTGTTCCTTCGTTTATTCAAATTTTAATAACTTCAGGTCCAGCAAAAGGCCAGTTCCATCGCGATAGCACTCGAGTCAGACGATAGTGACAGTGAACAGACGTCACCAATGAGGTCAAGGTCATCAGCACCAGTTACCAGCAATGACAAGGCTGTTGGAGTGTGGGCTAGCGCTTTCTGCGAGTTTTACAGAGACTGTTAATGATATCAGTAGCAATAGATATTATATTGTGTGTTGTGATTTAAGAATGTGCTATTCGACTATTGAGACGTGCTAAAGAAGATGTTGTTTGAAATGTGATTGTTATTTATTATCAGCATCATGCTATTATACATATGTTTTATATACATTAATTGTAATACCCTAATGTTAAATATGGGTTATATAATACATGTGATATTATTATGAAAATAAATATTATTGAATATTAGCTTGTACGTTATATTTAAACATAGTTATTTGTTGAAGATTGATGTCGTAAAGCACACTTATTCAGTAGTGACCAATAGCCACCAGAAGATTGACAGTTACACCCCACCTACTGAACATATAAAACGACAGTATAACTTACATATATAGAGTACACATTAACTGTATGTATTACCTTATATGCCTTCAGTACACATACAACTGACAGATTAACTTAAACCGTTCGGTACGGACCAAACTGACAGGATACCGCATACTCTAAAACTAACATAATACGTTACATGCGTACTGCATATATACAATGCGTACTGCACATACAAAACTGACAGTATAACTTACAGCGTGCAGTATATATAAAATTGACAGTATAACTTAGCGTGTATAGCACATATACAACTGACAGTATAACTTACAGCGTACAGCAGATATAAAACTGACAGCATAACATACATTGTAAAGCACATATACAACTGACAGTATAACTTACAGCATACAGCACATATAAAATTGAAAGTATAACATACATTCTAAATCACATATACAACTGACAATATAACTTAAACTGTTCGGTACGCACCAAACTGACAGGATACCGCATACTCTAAAACTAACATAATACGTTACATGCGTACTGCACATATACAATGCGTATAGAATTGATTTTGGTGTTTTAGTTTCATGCACAACTACGTATAAGCAGGATTGCGTTGAGACAAACTCTGAAATCAATAACAAAGAACCAAGAGTGTTGCTACCGCGATTTTCGCTGTGAATTATATGATTATGCTCTTATTCCACATACTACGTTTATTTACTGACTTTCCTTCGTTATTATTTTCATATAATTTGTTATTCATTTGCTTGTTCCTTCGTTTATTCAAATTTTAATAACTTCAGGTCCAGCAAAAGGCCAGTTCCATATTTAAACATAGTTATTTGTTGAAGATTGATGTCGTAAAGCACACTTATTCAGTAGTGACCAATAGCCACCAGAAGATTGACAGTTACACCCCACCTACTGAACATATAAAACGACAGTATAACTTACATATATAGAGTACACATTAACTGTATGTATTACCTTATATGCCTTCAGTACACATACAACTGACAGATTAACTTAAACCGTTCGGTACGGACCAAACTGACAGGATACCGCATACTCTAAAACTAACATAATACGTTACATGCGTACTGCATATATACAATGCGTACTGCACATACAAAACTGACAGTATAACTTAGCGTGTATAGCACATATACAACTGACAGTATAACTTACAGCGTACAGCAGATATAAAACTGACAGCATAACATACATTGTAAAGCACATATACAACTGACAGTATAACTTACAGCATACAGCACATATAAAATTGAAAGTATAACATACATTCTAAATCACATATACAACTGACAATATAACTTAAACTGTTCGGTACGCACCAAACTGACAGGATACCGCATACTCTAAAACTAACATAATACGTTACATGCGTACTGCACATATACAATGCGTACTGCACATATAAAGCTGACAGTATAACTTACAGCGTACAGTACATATACAATTGACAGTATAACTTAGCGTGTATAGCACATATACAACTGACAGTATAACTTACAGCTTACAGCACATATAAAACTGACAGCATAACATACATTGTAAAGCACATATACAACTGACAGTATAACTTACACCATACATCACATATAAAATTACATTATAACGTACAGCGTTCAGAACATACAAAACTGACAGCACAACTTACAGTGTACAGCAGACAAAAAACTGACAGTACAACTTACAACAGTCCATTGTCATACTTTTTTTTAAAGTGTACACCACATATAAGACTGACAGTATAACTAACGGAGTATATCTCATATAAAATTGACAGTATAACATACATTGTACAGCACATATACAACTAACAGTATAACTTACACCATATATCACATATAAAATTACAGTATAACTTGCAGCGTACAGCATATATAAAATTGACAGTACAACTTAAAGTGTACAGCAGACATAAAACAGACAGTACAACTTAAAGTTTACAGCACATTTACAACTGACAGAATAACATACAGCGTACAGCACATATAAGACTGACTCTAAAACTTATATGATACAGCATGCTTACAACTGACAGTATAACTTAGAGCGTACAGTACCTATAAAACTGACGCTATAACATACAATGCAATGTAAACTACATTATCACTTAAAGCGTACAGCACATATAAAACTGACAGTATAACTGACAGTGTACAGTTCATATAACAATTACAGTATAACTTACATCATACATCACATATAAAAAAAAACATTATAACTTACAGTGCACAGCAGACATAAAACTGACAGTACAACTTAAAGTGAACAGCACATATACAACTGACAGAATAACTTACAGTGTACAACACATATAAAACTGACAGTATAACTTACAGCTTACAGAACATATAAAAATACAGTATAACTTACAACGTGCAGCACATATAAAATTACTGTATATATAACAGCGTACAGCACCTATAAAATTGACTTTACAACTTACCTTGTACAGCACACATAAAACTGAAACTACAACTTACAGTGTACAGTACATATACAACTGACTGTATAACTTGCAGTGTTCAGCACATATAAATCTGACAGCGTAAATTACAGTATTCAGCACATATACAACTGACAATTTAACTTACAGTGCACAGCACATATAAAATTGACATTATAACTTACAGCGTACAGCACATATAAAAAAGACAGTTTAGTGTACCGTGTACAGCACACTTAAAAGTTATATTATATCTTAAAGGGTACAGCTTATTTGAAATTGACAGTAGAAATAACATGCAAACAGCACTCATGAAACTGACACGTTCGTATGACTATAGCCAACTGATGAACATGTTATATTTTCCTGAAACAATTTCCAAGATCTTGTTTACTGTTACCTTGACCTGTTACTCAATATCACGTTAATCAATGCACTATAGTAGCTGAGTCAAATATATAAATTACAAGCATAATCAAACTCATAGTGAATTACACAATGACTTAGAGATCTTCGGGCCTTACTCGGCGTTTAAAACCTTTAAAAACGCAGAAAGTTATCAATTTACATAGTTGTTATATATAGCAATAAAAACTTTTGTTTTCTGTACATTTACAATAGGTGTACAATAAATCCAAATGCACAGCATTTTCATGACAACTGATCTAATAAACTAAGATAACACTTAATACACGTATAAGGAAAATTAAAGAAACCATTTTTTTAACCATTACAGACATATTATGAAAACGTGCTTTATGTATCTTTTTTATCTGTACACTAATTTAAAATATAGCATGTGACAGCCATATTATTTGTTTCGAGAGTTTTGATATTAAACTAGAATTTCCCTTCTTTAAAAAATGGTTTGGTCTTGCTTATTAATAAAATTCAAATATCGATAAATGAGAAATAATAATTCAGAACTATAGAGGTAATCCAATGTGATAAATCTTCGTAATCCGATCATTTAATTAAGACAATATATTTCGTCTAACCCTTTGATCTCCTTTCATCCTTTCTAATAATGTACTCAACACAAATCAATCCAAATACTGGTCATCTTATTAACAGATAATTAATTAGCAAACTAAAGTTTGAAGGTGTTTGCACATATTCTATTAATTGCATATAAATTGCGTCTTATTAATAACGGACAATACGTTGACCTATTATTCCAATCAATGGTTATCCAACCCAGTGATTAATCAGTAATTAAAATTAATCAGCACCAATCAAGTAAAAAGGCATCCCTTTTATCTTCTTTGATGTATTTTTAAACAAATCAATTAAGGCATGTTTCTTTATTAATCAGTACAACAGTTCATCTTATTATCTTTTAATTAATTGACAAACCATTTAGTGATGTTGATTGTCTATTTTCAACGGTATATAACCTTGAAATTATCAGTAGCATATCAGTCACTTCTGTGAATCTACTGGTTTCATATCACATACTACAACATTAGTTTTCGTCTGCATATATCACCATGGATATTACTACTGCTGCATCAGGACTCCGTGACCTGTTAGTTGCCCATGACAATACACAAATACAGATGTCTCTCCTAGGTAAGTTTCCAATAACTAATGAGCTTTTAATTTTTATATTTGAATGTGGGTTTTAAATGTTGCCCGCAAAATGAATTGCGTGAAAAGCAATGGTTCATGTTTCGTCTCATTCAGTATGTTTAGGTCGAATAGTATAGAAAAGTCATTATTTGTTAATGTTAAGTTGGCCCGCAAAACTCCCACGAAAAGTCTTACCCTTATTAAGCATGTTACATATTACATCGTAGCTTTGTATCTAAATGATATTTACTCTAGCAATCAAATAATACCGTCCTGTTAATATATATGGTTGTTTATTAGTACCGTGTTTGTAATATCCTATATATCTTATAATATAGCATGAATTTATAAAGTACAATCATGTATGTATGTCCTTGTTTTCAGATGAACAAAACACTTCTATAAGCCAGAGGATGCTCATGTGTTCCATGGGAGGTTCCCGCTCCCAACAGCTCCACCTTGTTCTCCGCTTGTCTGTCAGTGAGGGTGTATGTCAGATGTACACGCAATACGGGAACAAGACATGGCAACAGGTAATTACACATTATTTATATTTTTATATTTTCATATGCGTTCTAGAATTGATTTTGGTGTTTTAGTTTCTAGCACAACTACGTATAAGCAGGATTGCGTTGAGACAAACTCTGAAATCAATAACAAAGAACCAAGAGTGTTGCTACCGCGATTTTCGCTGTGAATTGTATGATTATGCTCTTATTCCACATACTACGTTTATTTACTGCCTTTCCTTCGTTATTATTTTCATATAATTTGTTATTCATTTGCTTGTTCCTTCGTTTATTCAAATTTTAATAACTTCAGGTCCAGCAAAAGGCCAGTTCCATCGCGATAGCACTCGAGTCAGACGATAGTGACAGTGAACAGACGTCACCAATGAGGTCAAGGTCATCAGCACCAGTTACCAGCAATGACAAGGCTGTTGGAGTGTGGGCTAGCGCTTTCTGCGAGTTTTACAGAGACTGTTAATGATATCAGTAGCAATAGATATTATATTGTGTGTTGTGATTTAAGAATGTGCTATTCGACTATTGAGACGTGCTAAAGAAGATGTTGTTTGAAATGTGATTGTTATTTATTATCAGCATCATGCTATTATACATATGTTTTATATACATTAATTGTAATACCCTAATGTTAAATATGGGTTATATAATACATGTGATATTATTATGAAAATAAATATTATTGAATATTAGCTTGTACGTTATATTTAAACATAGTTATTTGTTGAAGATTGATGTCGTAAAGCACACTTATTCAGTAGTGACCAATAGCCACCAGAAGTTTGACAGTTACACCCCACCTACTGAACATATAAAACGACAGTATAACTTACATATATAGAGTACACATTAACTGTATGTATTACCTTATATGCCTTCAGTACACATACAACTGACAGATTAACTTAAACCGTTCGGTACGGACCAAACTGACAGGATACCGCATACTCTAAAACTAACATAATACGTTACATGCGTACTGCATATATACAATGCGTACTGCACATACAAAACTGACAGTATAACTTACAGCGTGCAGTATATATAAAATTGACAGTATAACTTAGCGTGTATAGCACATATACAACTGACAGTATAACTTACAGCGTACAGCAGATATAAAACTGACAGCATAACATACATTGTAAAGCACATATACAACTGACAGTATAACTTACAGCATACAGCACATATAAAATTGAAAGTATAACATACATTCTAAATCACATATACAACTGACAATATAACTTAAACTGTTCGGTACGCACCAAACTGACAGGATACCGCATACTCTAAAACTAACATAATACGTTACATGCGTACTGCACATATACAATGCGTATAGAATTGATTTTGGTGTTTTAGTTTCATGCACAACTACGTATAAGCAGGATTGCGTTGAGACAAACTCTGAAATCAATAACAAAGAACCAAGAGTGTTGCTACCGCGATTTTCGCTGTGAATTATATGATTATGCTCTTATTCCACATACTACGTTTATTTACTGACTTTCCTTCGTTATTATTTTCATATAATTTGTTATTCATTTGCTTGTTCCTTCGTTTATTCAAATTTTAATAACTTCAGGTCCAGCAAAAGGCCAGTTCCATATTTAAACATAGTTATTTGTTGAAGATTGATGTCGTAAAGCACACTTATTCAGTAGTGACCAATAGCCACCAGAAGATTGACAGTTACACCCCACCTACTGAACATATAAAACGACAGTATAACTTACATATATAGAGTACACATTAACTGTATGTATTACCTTATATGCCTTCAGTACACATACAACTGACAGATTAACTTAAACCGTTCGGTACGGACCAAACTGACAGGATACCGCATACTCTAAAACTAACATAATACGTTACATGCGTACTGCATATATACAATGCGTACTGCACATACAAAACTGACAGTATAACTTAGCGTGTATAGCACATATACAACTGACAGTATAACTTACAGCGTACAGCAGATATAAAACTGACAGCATAACATACATTGTAAAGCACATATACAACTGACAGTATAACTTACAGCATACAGCACATATAAAATTGAAAGTATAACATACATTCTAAATCACATATACAACTGACAATATAACTTAAACTGTTCGGTACGCACCAAACTGACAGGATACCGCATACTCTAAAACTAACATAATACGTTACATGCGTACTGCACATATACAATGCGTACTGCACATATAAAGCTGACAGTATAACTTACAGCGTACAGTACATATACAATTGACAGTATAACTTAGCGTGTATAGCACATATACAACTGACAGTATAACTTACAGCTTACAGCACATATAAAACTGACAGCATAACATACATTGTAAAGCACATATACAACTGACAGTATAACTTACACCATACATCACATATAAAATTACATTATAACGTACAGCGTTCAGAACATACAAAACTGACAGCACAACTTACAGTGTACAGCAGACAAAAAACTGACAGTACAACTTACAACAGTCCATTGTCATACTTTTTGTTAAAGTGTACACCACATATAAGACTGACAGTATAACTAACGGAGTATATCTCATATAAAATTGACAGTATAACATACATTGTACAGCACATATACAACTAACAGTATAACTTACACCATATATCACATATAAAATTACAGTATAACTTGCAGCGTACAGCATATATAAAATTGACAGTACAACTTAAAGTGTACAGCAGACATAAAACAGACAGTACAACTTAAAGTTTACAGCACATTTACAACTGACAGAATAACATACAGCGTACAGCACATATAAGACTGACTCTAAAACTTATATGATACAGCATGCTTACAACTGACAGTATAACTTAGAGCGTACAGTACCTATACAACTGACGCTATAACATACAATGCAATGTAAACTACATTATAACTTAAAGCGTACAGCACATATAAAACTGACAGTATAACTGACAGTGTACAGTTCATATAACAATTACAGTATAACTTACATCATACATCACATATAAAAAAAACATTATAACTTACAGTGCACAGCAGACATAAAACTGACAGTACAACTTAAAGTGAACAGCACATATACAACTGACAGAATAACTTACAGTGTACAACACATATAAAACTGACAGTATAACTTACAGCTTACAGAACATATAAAAATACAGTATAACTTACAACGTGCAGCACATATAAAATTACTGTATATATAACAGCGTACAGCACCTATAAAATTGACTTTACAACTTACCTTGTACAGCACACATAAAACTGAAACTACAACTTACAGTGTACAGTACATATACAACTGACTGTATAACTTGCAGTGTTCAGCACATATAAATCTGACAGCGTAAATTACAGTATTCAGCACATATACAACTGACAATTTAACTTACAGTGCACAGCACATATAAAATTGACATTATAACTTACAGCGTACAGCACATATAAAAAAGACAGTTTAGTGTACCGTGTACAGCACACTTAAAAGTTATATTATATCTTAAAGGGTACAGCTTATTTGAAATTGACAGTAGAAATAACATGCAAACAGCACTCATGAAATTGACACGTTCGTATGACTATAGCCAACTGATGAACATGTTATATTTTCCTGAAACAATTTCCAAGATCTTGTTTACTGTTACCTTGACCTGTTACTCAATATCACGTTAATCAATGCATTATAGTAGCTGAGTCAAATATATAAATTACAAGCATAATCAAACTCATAGTGAATTACACAATGACTTAGAGATCTTCGGGCCTTACTCGGCGTTTAAAACCTTTAAAAACGCAGAAAGTTATCAATTTACATAGTTGTTATATATAGCAATAAATACTTTTGTTTTCTGTACATTTACAATAGGTGTACAATAAATCCAAATGCACAGCATTTTCATGACAACTGATCTAATAAACTAAGATAACACTTAATACACGTATAAGGAAAATTAAAGAAACCATTTTTTTAACCATTACAGACATATTATGAAAACGTGCTTTATGTATCTTTTTTATCTGTACACTAATTTAAAATATAGCATGTGACAGCCATATTTTTTGTTTCGAGAGTTTTGATATTAAACTAGAATTTCCCTTCTTTAAAAAAGGGTTTGGTCTTGCTTATTAATAAAATTCAAATATCGATAAATGAGAAATAATAATTCAGAACTATAGAGGTAATCCAATGTAATAAATCTTCGTAATCCGATCATTTAATTAAGACAATATATTTCGTCTAACCCTTTGATGTCCTTTCGTCCTTTCTAATAATGTACTCAACACAAATCAATCCAAATACTGGTCATCTTATTAACAGATAATTAATTAGCAAACTAAAGTTTGAAGGTGTTTGCACATATTCTATTAATTGCATATAAATTGCGTCTTATTAATAACGGACAATACGTTGACCTATTATTCCAATCAATGGTTATCCAACCCAGTGATTAATCAGTAATTAAAATTAATCAGCACCAATCAAGTAAAAAGGCATCCCTTTTATCTTCTTTGATGTATTTTTAAACAAATCAATTAAGGCATGTTTCTTTATTAATCAGTACAACAGTTCATCTTATTATCTTTTAATTAATTGACAAACCATTTAGTGATGTTGATTGTCTATTTTCAACGGTATATAACCTTGAAATTATCAGTAGCATATCAATCACTTCTGTGAATCTACTGGTTTCATATCACATACTACAACATTAGTTTTCGTCTGCATATATCACCATGGATATTACTACTGCTGCATCAGGACTCCGTGACCTGTTAGTTGCCCATGACAATACACAAATACAGCTGTCTCTCCTAGGTAAGTTTCCAATAACTAATGAGCTTTTAATTTTTATATTTGAATGTGGGTTTTAAATGTTGCCCGCAAAATGAATTGCGTGAAAAGCAATGGTTCAGCAAAAGGCCAGTTCCATCGCGATAGCACTCGAGTCAGACGATAGTGACAGTGAACAGACGTCACCAATGAGGTCAAGGTCATCAGCACCAGTTACCAGCAATGACAAGGCTGTTGGAGTGTGGGCTAGCGCTTTCTGCGAGTTTTACAGAGACTGTTAATGATATCAGTAGCAATAGATATTATATTGTGTGTTGTGATTTAAGAATGTGCTATTCGACTATTGAGACGTGCTAAAGAAGATGTTGTTTGAAATGTGATTGTTATTTATTATCAGCATCATGCTATTATACATATGTTTTATATACATTAATTGTAATACCCTAATGTTAAATATGGGTTATATAATACATGTGATATTATTATGAAAATAAATATTATTGAATATTAGCTTGTACGTTATATTTAAACATAGTTATTTGTTGAAGATTGATGTCGTAAAGCACACTTATTCAGTAGTGACCAATAGCCACCAGAAGATTGACAGTTACACCCCACCTACTGAACATATAAAACGACAGTATAACTTACATATATAGAGTACACATTAACTGTATGTATTACCTTATATGCCTTCAGTACACATACAACTGACAGATTAACTTAAACCGTTCGGTACGGACCAAACTGACAGGATACCGCATACTCTAAAACTAACATAATACGTTACATGCGTACTGCATATATACAATGCGTACTGCACATACAAAACTGACAGTATAACTTACAGCGTGCTGTATATATAAAATTGACAGTATAACTTAGCGTGTATAGCACATATACAACTGACAGTATAACTTACAGCGTACAGCAGATATAAAACTGACAGCATAACATACATTGTAAAGCACATATACAACTGACAGTATAACTTACAGCATACAGCACATATAAAATTGAAAGTATAACATACATTCTAAATCACATATACAACTGACAATATAACTTAAACTGTTCGGTACGCACCAAACTGACAGGATACCGCATACTCTAAAACTAACATAATACGTTACATGCGTACTGCACATATACAATGCGTATAGAATTGATTTTGGTGTTTTAGTTTCATGCACAACTACGTATAAGCAGGATTGCGTTGAGACAAACTCTGAAATCAATAACAAAGAACCAAGAGTGTTGCTACCGCGATTTTCGCTGTGAATTATATGATTATGCTCTTATTCCACATACTACGTTTATTTACTGACTTTCCTTCGTTATTATTTTCATATAATTTGTTATTCATTTGCTTGTTCCTTCGTTTATTCAAATTTTAATAACTTCAGGTCCAGCAAAAGGCCAGTTCCATATTTAAACATAGTTATTTGTTGAAGATTGATGTCGTAAAGCACACTTATTCAGTAGTGACCAATAGCCACCAGAAGATTGACAGTTACACCCCACCTACTGAACATATAAAACGACAGTATAACTTACATATATAGAGTACACATTAACTGTATGTATTACCTTATATGCCTTCAGTACACATACAACTGACAGATTAACTTAAACCGTTCGGTACGGACCAAACTGACAGGATACCGCATACTCTAAAACTAACATAATACGTTACATGCGTACTGCATATATACAATGCGTACTGCACATACAAAACTGACAGTATAACTTAGCGTGTATAGCACATATACAACTGACAGTATAACTTACAGCGTACAGCAGATATAAAACTGACAGCATAACATACATTGTAAAGCACATATACAACTGACAGTATAACTTACAGCATACAGCACATATAAAATTGAAAGTATAACATACATTCTAAATCACATATACAACTGACAATATAACTTAAACTGTTCGGTACGCACCAAACTGACAGGATACCGCATACTCTAAAACTAACATAATACGTTACATGCGTACTGCACATATACAATGCGTACTGCACATATAAAGCTGACAGTATAACTTACAGCGTACAGTACATATACAATTGACAGTATAACTTAGCGTGTATAGCACATATACAACTGACAGTATAACTTACAGCTTACAGCACATATAAAACTGACAGCATAACATACATTGTAAAGCACATATACAACTGACAGTATAACTTACACCATACATCACATATAAAATTACATTATAACGTACAGCGTTCAGAACATACAAAACTGACAGCACAACTTACAGTGTACAGCAGACAAAAAACTGACAGTACAACTTACAACAGTCCATTGTCATACTTTTTTTTAAAGTGTACACCACATATAAGACTGACAGTATAACTAACGGAGTATATCTCATATAAAATTGACAGTATAACATACATTGTACAGCACATATACAACTAACAGTATAACTTACACCATATATCACATATAAAATTACAGTATAACTTGCAGCGTACAGCATATATAAAATTGACAGTACAACTTAAAGTGTACAGCAGACATAAAACAGACAGTACAACTTAAAGTTTACAGCACATTTACAACTGACAGAATAACATACAGCGTACAGCACATATAAGACTGACTCTAAAACTTATATGATACAGCATGCTTACAACTGACAGTATAACTTAGAGCGTACAGTACCTATAAAACTGACGCTATAACATACAATGCAATGTAAACTACATTATCACTTAAAGCGTACAGCACATATAAAACTGACAGTATAACTGACAGTGTACAGTTCATATAACAATTACAGTATAACTTACATCATACATCACATATAAAAAAAAACATTATAACTTACAGTGCACAGCAGACATAAAACTGACAGTACAACTTAAAGTGAACAGCACATATACAACTGACAGAATAACTTACAGTGTACAACACATATAAAACTGACAGTATAACTTACAGCTTACAGAACATATAAAAATACAGTATAACTTACAACGTGCAGCACATATAAAATTACTGTATATATAACAGCGTACAGCACCTATAAAATTGACTTTACAACTTACCTTGTACAGCACACATAAAACTGAAACTACAACTTACAGTGTACAGTACATATACAACTGACTGTATAACTTGCAGTGTTCAGCACATATAAATCTGACAGCGTAAATTACAGTATTCAGCACATATACAACTGACAATTTAACTTACAGTGCACAGCACATATAAAATTGACATTATAACTTACAGCGTACAGCACATATAAAAAAGACAGTTTAGTGTACCGTGTACAGCACACTTAAAAGTTATATTATATCTTAAAGGGTACAGCTTATTTGAAATTGACAGTAGAAATAACATGCAAACAGCACTCATGAAACTGACACGTTCGTATGACTATAGCCAACTGATGAACATGTTATATTTTCCTGAAACAATTTCCAAGATCTTGTTTACTGTTACCTTGACCTGTTACTCAATATCACGTTAATCAATGCATTATAGTAGCTGAGTCAAATATATAAATTACAAGCATAATCAAACTCATAGTGAATTACACAATGACTTAGAGATCTTCGGGCCTTACTCGGCGTTTAAAACCTTTAAAAACGCAGAAAGTTATCAATTTACATAGTTGTTATATATAGCAATAAAAACTTTTGTTTTCTGTACATTTACAATAGGTGTACAATAAATCCAAATGCACAGCATTTTCATGACAACTGATCTAATAAACTAAGATAACACTTAATACACGTATAAGGAAAATTAAAGAAACCATTTTTTTAACCATTACAGACATATTATGAAAACGTGCTTTATGTATCTTTTTTATCTGTACACTAATTTAAAATATAGCATGTGACAGCCATATTATTTGTTTCGAGAGTTTTGATATTAAACTAGAATTTCCCTTCTTTAAAAAATGGTTTGGTCTTGCTTATTAATAAAATTCAAATATCGATAAATGAGAAATAATAATTCAGAACTATAGAGGTAATCCAATGTGATAAATCTTCGTAATCCGATCATTTAATTAAGACAATATATTTCGTCTAACCCTTTGATCTCCTTTCATCCTTTCTAATAATGTACTCAACACAAATCAATCCAAATACTGGTCATCTTATTAACAGATAATTAATTAGCAAACTAAAGTTTGAAGGTGTTTGCACATATTCTATTAATTGCATATAAATTGCGTCTTATTAATAACGGACAATACGTTGACCTATTATTCCAATCAATGGTTATCCAACCCAGTGATTAATCAGTAATTAAAATTAATCAGCACCAATCAAGTAAAAAGGCATCCCTTTTATCTTCTTTGATGTATTTTTAAACAAATCAATTAAGGCATGTTTCTTTATTAATCAGTACAACAGTTCATCTTATTATCTTTTAATTAATTGACAAACCATTTAGTGATGTTGATTGTCTATTTTCAACGGTATATAACCTTGAAATTATCAGTAGCATATCAGTCACTTCTGTGAATCTACTGGTTTCATATCACATACTACAACATTAGTTTTCGTCTGCATATATCACCATGGATATTACTACTGCTGCATCAGGACTCCGTGACCTGTTAGTTGCCCATGACAATACACAAATACAGATGTCTCTCCTAGGTAAGTTTCCAATAACTAATGAGCTTTTAATTTTTATATTTGAATGTGGGTTTTAAATGTTGCCCGCAAAATGAATTGCGTGAAAAGCAATGGTTCATGTTTCGTCTCATTCAGTATGTTTAGGTCGAATAGTATAGAAAAGTCATTATTTGTTAATGTTAAGTTGGCCCGCAAAACTCCCACGAAAAGTCTTACCCTTATTAAGCATGTTACATATTACATCGTAGCTTTGTAACTAAATGATATTTACTCTAGCAATCAAATAATACCGTCCTGTTAATATATATGGTTGTTTATTAGTACCGTTTTTGTAATATCCTATATATCTTATAATATAGCATGAATTTATAAAGTACAATCATGTATGTATGTCCTTGTTTTCAGATGAACAAAACACTTCTATAAGCCAGAGGATGCTCATGTGTTCCATGGGAGGTTCCCGCTCCCAACAGCTCCACCTTGTTCTCCGCTTGTCTGTCAGTGAGGGTGTATGTCAGATGTACACGCAATACGGGAACAAGACATGGCAACAGGTAATTACACATTATTTATATTTTTATATTTTCATATGCGTTCTAGAATTGATTTTGGTGTTTTAGTTTCTAGCACAACTACGTATAAGCAGGATTGCGTTGAGACAAACTCTGAAATCAATAACAAAGAACCAAGAGTGTTGCTACCGCGATTTTCGCTGTGAATTGTATGATTATGCTCTTATTCCACATACTACGTTTATTTACTGACTTTCCTTCGTTATTATTTTCATATAATTTGTTATTCATTTGCTTGTTCCTTCGTTTATTCAAATTTTAATAACTTCAGGTCCAGCAAAAGGCCAGTTCCATCGCGATAGCACTCGAGTCAGACGATAGTGACAGTGAACAGACGTCACCAATGAGGTCAAGGTCATCAGCACCAGTTACCAGCAATGACAAGGCTGTTGGAGTGTGGGCTAGCGCTTTCTGCGAGTTTTACAGAGACTGTTAATGATATCAGTAGCAATAGATATTATATTGTGTGTTGTGATTTAAGAATGTGCTATTCGACTATTGAGACGTGCTAAAGAAGATGTTGTTTGAAATGTGATTGTTATTTATTATCAGCATCATGTTATTATACATATGTTTTATATACATTAATTGTAATACCCTAATGTTAAATATGGGTTATATAATACATGTGATATTATTATGAAAATAAATATTATTGAATATTAGCTTGTACGTTATATTTAAACATAGTTATTTGTTGACGATTGATGTCGTAAAGCACACTTATTCAGTAGTGACCAATAGCCACCAGAAGATTGACAGTTACACCCCACCTACTGAACATATAAAACGACAGTATAACTTACATATATAGAGTACACATTAACTGTATGTATTACCTTATATGCCTTCAGTACACATACAACTGACAGATTAACTTAAACCGTTCGGTACGGACCAAACTGACAGGATACCGCATACTCAAAAACTAACATAATACGTTACATGCGTACTGCATATATACAATGCGTACTGCACATACAAAACTGACAGTATAACTTACAGCGTGCAGTATATATAAAATTGACAGTATAACTTAGCGTGTATAGCACATATACAACTGACAGTATAACTTACAGCGTACAGCAGATATAAAACTGACAGCATAACATACATTGTAAAGCACATATACAACTGACAGTATAACTTACAGCATACAGCACATATAAAATTGAAAGTATAACATACATTCTAAATCACATATACAACTGACAATATAACTTAAACTGTTCGGTACGCACCAAACTGACAGGATACCGCATACTCTAAAACTAACATAATACGTTACATGCGTACTGCACATATACAATGCGTATAGAATTGATTTTGGTGTTTTAGTTTCATGCACAACTACGTATAAGCAGGATTGCGTTGAGACAAACTCTGAAATCAATAACAAAGAACCAAGAGTGTTGCTACCGCGATTTTCGCTGTGAATTATATGATTATGCTCTTATTCCACATACTACGTTTATTTACTGACTTTCCTTCGTTATTATTTTCATATAATTTGTTATTCATTTGCTTGTTCCTTCGTTTATTCAAATTTTAATAACTTCAGGTCCAGCAAAAGGCCAGTTCCATATTTAAACATAGTTATTTGTTGAAGATTGATGTCGTAAAGCACACTTATTCAGTAGTGACCAATAGCCACCAGAAGATTGACAGTTACACCCCACCTACTGAACATATAAAACGACAGTATAACTTACATATATAGAGTACACATTAACTGTATGTATTACCTTATATGCCTTCAGTACACATACAACTGACAGATTAACTTAAACCGTTCGGTACGGACCAAACTGACAGGATACCGCATACTCTAAAACTAACATAATACGTTACATGCGTACTGCATATATACAATGCGTACTGCACATACAAAACTGACAGTATAACTTAGCGTGTATAGCACATATACAACTGACAGTATAACTTACAGCGTACAGCAGATATAAAACTGACAGCATAACATACATTGTAAAGCACATATACAACTGACAGTATAACTTACAGCATACAGCACATATAAAATTGAAAGTATAACATACATTCTAAATCACATATACAACTGACAATATAACTTAAACTGTTCGGTACGCACCAAACTGACAGGATACCGCATACTCTAAAACTAACATAATACGTTACATGCGTACTGCACATATACAATGCGTACTGCACATATAAAGCTGACAGTATAACTTACAGCGTACAGTACATATACAATTGACAGTATAACTTAGCGTGTATAGCACATATACAACTGACAGTATAACTTACAGCTTACAGCACATATAAAACTGACAGCATAACATACATTGTAAAGCACATATACAACTGACAGTATAACTTACACCATACATCACATATAAAATTACATTATAACGTACAGCGTTCAGAACATACAAAACTGACAGCACAACTTACAGTGTACAGCAGACAAAAAACTGACAGTACAACTTACAACAGTCCATTGTCATACTTTTTTTAAAGTGTACACCACATATAAGACTGACAGTATAACTAACGGAGTATATCTCATATAAAATTGACAGTATAACATACATTGTACAGCACATATACAACTAACAGTATAACTTACACCATATATCACATATAAAATTACAGTATAACTTGCAGCGTACAGCATATATAAAATTGACAGTACAACTTAAAGTGTACAGCAGACATAAAACAGACAGTACAACTTAAAGTTTACAGCACATTTACAACTGACAGAATAACATACAGCGTACAGCACATATAAGACTGACTCTAAAACTTATATGATACAGCATGCTTACAACTGACAGTATAACTTAGAGCGTACAGTACCTATAAAACTGACGCTATAACATACAATGCAATGTAAACTACATTATAACTTAAAGCGTACAGCACATATAAAACTGACAGTATAACTGACAGTGTACAGTTCATATAACAATTACAGTATAACTTACATCATACATCACATATAAAAAAAACATTATAACTTACAGTGCACAGCAGACATAAAACTGACAGTACAACTTAAAGTGAACAGCACATATACAACTGACAGAATAACTTACAGTGTACAACACATATAAAACTGACAGTATAACTTACAGCTTACAGAACATATAAAAATACAGTATAACTTACAACGTGCAGCACATATAAAATTACTGTATATATAACAGCGTACAGCACCTATAAAATTGACTTTACAACTTACCTTGTACAGCACACATAAAACTGAAACTACAACTTACAGTGTACAGTACATATACAACTGACTGTATAACTTGCAGTGTTCAGCACATATAAATCTGACAGCGTAAATTACAGTATTCAGCACATATACAACTGACAATTTAACTTACAGTGCACAGCACATATAAAATTGACATTATAACTTACAGCGTACAGCACATATAAAAAAGACAGTTTAGTGTACCGTGTACAGCACACTTAAAAGTTATATTATATCTTAAAGGGTACAGCTTATTTGAAATTGACAGTAGAAATAACATGCAAACAGCACTCATGAAACTGACACGTTCGTATGACTATAGCCAACTGATGAACATGTTATATTTTCCTGAAACAATTTCCAAGATCTTGTTTACTGTTACCTTGACCTGTTACTCAATATCACGTTAATCAATGCATTATAGTAGCTGAGTCAAATATATAAATTACAAGCATAATCAAACACATAGTGAATTACACAATGACTTAGAGATCTTCGAGCCTTACTCGGCGTTTAAAACCTTTAAAAACGCAGAAAGTTATCAATTTACATAGTTGTTATACATAGCAATAAATACTTTTGTTTTCTGTACATTTACAATAGGTGTACAATAAATCCAAATGCACAGCATTTTCATGACAACTGATCTAATAAACTAAGATAACACTTAATACACGTATAAGGAAAATTAAAGAAACCATTTTTTTAACCATTACAGACATATTATGAAAACGTGATTTATGAGTCTTTTTTATCTGTACACTAATTTAAAATATAGCATGTGACAGCCATATTATTTGTTTCGAGAGTATTGATATTAAACTAGAATTTCCCTTCTTTAAAAAATGGTTTGGTCTTGCTTATTAACAAAATTCAAATATCGATAAATGAGAAATAATAATTCAGAACTATAGAGGTAATCCAATGTGATAAATCTTCGTAATCCGATCATTTAATTAAGACAATATATTTCGTCTAACCCTTTGATCTCCTTTCATCCTTTCTAATAATGTACTCAACACAAATCAATCCAAATACTGGTCATCTTATTAACAGATAATTAATTAGCAAACTAAAGTTTGAAGGTGTTTGCACATATTCTATTAATTGCATATAAATTGCGTCTTATTAATAACGGACAATACGTTGACCTATTATTCCAATCAATGGTTATCCAACCCAGTGATTAATCAGTAATTAAAATTAATCAGCACCAATCAAGTAAAAAGGCATCCCTTTTATCTTCTTTGATGTATTTTTAAACAAATCAATTAAGGCATGTTTCTTTATTAATCAGTACAACAGTTCATCTTATTATCTTTTAATTAATTGACAAACCATTTAGTGATGTTGATTGTCTATTTTCAACGGTATATAACCTTGAAATTATCAGTAGCATATCAGTCACTTCTGTGAATCTACTGGTTTCATATCACATACTACAACATTAGTTTTCGTCTGCATATATCACCATGGATATTACTACTGCTGCATCAGGACTCCGTGACCTGTTAGTTGCCCATGACAATACACAAATACAGATGTCTCTCCTAGGTAAGTTTCCAATAACTAATGAGCTTTTAATTTTTATATTTGAATGTGGGTTTTAAATGTTGCCCGCAAAATGAATTGCGTGAAAAGCAATGGTTCATGTTTCGTCTCATTCAGTATGTTTAGGTCGAATAGTATAGAAAAGTCATTATTTGTTAATGTTAAGTTGGCCCGCAAAACTCCCACGAAAAGTCTTACCTTTTTTAAGCATGTTACATATTACATCGTAGCTTTGTAACTAAATGATATTTACTCTAGCAATCAAATAATACCGTCCTGTTAATATATATGGTTGTTTATTAGTACCGTGTTTGTAATATCCTATATATCTTATAATATAGCATGAATTTATAAAGTACAATCATGTATGTATGTCCTTGTTTTCAGATGAACAAAACACTTCTATAAGCCAGAGGATGCTCATGTGTTCCATGGGAGGTTCCCGCTCCCAACAGCTCCACCTTGTTCTCCGCTTGTCTGTCAGTGAGGGTGTATGTCAGATGTACACGCAATACGGGAACAAGACATGGCAACAGGTAATTACACATTATTTATATTTTTATATTTTCATATGCGTTATAGAATTGATTTTGGTGTTTTAGTTTCATGCACAACTACGTATAAGCAGGATTGCGTTGAGACAAACTCTGAA
The DNA here is from genome assembly GCA_037043455.1 of Cyrtodaria siliqua. Classification (NCBI taxonomy): domain Eukaryota; kingdom Metazoa; phylum Mollusca; class Bivalvia; order Adapedonta; family Hiatellidae; genus Cyrtodaria; species Cyrtodaria siliqua. The sequence continues at coordinate 215,152 of JAWPHD010002868.1, read as the reverse complement.
ATCAATAACAAAGAACCAAGAGTGTTGCTACCGCGATTTTCGCTGTGAATTATATGATTATGCTCTTATTCCACATACTACGTTTATTTACTGACTTTCCTTCGTTATTATTTTCATATAATTTGTTATTCATTTGCTTGTTCCTTCGTTTATTCAAATTTTAATAACTTCAGGTCCAGCAAAAGGCCAGTTCCATCGCGATAGCACTCGAGTCAGACGATAGTGACAGTGAACAGACGTCACCAATGAGGTCAAGGTCATCAGCACCAGTTACCAGCAATGACAAGGCTGTTGGAGTGTGGGCTAGCGCTTTTTGCGAGTTTTACAGAGACTGTTAATGATATCAGTAGCAATAGATATTATATTGTGTTTTTGTGATTTAAGAATGTGCTATTCGACTATTGAGACGTGCTAAAGAAGATGTTGTTTGTAATGTGATTGTTATTTATTATCAGCATCATGCTATTATACATATGTTTTATATACATTAATTGTAATACCCTAATGTTAAATATGGGTTATATAATACATGTGATATTATTATGTAAATAAATATTATTGAATATTAGCTTGTACGTTATATTTAAACATAGTTATTTGTTGAAGATTGATGTCGTAAAGCACACTTATTCAGTAGTGACCAATAGCCACCAGAAGATTGACAGTTACACCCCACCTACTGAACATATAAAACGACAGTATAACTTACATATATAGAGTACACATTAACTGTATGTATTACCTTATATGCCTTCAGTACACATACAACTGACAGATTAACTTAAACTGTTCGGTACGGACCAAACTGACAGGATACCGCATACTCTAAAACTAACATAATACGTTACATGCGTACTGCATATATACAATGCGTACTGCACATACAAAACTGACAGTATAACTTACAGCGTGCAGTATATATAAAATTGACAGTATAACTTAGCGTGTATAGCACATATACAACTGACAGTATAACTTACAGCGTACAGCAGATATAAAACTGACAGCATAACATACATTGTAAAGCACATATACAACTGACAGTATAACTTACAGCATACAGCACATATAAAATTGAAAGTATAACATACATTCTAAATCACATATACAACTGACAATATAACTTAAACTGTTCGGTACGCACCAAACTGACAGGATACCGCATACTCTAAAACTAACATAATACGTTACATGCGTACTGCACATATACAATGCGTACTGCACATATAAAGCTGACAGTATAACTTACAGCGTACAGTACATATACAATTGACAGTATAACTTAGCGTGTATAGCACATATACAACTGACAGTATAACTTACAGCTTACAGCACATATAAAACTGACAGCATAACATACATTGTAAAGCACATATACAACTGACAGTATAACTTACACCATACATCACATATAAAATTACATTATAACGTACAGCGTTCAGAACATACAAAACTGACAGCACAACTTACAGTGTACAGCAGACAAAAAACTGACAGTACAACTTACAACAGTCCATTGTCATACTTTTTTTTAAAGTGTACACCACATATAAGACTGACAGTATAACTAACGGAGTATATCTCATATAAAATTGACAGTATAACATACATTGTACAGCACATATACAACTAACAGTATAACTTACACCATATATCACATATAAAATTACAGTATAACTTGCAGCGTACAGCATATATAAAATTGACAGTACAACTTAAAGTGTTCAGCAGACATAAAACAGACAGTACAACTTAAAGTTTACAGCACATTTACAACTGACAGAATAACATACAGCGTACAGCACATATAAGACTGACTCTAAAACTTATATGATACAGCATGCTTACAACTGACAGTATAACTTAGAGCGTACAGTACCTATAAAACTGACGCTATAACATACAATGCAATGTAAACTACATTATAACTTAAAGCGTACAGCACATATAAAACTGACAGTATAACTGACAGTGTACAGTTCATATAACAATTACAGTATAACTTACATCATACATCACATATAAAAAAAACATTATAACTTACAGTGCACAGCAGACATAAAACTGACAGTACAACTTAAAGTGAACAGCACATATACAACTGACAGAATAACTTACAGTGTACAACACATATAAAACTGACAGTATAACTTACAGCTTACAGAACATATAAAAATACAGTATAACTTACAACGTGCAGCACATATAAAATTACTGTATATATAACAGCGTACAGCACCTATAAAATTGACTTTACAACTTACCTTGTACAGCACACATAAAACTGAAACTACAACTTACAGTGTACAGTACATATACAACTGACTGTATAACTTGCAGTGTTCAGCACATATAAATCTGACAGCGTAAATTACAGTATTCAGCACATATACAACTGACAATTTAACTTACAGTGCACAGCACATATAAAATTGACATTATAACTTACAGCGTACAGCACATATAAAAAAGACAGTTTAGTGTACCGTGTACAGCACACTTAAAAGTTATATTATATCTTAAAGGGTACAGCTTATTTGAAATTGACAGTAGAAATAACATGCAAACAGCACTCATGAAACTGACACGTTCGTATGACTATAGCCAACTGATGAACATGTTATATTTTCCTGAAACAATTTCCAAGATCTTGTTTACTGTTACCTTGACCTGTTACTCAATATCACGTTAATCAATGCATTATAGTAGCTGAGTCAAATATATAAATTACAAGCATAATCAAACACATAGTGAATTACACAATGACTTAGAGATCTTCGAGCCTTACTCGGCGTTTAAAACCTTTAAAAACGCAGAAAGTTATCAATTTACATAGTTGTTATATATAGCAATAAATACTTTTGTTTTCTGTACATTTACAATAGGTGTACAATAAATCCAAATGCACAGCATTTTCATGACAACTGATCTAATAAACTAAGATAACACTTAATACACGTATAAGGAAAATTAAAGAAACCATTTTTTTAACCATTACAGACATATTATGAAAACGTGCTTTATGAGTCTTTTTTATCTGTACACTAATTTAAAATATAGCATGTGACAGCCATATTATTTGTTTCGAGAGTATTGATATTAAACTAGAATTTCCCTTCTTTAAAAAATGGTTTGGTCTTGCTTATTAACAAAATTCAAATATCGATAAATGAGAAATAATAATTCAGAACTAAAGAGGTAATCCAATGTGATAAATCTTCGTAATCCGATCATTTAATTAAGACAATATATTTCGTCTAACCCTTTGATGTCCTTTCATCCTTTCTAATAATGTACTTAACACAAATCAATCCAAATACTGGTCATCTTATTAACAGATAATTAATTAGCAAACTAAAGTTTGAAGGTGTTTGCACATATTCTATTAATTGCATATAAATTGCGTCTTATTAATAACGGACAATACGTTGACCTATTATTCCAATCAATGGTTATCCAATCCAGTGATTAATCAGTAATTAAAATCAATCAGCACCAATCAAGTAAAAAGGCATCCCTTTTATCTTCTTTGATGTATTTTTAAACAAATCAATTAAGGCATGTTTCTTTATTAATCTGTACAACAGTTCATCTTAGTATCTTTTAATTAATTGACAAACCATTTAGTGATGTTGATTGTCTATTTTCAACGGTATATAACCTTGAAATTATCAGTAGCATATCAATCACTTCTGTGAATCTACTGGTTTCATATCACATACTACAACATTAGTTTTCGTCTGCATATATCACCATGGATATTACTACTGCTGCATCAGGACTCCGTGACCTGTTAGTTGCCCATGACAATACACAAATACAGCTGTCTCTCCTAGGTAAGTTTCCAATAACTAATGAGCTTTTACTTTTTATATTTGAATGTGGGTTTTTAAATGTTATTTTCAAAATTAAGCAAATTATCAATAACAAACGGTAGGTCAGTGATCTGTTTCTTGTTTATAATAATATATCCTGTCATTAAAATATGGTAGTGGCCCCTCGCTCATAAACAATAAAAAAGCACACGTTACTCCGCAAAATGAATTGCGTGAAAAGCAATGGTTCATGTTTCGTCTCATTCAGTATGTTTTGGTCGAATAGTATAGAAAAGTCATTATTTGTTAATGTTAAGTTGGCCCGCAAAACTCCCACGAAAAGTCTTACCCTTTTTAAGCATGTTACATATTACATCGTAGCTTTGTAACTAAATGATATTTACTCTAGCAATCAAATAATACCGTCCTGTTAATATATATGGTTGTTTATTAGTACCGTGTTTGTAATATCCTATATATCTTATAATATAGCATGAATTTATAAAGTACAATCATGTATGTATGTCCTTGTTTTCAGATGAACAAAACACTTCTATAAGCCAGAGGATGCTCATGTGTTCCATGGGAGGTTCCCGCTCCCAACAGCTCCACCTTGTTCTCCGCTTGTCTGTCAGTGAGGGTGTACGTCAGATGTACACGCAATACGGGAACAAGACATGGCAACAGGTAATTATACATTATTCATATTTTTATATTTTCATATGCGTTATAGAATTGATTTTGGTGTTTTAGTTTCTAGCACAACTACGTATAAGCAGGACTGCGTTGAGACAAACTCTGAAATCAATAACAAAAAACCAAGAGTGTTGCTACCGCGATTTTCGCTGTGAATTATTTGATTATGCTCTTATTCCACATACTACGTTTATTTACTGACTTTCCTTCGTTATTATTTTCATATAATTTGTTATTCATTTGCTTGTTCCTTCGTTTATTCAAATTTTAATAACTTCAGGTCCAGCAAAAGGCCAGCTCCATCGCGATAGCACTCGAGCCAGACGATAGTGACAGTGAACAGACGTCACCAATGAGGTCAAGGTCATCAGCACCAGGTACCAGCAATGACAAGGCTGTTGGAGTGTGGGCTAGCGCTTTCTGCGAGTTTTACAGAGACTGTTAATGATATCAGTAGCAATAGATATTATATTGTGTGTTGTGATTTAAGAATGTGCTATTCGACTATTGAGACGTGCTAAAGAAGATGTTGTTTGTAATGTGATTGTTATTTATTATCAGCATCATGCTATTATATATATGTTTTATATACATTAATTGTAATACCCTAATGTTAAATATGGGTAATACATGTGATATTATTATGAAAATAAATATTATTGAATATTAGCTTGTACGTTATATTTAAACATAGTTATTTATTGAAGATTGATGTCGTAAAGCACACTTATTCAGTAGTGACCAATAGCCACCAGAAGATTGACAGTTACACCCCACCTACTGAACATATATAACGACAGTATAACTTACATATATAGAGTACACATTAACTGTATGTATTACCTTATATGCCTTCAGTACACATACAACTGACAGATTAACTTAAACCGTTCGGTACGGACCAAACTGACAGAATACCGCATACTCTAAATCTAACATAATACGTTACATGCGTACTGCATATATACAATGCGTACTGCACATACAAAACTGACAGTATAACTTACAGCGTGCAGTATATATAAAATTGACAGTATAACTTACACCATACATCACATATAAAATTACATTATAACGTACAGCGTTCAGAACATACAAAACTGACAGCACAACTTACAGTGTACAGCAGACAAAAAACTGACAGTACAACTTACAACAGTCCATTGTCATACTTTTTTTTAAATTGTACACCACATATAAGACTGACAGTATAACTAACGGAGTATATCTCATATAAAATTGACAGTATAACATACATTGTACAGCACATATACAACTAACAGTATAACTTACACCATATATCACATATAAAATTACAGTATAACTTGCAGCGTACAGCATATATAAAATTGACAGTACAACTTATAAGTGTACAGCAGACATAAAACAGACAGTACAACTTAAAGTTTACAGCACATTTACAACTGACAGAATAACATACAGCGTACAGCACATATAAGACTGACTCTAAAACTTATATGATACAGCATGCTTACAACTGACAGTATAACTTAGAGCGTACAGTACCTATAAAACTGACGCTATAACATACAATGCAATGTAAACTACATTATAACTTAAAGCGTACAGCACATATAAAACTGACAGTATAACTGACAGTGTACAGTTCATATAACAATTACAGTATAACTTACATCATACATCACATATAAAAAAAACATTATAACTTACAGTGCACAGCAGACATAAAACTGACAGTACAACTTAAAGTGAACAGCACATATACAACTGACAGAATAACTTACAGTGTACAACACATATAAAACTGACAGTATAACTTACAGCTTACAGAACATATAAAAATACAGTATAACTTACAACGTGCAGCACATATAAAATTACTGTATATATAACAGCGTACAGCACCTATAAAATTGACTTTACAACTTACCTTGTACAGCACACATAAAACTGAAACTACAACTTACAGTGTACAGTACATATACAACTGACTGTATAACTTGCAGTGTTCAGCACATATAAATCTGACAGCGTAAATTACAGTATTCAGCACATATACAACTGACAATTTAACTTACAGTGCACAGCACATATAAAATTGACATTATAACTTACAGCTTGTCTGTCAGTGAGGGTGTATGTCAGATGTACACGCAATACGGGAACAAGACATGGCAACAGGTAATTACACATTATTTATATTTTTATATTTTCATATGCGTTATAGAATTGATTTTGGTGTTTTAGTTTCATGCACAACTACGTATAAGCAGGATTGCGTTGAGACAAGCTCTGAAATCAATAACAAAGAACCAAGAGTGTTGCTACCGCGATTTTCGCTGTGAATTATATGATTATGCTCTTATTCCACATACTACGTTTATTTACTGACTTTCCTTCGTTATTATTTTCATATAATTTGTTATTCATTTGCTTGTTCCTTCGTTTATTCAAATTTTAATAACTTCAGGTCCAGCAAAAGGCCAGTTCCATCGCGATAGCACTCGAGTCAGACGATAGTGACAGTGAACAGACGTCACCAATGAGGTCAAGGTCATTAGCACCAGTTACCAGCAATGACAAGGCTGTTGGAGTGTGGGCTAGCGCTTTCTGCGAGTTTTACAGAGACTGTTAATGATATCAGTAGCAATAGATATTATATTGTATGTTGTGATTTAAGAATGTGCTATTCGACTATTGAGACGTGCTAAAGAAGATGTTGTTTGTAATGTGATTGTTATTTATTATCAGCATCATACTATTATACATATGTTTTATATACATTAATTGTAATACCCTAATGTTAAATATGGGTTATATAATACATGTGATATTATTATGTAAATAAATATTATTGAATATTAGCTTGTACGTTATATTTAAACATAGTTATTTGTTGAAGATTGATGTCGTAAAGCACACTTATTCAGTAGTGACCAATAGCCACCAGAAGATTGACAGTTACACCCCACCTACTGAACATATAAAACGACAGTATAACTTACATATATAGAGTACACATTAACTGTATGTATTACCTTATATGCCTTCAGTACACATACAACTGACAGATTAACTTAAACCGTTCGGTACGGACCAAACTGACAGGATACCGCATACTCTAAAACTAACATAATACGTTACATGCGTACTGCATTTATACAATGCGTACTGCACATACAAAACTGACAGTATAACTTACAGCGTGCAGTATATATAAAATTGACAGTATAACTTAGCGTGTATAGCACATATACAACTGACAGTATAACTTACAGCGTACAGCAGATATAAAACTGACAGCATAACATACATTGTAAAGCACATATACAACTGACAGTATAACTTACAGCATACAGCACATATAAAATTGAAAGTATAACATACATTCTAAATCACATATACAACTGACAATATAACTTACAGTGTTCGGTACGCACCAAACTGACAGGATACCGCATACTCTAAAACTAACATAATACGTTACATGCGTACTGCACATATACAATGCGTACTGCACATATAAAGCTGACAGTATAACTAACAGCGTACAGTACATATACAATTGACAGTATAACTTAGCGTGTATAGCACATATACAACTGACAGTATAACTTACAGCTTACAGCACATATAAAACTGACAGCATAACATACATTGTAAAGCACATATACAACTGACAGTATAACTTACACCATACATCACATATAAAATTACATTATAACGTACAGCGTTCAGAACATACAAAACTGACAGCACAACTTACAGTGTACAGCAGACAAAAAACTGACAGTACAACTTACAACAGTCCATTGTCATACTTTTTTTTAAAGTGTACACCACATATAAGACTGACAGTATAACTAACGGAGTATATCTCATATAAAATTGACAGTATAACATACATTGTACAGCACATATACAACTAACAGTATAACTTACACCATATATCACATATAAAATTACAGTATAACTTGCAGCGTACAGCATATATAAAATTGACAGTACAACTTAAAGTGTACAGCAGACATAAAACAGACAGTACAACTTAAAGTTTACAGCACATTTACAACTGACAGAATAACATACAGCGTACAGCACATATAAGACTGACTCTAAAACTTATATGATACAGCATGCTTACAACTGACAGTATAACTTAGAGCGTACAGTACCTATAAAACTGACGCTATAACATACAATGCAATGTAAACTACATTATAACTTAAAGCGTACAGCACATATAAAACTGACAGTATAACTGACAGTGTACAGTTCATATAACAATTACAGTATAACTTACATCATACATCACATATAAAAAAAACATTATAACTTACAGTGCACAGCAGACATAAAACTGACAGTACAACTTAAAGTGAACAGCACATATACAACTGACAGAATAACTTACAGTGTACAACACATATAAAACTGACAGTATAACTTACAGCTTACAGAACATATAAAAATACAGTATAACTTACAACGTGCAGCACATATAAAATTACTGTATATATAACAGCGTACAGCACCTATAAAATTGACTTTACAACTTACCTTGTACAGCACACATAACACTGAAACTACAACTTACAGTGTACAGTACATATACAACTGACTGTATAACTTGCAGTGTTCAGCACATATAAATCTGACAGCGTAAATTACAGTATTCAGCACATATACAACTGACAATTTAACTTACAGTGCACAGCACATATAAAATTGACATTATAACTTACAGCGTACAGCACATATAAAAAAGACAGTTTAGTGTACCGTGTACAGCACACTTAAAAGTTATATTATATCTTAAAGGGTACAGCTTATTTGAAATTGACAGTAGAAATAACATGCAAACAGCACTCATGAAACTGACACGTTCGTATGACTATAGCCAACTGATGAACATGTTATATTTTCCTGAAACAATTTCCAAGATCTTGTTTACTGTTACCTTGACCTGTTACTCAATATCACGTTAATCAATGCATTATAGTAGCTGAGTCAAATATATAAATTACAAGCATAATCAAACACATAGTGAATTACACAATGACTTAGAGATCTTCGAGCCTTACTCGGCGTTTAAAACCTTTAAAAACGCAGAAAGTTATCAATTTACATAGTTGTTATATATAGCAATAAATACTTTTGTTTTCTGTACATTTACAATAGGTGTACAATAAATCCAAATGCACAGCATTTTCATGACAACTGATCTAATAAACTAAGATAACACTTAATACACGTATAAGGAAAATTAAAGAAACCATTTTTTTAACCATTACAGACATATTATGAAAACGTGCTTTATGAGTCTTTTTTATCTGTACACTAATTTAAAATATAGCATGTGACAGCCATATTATTTGTTTCGAGAGTATTGATATTAAACTAGAATTTCCCTTCTTTAAAAAATGGTTTGGTCTTGCTTATTAACAAAATTCAAATATCGATAAATGAGAAATAATAATTCAGAACTATAGAGGTAATCCAATGTGATAAATCTTCGTAATCCGATCATTTAATTAAGACAATATATTTCGTCTAACCCTTTGATGTCCTTTCATCCTTTCTAATAATGTACTTAACACAAATCAATCCAAATACTGGTCATCTTATTAACAGATAATTAATTAGCAAACTAAAGTTTGAAGGTGTTTGCACATATTCTATTAATTGCATATAAATTGCGTCTTATTAATAACGGACAATACGTTGACCTATTATTCCAATCAATGGTTATCCAACCCAGTGATTAATCAGTAATTAAAATCAATCAGCACCAATCAAGTAAAAAGGCATCCCTTTTATCTTCTTTGATGTATTTTTAAACAAATCAATTAAGGCATGTTTCTTTATTAATCTGTACAACAGTTCATCTTAGTATCTTTTAATTAATTGACAAACCATTTAGTGATGTTGATTGTCTATTTTCAACGGTATATAACCTTGAAATTATCAGTAGCATATCAATCACTTCTGTGAATCTACTGGTTTCATATCACATACTACAACATTAGTTTTCGTCTGCATATATCACCATGGATATTACTACTGCTGCATCAGGACTCCGTGACCTGTTAGTTGCCCATGACAATACACAAATACAGCTGTCTCTCCTAGGTAAGTTTCCAATAACTAATGAGCTTTTAATTTTTATATTTGAATGTGGGTTTTAAAATGTTATTTTCAAAATTAAGCAAATTATCAATAACAAACGGTAGGTCAGTGATCTGTTTCTTGTTTATAATAATATATCCTGTCATTAAAATATGGTAGTGGCCCCTCGCTCGTAAACAATAAAAAAGCACACGTTACTCCGCAAAATGAATTGCGTGAAAAGCAATGGTTCATGTTTCGTCTCATTCAGTATGTTTTGGTCGAATAGTATAGAAAAGTCATTATTTGTTAATGTTAAGTTGGCCCGCAAAACTCCCACGAAAAGTCTTACCCTTTTTAAGCATGGTACATATTACATCGTAGCTTTGTAACTAAATGATATTTGACAAACCAATTAGTGAAGTTGACTGTCTATTTTCAACGGTATATAACCTTGAAATTATCAGTAGCAAATCAATCACTTCTGTGAATCTACTGGTTTCATATCACATACTACAACATTATTTTTCGTCTGCATATATCACCATGGATATTTCTACTGCTGCATCAGGACTCCGTGACCTGCTAGTTGCCCATATCAATACACAAATACAGCTGTCTCTCCTAGGTAAGTCTCCAATAACTAATGAGCTTTTAATTTTTATATTTGAGTGTGGGTTTTAAAATGTTATTTTCAAAATTAAGCAAATTAACAATAACAAACGGTAGGTCAGTGATCTATTTCTTGTTTATAATAATATATCCTGTCTTACACAATATAATTATGTCATTAAAATATGGTAGTGGCACCTTGTTTTCTGAATAGTTATGTTCACCATAAACATGGCATCCTGCGTAAAATGCAGTTGTTAACCCTCGCGCGTAAACAATAAAAAAGCACATGTTACTTCTGCAAAATGAATTGCCTGGAAAGCAATGGTTCATGTTTCGTCTCATGCAGTATGTTTTGGTCGATTAGTATAAAAATGTCATTATTGGTTAATGTTAAGTTGGACCTAAAATCTCCCACAAAAAGTCTTAAAATATACCCTTTTACATATAACATCGTAGCTTTGTAACTAAATAAAATTTACTTTAGCAATCAAGTAAAACCGTCCTGCGAATACATATGGTTGTTTATTAATACCGTGTGTGTAATATCCTCTAATAATATATCACGAATTAATAAAGTACAATCATGTATGTATGTCCTTGTTTTCAGATGAACAAAACACTTCTATAAGCCAGGGGATGCTCCTGTGTTCCATGGGAGGTTCCCGGTCCCAACAGCTCCACCTTGTTCTCCGCTTGTCTGTCAGTGAGGGTGTACGTCATATGTACATGCAGTACGAGAACAAGACATGGCAACAGGTAATTACACATTATTCATATTTTTATCTTTTCATATGCGTTATAGAATTGATTTTGATGTTTTAGTTTCTAGCACAACTACGAATAAGCAGGATTGCGTTGAGACAAACTCTGAAATCAATAACAAAGAACCAGAGTGTTGCTACCGCGATTTTCTCTGTGAATTATTTGATTGTGCTCTTATTCCACATACTACATTCATTTACTTACTTTCATTCGTTGATATTTTCACATAATTTATTATTCATTTGTTTGCTCCTTCGTTTATTCAAATTTTAATAACTTCAGGTCCAGCAAAAGGCCAGTTCCATCGCCTTAGCACTGGAGTCAGACGATAGTGACAGTGAACAGACGTCACCAATGAGGTCAAGGTCATCAGCACCAAGCATCAGCAATGACAAGGCTGTGGAAGTGTGGTCCAGCGCTTTCTGCGAGTTTTGCAGGGACCGTTAGTGATAATTGTTATTTATAATTAGCCTCAGGCTATTATATATATATTATATGTAATACCCAAAAGTTAAATATGTGTTATTTAATGCAGGTGATATTATAATGACAATAAATGTTACTGAATATTAGCTTGTATGTTATTATTATCCAATATATTATTATTATAAAGAATTGGTATATTCAAGCATACGTATTCAATACAAATAGACGCCAGAAGAGTATCAGCTACACCCACCCCAACCACCATCACCAAAATACAATGTCATAATCTGTCCTAGGAATGTGTGTTGCTGTACTTCTACAGTGTAAACACTAGTAGCTGCATAACTATCTATTACCCGAATTGAACATTTATTTCTCCATATTCAAAGGTACAAGTTGTAAAGGATGAAAATAAAAGACCACTATTGGGTTCGTCATCAGCTCAACCTTATTCTGATATACGATAATGAAAACAAACATGTTCCCGAGTTTCTTTGCTAAAATGTATTGCAAACAAACAGAAATGAAGTAATAAGTATTACTGAAGTAATGTAATTACATTTCGAAGTTCCAACGCAGAACTAGTTTATCTTGATGTGTATTTATACACAGTAACAATGATGTGTCTAATTAGTTGATTACTCCGTTGTAATTGTCATAATGATTCTCTTCTTCTAATGATATGATGAGCGTAGTTTATTTCAACATATATGATTTACCAGAAATCTACATTACTAAATCAGAAATATATTCAAAATCAATCACTTTGGTCATAGCTGATTTGTATGTTTGGTGTTTAACATCGTTTTTCGGCACATTTTATGTAAGACGGTCGATTTTTTGTGGTGGAGGTAGACCACCCACTTATTCGGATTTATTAAGTGATTCCTGGGTAGAACAAGTACTGTATACCTCCCACAATACGTAAGAATCGTCACTTTCTCACTTGACAAGTTGAGTTTACAGTGGGATTCGAACCCGCAACAGTAAGAGGCGATACGTTTTATAAAAAATCGTAAACCGGTCAATTTACAGGCAAAAATGGAAACACCGATTATATAATGACTATTAAATGACTATTAGCTACCACTCCGAACATATACATTTCCTGAAGACTACTGTAACTGGCTGATCAAACATCCATTTTCTTATAGAAGTTAAACCCAGTAATTTAACAGTGTCACAGTATTAATAAATACTAATACATGTACACGTAAATCAAGGACAACAACTACAGCTGTCAGCCATTTTTTTAATCCAATGTTCTAGACAGTTGCTGCTGTAATTTGTCAACATCCGTGCCGTATCCATGTCCGGTGCTCTCCTGTATGAGACCAGTTTTATCCGTGGAGCTACTCTTTTCCCGAGCCCCGTTTTTCTGCACGGTATACACTTTGTATGGTTTCCTCGCTAGAGGGTCTATCTTTTGTACAAGGTTTATATGTGCGGGGGGATTCGCCCAATCCTGTTGAACTCCTGTAACGATATTAAACTATGTATAAATCATATTAACACACTATTTCTTTGAGAGAGAAAAGTATGCATGGATAGGCCTTTTTATTCAATTGTGTAATCATTGTAATATATAGTGGTAACTTTTCCTCACAATAGTTTAAGAAGAGCGGTTCCAACTGAAACGTTTTAAACTAACTTTTAAGTTAACTGTGAAGTCTTCATAAGATGAACGTGTACATTCTAAATATAGGAAAATAGTAATATATTGACGTAGCTCCGGTTCAAGATCTCATTCTAGACCTATAACTACTGTGTACGTTTGGTTAAGATCGGATGAAAAGTGAAGAGGCTAGAGTGTCCACAATACAACATTTAGCATTTTTGGTTATTCAAGGGCAGATAACTCAGCTATTAGCGTTCGAATCCGGCTTGTTTAAGAACTCGTCCGGGACCTTATGGATATAGAACTACTGTGTTAGTTTGGTTAAGATCGGATGAAAAATGGAGAGGCTCACAAAAGCTAACGGGCGGACGGACGACGGACAACACGCCATCCCATAAGCTCCCATGCAATTCGACCAGTAGAGCTAGACATTGTTTGAATTTAATCATGTATTTTGACATAGTTATTTCAGTAGTATTAATGTTAATAGTTTTAATACTTACCTGACCCAAAGAGAAGATAAAATAGCACAGCAAAAGCAATTATGGAGGCGGTCAGGTAGAAGACATTGTTCCAACCTTGAAGATCCTGCATTTAAGAAATATGCATGCGTTATGGTGTGCTCTATGGTCTCCATATGTATATAAATAAATAAAGGAGACTTTTTCATTTCATAGGATAGTAAAATCAAACATATGATGAGGGTTTTTAAAAGTACGAATTTCATTTTAATATGGAAGGAAATAATATACTGACATCCTCTAACTGGACTTACAAATATGGTGCATGGATCATTTTGAGTCAGGAATAATAACTGACGTACGGATTTTAAACAAATAAGAAACGTTTACTGATGATACTCTGAAGCGATCTCTCTATTAAAAATGATGAAATAATTAACAAAACCTATGACAAGAGAGATGGTTTTAATTTTGATATTGTTAATTATGCCCATTTTGATGAGGATGTTCCCTGAGCAACTTCTTATGGGGTCTATATGTCTCAACTTATTCGTTTTTCTAGAGCTTGTAATCGAGTTGTTGACTTTATTATTTGTAATCTTTGCATAACTAAAAAGCTACTCCATCAGGGCTACCGTTACAATAAACTTCGTAAAACATTTGCAAAATTTTATTATCGTAACCCTGATCTTCTTTCCAAATATAAAAGTAATTTAAGAATTCTTCTGCGACAAGGACTATCACAACCTGACTTCTATGGTGACGTGATTTATAGACTTCGTAAGATCCTTGGTCATCATCACTTTCATACTATCTTTGTTAAACTTCTTAAAAGGTTTATCAGGTGGACCCATTTACAGTTCGCCACAATGCTTTCCTCATTAATTGTGCGATGACAGGGCAGGCTGTGGACCCTATGATGACGTATACAAAATGACGCTGATGTTTGATGTTTGTCTGCGATCTTGTCTTGTCGTGCCCTCAATGGTTTATTCTCTTGTTGCTCTGGCTTCTGCAAAGTCATTGAGTACATTCTTTGTGACTTTCTAGGCTATTGCTTTTTTGTATATATACACGATCTTCTTTGTGTTTTACTTATATTGCCTATTAATGATGCCTTGTTGGTTAGAAAATATTTCATGACCGGGATATCTTTATATACACTGTCCCGTTTTATTGGGATGACAGTAGGGTAAGTGTAAGGTTTAATGCACCCTAGAACCTGGTTTAAACCCCCAGCGGCATTTTTTGCCACTAACTGTTCCAAGGCGGTAGCCCTATTGTCAACCCTTTTTGTGTTTGTGACGTCATATGCCTGTATTCTTTATTAACATTGCCATTTTCATGTTTGTCGTTTTGCGTCTTTTTGGGTTTACTATGTTCTGTGAAAGCTGCATTTCTTGTTGGACTTTTATACTTGTTTTTACGTTTGAGTTGGGATGGGTGTGCACAGTCTTGTCGTCGGAAAAGAACTATCGCTGCAAATGGTCGAGTTTAATAATGGGTCGCCAGAGGTCGTACCTGTTTTGCAGTGAATTCTCCCACAGCCAACGGTACAATTATGGAACCGACGGTTCCGAATGTTGACGTCACGGCAACGAGGCTGCTGGCATGACGAGTGGATAAATCATAATGATTTACCAACCAACCTGTAATCAATATAGCATATATGTATAATAACCAGTATATATGCAAATATTTACCATTTAAAGAAATAGCCGTACTTCACTAAAATATTGAATATGGTTTACGTCCATTTATAGACATCTGAGCAATTGTAAATAATGATTATGAATCTTGTTAACGATCATTTCTTGAATTCCTTTTACTACTAAAATCCTTGAAAATCCTCTCTAAATCGGAATTTGCAACTGTATGCCTATCTTGTTTGTTAGGCTTAGCAGGTTCATTACCGAATGTATATGTATCAGTGTGGGTACCACGTGTACAAATCATTGGAAACTGAACTTGTAAAGTAACTGAAACTTTGGTTCATGGTTTTAATTTTTAATCGAAGGGTAATACCATTATAATTCAATGCCACATTGCTAGCATTGTTTACCTGATGTAGAAAGCCCGAATGCGCCGAGTGCTATACACAACGTGAGAATAACATAGGGGCCTTGGTCCAGGAATGTTAAAACTATGAAGCAAATAGCTGGTATGCCCAAACCTACAATAAACATAACATTATATATTACAATATTCAAAGTCGCACATGGGATACTGTTTAACACAGAACGGATACTTGTGTCGCCTGCCGTGTGCTTATTTCAACCTTATTTCAGCCGGTTATGAGCTTGATTATGTTGCAGGTTAACGTTTTATGAAAAGGGAAATAAATCTGCCAAAATGAATTGAACTGGATTTTATTTTATAGTCGCACCAACAGCTAAGGTCATATGGCGACTTTCCAGCTTCCATTGGTGGATGAAGACCCCAGGTTCCCCTCCGGGAAATGTTCGTGCACGGGCGGGCACCTGGGTAGAACCCCCGACGCTCCGCAAGCCAGCTGGATAGCTAGCTTCCTCACATAAAGATTCCTAGGCCCATGAGGGATCGAACCCACAGCGGTGAGGACACGTGATTTCAAATCAGAGACTCTAACCATTCTGCCATCCCACTCCCAGCCAAAATGAAAGTCAGCGTTATTGGACATGTGGAATAACATTCCTTGAGGTAAGATGAAGATGTATGTGAAGTTTTATGAACATAGGCAAACACGTAAACGTTATGGCTAAGGTTTGATTGCAGATTGCAGTGTGGCGGACGACCGACGAAGACGACAACGGACGACGAAAGTGATCCCTAAGTGTCTGCCATGCTACGTATATTGTTACTTATACAAGTATATGTCATATTACAAAGCGAATTATCTGGTTTTGATTGGTCTATCCTGCTTTACACCTTTTTTTTTAAACGAAATGTCTACAGTGATCGAGTTCAAATGTCTATCTGACCAACGAACATTCTGACGACAAGTGATCGCCAGTGGTGTTATAGAGGATCTTACATCGAATGGTGTAATTACACTCCCACACCACATGTCATGTGATAAATAGAGGATCTTACATGAGTGCTCATTCATTATTGAATTTATTAAAAGAGTTGGCAAAATGACATAATACGAGGCTCTTGCCGAGCATTATATCAGTTTTGCTATCGAGTTTAATTAATTCAATAATAAATGAGAACGAATGTTAGATTCTATTTATCACATAACTTATAACGTCACATTACGTCAGAAAACGTACATTAACGTGACGTCCATGACGTCATTAACGTTATGTTATACCACTAGTGGAATATCGAAAATACTGAATGGTGTTATTACACTCCCACACCACATGTCATGTGATAAAGAAACATATTCACTATCGAAATGATTTATCTAAAACTTGTACTATTCATTACTCATGCTCTAGTTGTACATGCCAATGTTTAGTCCCAACAGTGTGTCATGACGTCCAACAAACATAAGGAAAGTAGTTTACTTGCTACTATCAACAACCAAAACACCAATATAATATATATATATATTGATTTCCATGGCGAATATGGCATATTATTACGGTTAAGCACGGAATCATACATAGTATAGAACGAAGTGTCTAGTAATGTACGTTAGGTGTAGTGCAATTGACCTCAGCAGAAAATGAAGAAAGACAACTCACCAAATCCAGTTAAAAGTTTGCGTAGAGTGGTTGTAGAGAGTGATTTTGAGTTTAGCAGCGTGTCGGCAATAATTCCGCTTGCAACTGACAAAACGACTTTGGCAATGTGTGGCAATGAGGCATATGCTCCAGTCTTCAAATGTAGATAAGACATATTATGGTAAAATACTGTATACAAATTCAGACAAGACACATTATGGTAAATACTGTATATAAATGTAGACAAGACATATTATGCTATACGTGATGTAAATACTGTATGCAAATGTAGACAATACCTATTATTAATTAAGTATTACCTATAAATAAAAGTCCTGTATGCAGATGTAGACAAGACTAGTTATGCTATAAGTGATAAAAGTCCTGTATGCCAATGTAGACATACTTATTAAGCTATAAGTGATGAAAGTCCTGTATGCAAATATAGACAAGACTCAGTATGCTGTAAGTGATGAAAGTCCTGTATGCAAATGTAGACAAGACTCAGTATGCAGTAAGTGATGAAGTCCTGTATGCAAATGTAGACAAGACTCAGTATGCTGTAAGTGATGAAAGTCCTGTATGCAAATGTAGACAAGACTCAGTATGCTGTAAGTGATCGAAGTCCTGTATGCAAATGTAGACAAGACTCAGTATGCTGTAAGTGATGAAAGTCCTGTATGCAAATGTAGACAAATGTAGACAAGACTCATTATGCTGTAAGTGATGAAAGTCCTGTATGCAAATAAAGACAAGACTCATTATGCTGTAAGTGATGAAAGTCCTGTACGAAAATGTAGACAAGACTCAGTATGCTGTAAGTGATGAAAGTCCTGTATGCAAATCTAGACAAGACTCATTATGCTATAAGTGATGAAAGTCCTGTATGCAAATGTAGACAAGACTCAGTATGCTGTAAGTGATGAAAGTCCTGTATGCAAATGTAGACAAGACTCAGTATGCTGTAAGTGATGAAAGTCCTGTATGAAAATGTAGACAAGACTCAGTATGCTGTAAGTGATGAAAGTCCAGTATGCAAATGTAGACAAGACTCAGTATGCTGTAAGTGATGAAAGTCTTGTATGCAAATGTAGACAAGACTCATTATGCTATAAGTGATGAATTTCCTGTATGCAAATGTAGACAAGACTCATTATGCTGTAAGTGATGAAAGTCCTGTATGCAAATGTAGACAAGACTCATTATGCTGTAAGTGATGAAAGTCCTGTATGCAAATGTAGACAAGACTCAGTATGCTGTAAGTGATGAAAGTCCTGTATGCAAATGTAGACAAGACTCATTATGCTATAAGTGATAAAAGTCCTGTATGCAAATGTAGACGAGACTCAGTATGCTGTAAGTGATGAAAGTCCTGTATGCAAATGTAGACAAGACTCAGTATGCTGTAAGTGATGAAAGTCCTGTATGCAAATGTAGACGAGACTCAGTATGCTGTAAGTGATGAAAGTCCTGTATGCAAATGTAGACGAGACTCAGTATGCTGTAAGTGATGAAAGTCCTGTATGCAAATGTAGACGAGACTCAGTATGCTGTAAGTGATGAAAGTCCTGTATGCAAATGTAGACGAGACTCATTATGCTGTAAGTGATGAAAGTCCTGTATGCAAATGTAGACGAGACTCAGTATGCTGTAAGTGATGGAAGTCCTGTATGCAAATGTAGACATAACTAGTCTTGTCTACTTTTTCATACAAGACTTTCATCGCTTACATCATAATAGGTATTGTCTACATTTGCATACAGGACTTTCATCACTTACAGCATAATAGTCCTGTATGCCAATACCTATTATGCTGTAAGAGATGAAAGTCCTGTATGCAAATGTAGACACTACCTATTATGATGTAAGCGATGAAAGTCTTGTATGAAAATGTAGACAAGACTAGTTATGCTATAAGTGATAAAAGTCCTGTATGCCGATGTAGACATACTTATTAAGTTATAAGTGATGAAAGTCCTGTATGCAAATGTAGACAATACTCAGTATGCTGTAAGTGATGAAAGTCCTGTATGCAAATGTAGACAATACTCAGTATGCTGTAAGTGATAAAAGTCCTGTATGCAAATGTAGACAAGACTCATTATGCTATAAGTGATGAAAGTCCTGTATGCAAATGTAGACAAGATGACAAATGTAGACAAGACTCAGTATGCTGTAAGTGATGAAAGTCTTGTATGCAAATGTAGACAAGACTTAGTATGCTGTAAGTGATGAAAGTCCTGTATCAAAATGTAGACAAGACTCAGTATGCTGTAAGTGATGAAAGTCCTGTATGCAAATGAAGACAAGACTTAGTATGCTGTAAGTGATGAAAGTCCTGTATGCAAATGTAGACAAGACTTAGTATGCTGTAAGTGATGAAAGTCTTGTATGCAAATGTAGACAAGACTTAGTATGCTGTAAGTGATTAAACTCCTGTATCAAAATGTAGACAAGACTCAGTATGCTGTAAGTGATGAAAGTCCTGTATGCAAATGTAGACAAGACTCAGTATGCTGTAAGTGATGAAAGTCCTGTATGTAAATGTAGACAAGACTCAGTATGCTGTAAGTGATGAAAGTCTTGTATGCAAATGTAGACAAGACTTAGTATGCTGTAAGTGATGAAAGTCCTGTATCAAAATGTAGACAAGAATTAGTATGCTGTAAGTGATGAAAGTCCTGTATGCAAATGTAGACAAGACTCAGTATGCTGTAAGTGATGAAAGTCCTGTAAGGAAATGTAGACAATACCTATTATGCTGTAAGTGATGAAAGTCCTGTATGCAAATGTAGACAATACCTATTATGCGGTAAGTGATGAAAGTCCTGTATGCAAATGTAGACAATACCTATTATGCTGTAAGTGATGAAAGTCCTGTATGCAAATGGAGACAAAACCTATTGTGCTGTAAGTGATGAAAGTCCTGTATGCAAATATAGACAATACCTATTGTGCTGTAAGTGATGAAAATCCTGTATGCAAATATAGACAATACCTATTGTGCTGTAAGTGATGAAAGTCCTGTATGCAAATATAGACAATACCTATTGTGCTGTAAGTGATGAAAGTCCTGTATGCAAATATAGACAATACCTATTGTGCTGTAAGTGATGAAAGTCCTGTATCAAAATGTAGACATGACTCAGTATGCTGTAAGTGATGAAAGTCCTGTATGCAAATGTAGACAAGACTCAGTATGCTGTAAGTGATAAAAGTCCTGTAAGCAAATGTAGACAATACCTATTATGCTGTAAGTGATGAAAGTCCTGTATGCAAATGTAGACAATACCTATTATGCGGTAAGTGATGAAAGTCCTGTATGCAAATGTAGACAATACCTATTATGCTGTAAGTGATGAAAGTCCTGTATGCAAATGTAGACAATACCTATTATGATGTAAGCGATGAAAGTCTTGTATGAAAATGTAGACAATACCTATTGTGCTGTAAGTGATGAAAGTCCTGTATGCAAATGTAGACGAGACTCAGTATGCTGTAAGTGATGAAAGTCCTGTATGCAAATGTAGACAATACCTATTATGCTGTAAGTGATGAAAGTCCTGTATGCAAATGTAGACAATACCTATTGTGCTGTAAGTGATGAAAGTATTGTATGCAAATGTAGACAAGACTCATTATGCTGTAAGTGATGAAAGTCGTGTATGCAAATGTAGACATGACTCAGTATGCTGTAAGTGATGAAAGTCCTGTATGAAAATGTAGACAAGACTCAGTATGCTGTAAGTGATGAAAGTCTTGTATGCAAATGTAGACAATACCTATTATGCTGTAAGTGATGAAAGTCCTGTATGCAAATGTAGACAATACCTATTATGCTGTAAGTGATGAAAGTCCTGTATGCAAATGTAGACAAAACCTATTATGCTGTAAGTGATGAAAGTCTTGTATGCAAATGTAGACAATACCTATTGTGCTGCAAGTGATGAAAGTCCTGTATGCAAATGTAGACGAGACTCAGTATGCTGTAAGTGATGAAAGTCCTGTATGCAAATGTAGACAAGACTCAGTATGCTGTAAGTGATGAAAGTCCTGTATGCAAATGTAGACGAGACTCAGTATGCTGTAAGTGATGAAAGTCCTGTATGCAAATGTAGACAAGACTCAGTAGGTTGTAAGTGATGAAAGTCCTGTATGCAAATGTAGACAAGACTCAGTATGCTGTAAGTGATGAAAGTCCTGTATGCAAATGTAGACAAGACTCATTATGCTGTAAGTGATGAGAGTCCTGTATGCAAATGTAGACAAGACTCAGTATGCTGTAAGTGATGAAAGTCCTGTATGCAAATGTAGACAAGACTCAGTATGCTGTAAGTGATGAAAGTCCTGTATGCAAATGTAGACAAGACTCATTATGCTGTAAGTGATGAGAGTCCTGTATGCAAATGTAGACAAGACTTAGTATGCTGTAAGTGATGAAAGTCCTGTATGCAGATGTAGACAAGACTCATTATGCTATAAGTGATGAAAGTCCTGTATGCAAATGTAGACAATACTCAGTATGCTGTAAGTGATGAAAGTCCTGTATGCAAATGTAGACAAGATTCAGTATGCTGTAAATGATGAAAGTCCTGTATCAAAATGTAGACAAGACTCAGTATGCTGTAAGTGATGAAAGTCTTGTATGCAAATGTAGACAAGACTCAGTATGCTGTAAGTGATGAAAGTCCTGTATCAAAATGTACACAAGACTCAGTATGCTGTAAGTGATGAAAGTCCTGTATGCAAATGTAGACAAGACTCAGTATGCTGTAAGTGATGAAAGTCCTGTATGCAAATGTAGACAAGACTCAGTATGCTGTAAGTGATGAAAGTCCTGTATGCAAATGTAGACAAGACTCAGTATGCTGTAAGTGATGAAAGTCTTGTATGCAAATGTAGACAAGACTTAGTATGCTGTAAGTGATGAAAGTCCTGTATCAAAATGTAGACAAGACTCAGTATGCTGTAAGTGATGAAAGTCCTGTATGCAAATGTAGACAAGACTTAGTATGCTGTAAGTGATGAAAGTCCTGTATGCAAATGTAGACAAGACTTAGTATGCTGTAAGTGATGAAAGTCTTGTATGCAAATGTAGACAAGACTTAGTATGCTGTATGTGATGAAAGTCCTGTATCAAAATGTAGACAAGACTCAGTATGCTGTAAGTGATGAAAGTCCTGTATGCAAATGTAGACAAGACTCAGTATGCTGTAAGTGATGAAAGTCCTGTATGCAAATGTAGACAAGACTCAGTATGCTGTAAGTGATGAAAGTCTTGTATGCAAATGTAGACAAGACTTAGTATGCTGTAAGTGATGAAAGTCCTGTATCAAAATGTAGACAAGACTCAGTATGCTGTAAGTGATGAAAGTCCTGTATGCAAATGTAGACAAGACTCAGTATGCTGTAAGTGATGAAAGTCCTGTAAGCAAATGTAGACAATACCTATTATGCTGTAAGTGATGAAAGTCCTGTATGCAAATGTAGACAATACCTATTATGCGGTAAGTGATGAAAGTCCTGTATGCAAATGTAGACAATACCTATTATGCTGTAAGTGATGAAAGTCCTGTATGCAAATGTAGACAATACCTATTGTGCTGTAAGTGATGAAAGTCCTGTATGCAAATATAGACAATACCTATTGTGCTGTAAGTGATGAAAGTCCTGTATGCAAATATAGACAATACCTATTGTGCTGTAAGTGATGAAAGTCCTGTATGCAAATATAGACAATACCTATTGTGCTGTAAGTGATGAAAGTCCTGTATGCAAATATAGACAATACCTATTGTGCTGTAAGTGATGAAAGTCCTGTATCAAATTGTAGACAAGACTCAGTATGCTGTAAGTGATGAAAGTCCTGTATGCAAATGTAGACAAGACTCAGTATGCTGTAAGTGATGAAAGTCCTGTAAGCAAATGTAGACAATACCTATTATGCTGTAAGTGATGAAAGTCCTGTATGCAAATGTAGACAATACCTATTATGCGGTAAGTGATGAAAGTCCTGTATGCAAATGTAGACAATACCTATTATGCTGTAAGTGATGAAAGTCCTGTATGCAAATGTAGACAATACCTATTATGATGTAAGCGATGAAAGTCTTGTATGAAAATGTAGACAATACCTATTGTGCTGTAAGTGATGAAAGTCCTGTATGCAAATATAGACAATACCTATTGTGCTGTAAGTGATGAAAGTCCTGTATGCAAATGTAGACGAGACTCAGTATGCTGTAAGTGATGAAAGTCCTGTATGCAAATGTAGACAATACCTATTATGCTGTAAGTGATGAAAGTCCTGTATGCAAATGTAGACAATACCTATTGTGCTGTAAGTGATGAAAGTATTGTATGCAAATGTAGACAAGACTCATTAAGCTGTAAGTGATGAAAGTCGTGTATGCAAATGTAGACATGACTCAGTATGCTGTAAGTGATGAAAGTCCTGTATGAAAATGTAGACAAGACTCAGTATGCTGTAAGTGATGAAAGTCTTGTATGCAAATGTAGACAATACCTATTATGCTGTAAGTGATGAAAGTCCTGTATGCAAATATTGACAATACCTATTATGCTGTAAGTGATGAAAGTCCTGTATGCAAATGTAGACAATACCTATTATCCTGTAAGTGATGAAAGTCTTGTATGCAAATGTAGACAATACCTATTGTGCTGTAAGTGATGAAAGTCCTGTATGCAAATGTAGACGAGACTCAGTATGCTGTAAGTGATGAAAGTCCTGTATGCAAATGTAGACAAGACTCAGTATGCTGTAAGTGATGAAAGTCCTGTATGCAAATGTAGACGAGACTCAGTATGCTGTAAGTGATGAAAGTCCTGTATGCAAATGTAGACAAGACTCAGTAGGTTGTAAGTGATGAAAGTCCTGTATGCAAATGTAGACAAGACTCAGTATGCTGTAAGTGATGAAAGTCCTGTATGCAAATGTAGACAAGACTCATTATGCTGTAAGTGATGAGAGTCCTGTATGCAAATGTAGACAAGACTCAGTATGCTGTAAGTGATGAAAGTCCTGTATGCAAATGTAGACAAGACTCAGTATGCTGTAAGTGATGAAAGTCCTGTATGCAAATGTAGACAAGACTCATTATGCTGTAAGTGATGAGAGTCCTGTATGCAAATGTAGACAAGACTCAGTATGCTGTAAGTGATGAAAGTCCTGTATGCAGATGTAGACAAGACTCATTATGCTATAAGTAATGAAAGTCCTGTATGCAAATGTAGACAAGACTCAGTATGCTGTAAGTGATGAAAGTCCTGTATGCAAATGTAGACAAGATTCAGTATGCTGTAAATGATGAAAGTCCTGTATCAAAATGTAGACAAGACTCAGTATGCTGTAAGTGATGAAAGTCTTGTATGCAAATGTAGACAATACCTATTATGATGTAAGTGATGAAAGTCTTGTATGCAAATGTAGACAATATCTATTATGCTGTAAGTGATTAAAGTCTTGTATGCAAATGTAGACAAGACTCATTATGCTGTAAGTGATGAAAGTCCTGTATGCAAATGTAGACAAGACCCAGTATGCTGTAAGTGATGAAAGTCCTGTATGCAAATGTAGACAAGACTCAGTATGCTGTAAGTGATGAAAGTCCTGTATGAAAATGTAGACAAGACTCAGTATGCTGTAAGTGATGAAAGTCCTGTATGCAAATGTAGACAATACCTATTATGCTGTAAGTGATGAAAGTCCTGTATGCAAATGTAGACAATACTCAGTATGCAGTAAGTGATGAAAGTCCTGTATGCAAATGTAGACAATACTCAGTATGCTGTAAGTGATGAAAGTCTTGTATGCAGATGTAGACAAGATTCAGTATGCTGTAAGTGATGAAAGTCCAGTATGCAAATGTAGACAAGATTTAGTATGCTGTAAGTGATGAAAGTCCTGTATGCAAATGTAGACAAGACTCATTATGCTATAAGTGATGAAAGTCCTGTATGAAAATGTAGACAAGACTCATTATGCTATAAGTGATGAAAGTCCTGTATGCAAATATAGACAAGACTTAGTATGCTGTAAGTGATGAAAGTCCTGTATGCAAATGTAGACAAGACTCAGTATGCTGTACGTGATGAAAGTCCTGTATGCAGATGTAGACAAGACTCATTATGCTATAAGTGATGAATGTACTGTATGCAAATGTAGACAAGACTCAGTATGCTGTAAGTGATGAAAGTCCAGTATGCAAATGTAGACTAGACTTAGTATGCTGTAAGTGATGAAAGTCCTGTATCAAAATGTAGACAAGACTCAGTATGCTGTAAGTGATGAAATTCTTGTATGCAAATGTAGACAAGACTCAGTATGCTGTAAGTGATGAAAGTCCTGTATCAAAATGTACACAAGACTCAGTATGCTGTAAGTGATGAAAGTCCTGTATGCAAATGTAGACAAGACTCAGTATGCTGTAAGTGATGAAAGTCCTGTATGCAAATGTAGACAAGACTCAGTATGCTGTAAGTGATGAAAGTCCTGTATGCAAATGTAGACAAGACTCAGTATGCTGTAAGTGATGAAAGTCTTGTATGCAAATGTAGACAAGACTTAGTATGCTGTAAGTGATGAAAGTCCTGTATGCAAATGTAGACAATACCTATTATGCTGTAAGTGATGAAAGTCCTGTAAGCAAATGTAGACAATACCTATTATGCTGTAAGTGATGAAAGTCCTGTATGCAAATGTAGACAATACCTATTATGCTGTAAGTGATGAAAGTCTTGTATGCAAATGTAGACAATACCTATTGTGCTGTAAGTGATGAAAGTCCTGTATGCAAATGTAGACAAGACTCAGTATGCTGTAAGTGATGAAAGTCCTGTATGCAAATGTAGACAAGACTCAGTATGCTGTAAGTGATGAAAGTCCTGTATGCAAATGTAGACAAGACTCAGTATGCTGTAAGTGATGAAAGTCTTGTATGCAAATGTAGACAAGACTTAGTATGCTGTAAGTGATGAAAGTCCTGTATGCAAATGTAGACAATACCTATTATGCTGTAAGTGATGAAAGTCCTGTAAGCAAATGTAGACAATACCTATTATGCTGTAAGTGATGAAAGTCCTGTATGCAAATGTAGACAAGACTCATTATGCTGTAAGTGATGAAAGTCCTGTATCAAAATGTACACAAGACTCAGTATGCTGTAAGTGATGAAAGTCCTGTATGCAAATGTAGACAAGACTCAGTATGCTGTAAGTGATGAAAGTCCTGTATGCAAATGTAGACAAGACTCAGTATGCTGTAAGTGATGAAAGTCCTGTATGCAAATGTAGACAAGACTCAGTATGCTGTAAGTGATGAAAGTCTTGTATGCAAATGTAGACAAGACTTAGTATGCTGTAAGTGATGAAAGTCCTGTATGCAAATGTAGACAAGACTCAGTATGCTGTAAGTGATGAAAGTCCTGTATGCAAATGTAGACAAGATTCAGTATGCTGTAAATGATGAAAGTCCTGTATCAAAATGTAGACAAGACTCAGTATGCTGTAAGTGATGAAAGTCTTGTATGCAAATGTAGACAATACCTATTATGATGTAAGTGATGAAAGTCTTGTATGCAAATGTAGACAATATCTATTATGCTGTAAGTGATTAAAGTCTTGTATGCAAATGTAGACAAGACTCATTATGCTGTAAGTGATGAAAGTCCTGTATGCAAATGTAGACAAGACCCAGTATGCTGTAAGTGATGAAAGTCCTGTATGCAAATGTAGACAAGACTCAGTATGCTGTAAGTGATGAAAGTCCTGTATGAAAATGTAGACAAGACTCAGTATGCTGTAAGTGATGAAAGTCCTGTATGCAAATGTAGACAATACCTATTATGCTGTAAGTGATGAAAGTCCTGTATGCAAATGTAGACAATACTCAGTATGCAGTAAGTGATGAAAGTCCTGTATGCAAATGTAGACAATACTCAGTATGCTGTAAGTGATGAAAGTCTTGTATGCAGATGTAGACAAGATTCAGTATGCTGTAAGTGATGAAAGTCCAGTATGCAAATGTAGACAAGATTTAGTATGCTGTAAGTGATGAAAGTCCTGTATGCAAATGTAGACAAGACTCATTATGCTATAAGTGATGAAAGTCCTGTATGAAAATGTAGACAAGACTCATTATGCTATAAGTGATGAAAGTCCTGTATGCAAATATAGACAAGACTTAGTATGCTGTAAGTGATGAAAGTCCTGTATGCAAATGTAGACAAGACTCAGTATGCTGTACGTGATGAAAGTCCTGTATGCAGATGTAGACAAGACTCATTATGCTATAAGTGATGAATGTACTGTATGCAAATGTAGACAAGACTCAGTATGCTGTAAGTGATGAAAGTCCAGTATGCAAATGTAGACTAGACTTAGTATGCTGTAAGTGATGAAAGTCCTGTATCAAAATGTAGACAAGACTCAGTATGCTGTAAGTGATGAAATTCTTGTATGCAAATGTAGACAAGACTCAGTATGCTGTAAGTGATGAAAGTCCTGTATCAAAATGTACACAAGACTCAGTATGCTGTAAGTGATGAAAGTCCTGTATGCAAATGTAGACAAGACTCAGTATGCTGTAAGTGATGAAAGTCCTGTATGCAAATGTAGACAAGACTCAGTATGCTGTAAGTGATGAAAGTCCTGTATGCAAATGTAGACAAGACTCAGTATGCTGTAAGTGATGAAAGTCTTGTATGCAAATGTAGACAAGACTTAGTATGCTGTAAGTGATGAAAGTCCTGTATCAAAATGTAGACAAGACTCAGTATGCTGTAAGTGATGAAAGTCCTGTATGCAAATGTAGACAAGAATTAGTATGCTGTAAGTGATGAAAGTCTTGTATGCAAATGTAGACAAGACTTAGTATGCTGTAAGTGATGAAAGTCCTGTATCAAAATGTAGACAAGACTCAGTATGCTGTAAGTGATGAAAGTCCTGTATGCAAATGTAGACAAGACTCAGTATGCTGTAAGTGATGAAAGTCCTGTATGTAAATGTAGACAAGACTCAGTATGCTGTAAGTGATGAAAGTCTTGTATGCAAATGTAGACAAGACTTAGTATGCTGTAAATGATGAAAGTCCTGTATCAAAATGTAGACAAGACTCAGTATGCTGTAAGTGATGAAAGTCATGTATGCAAATGTAGACAAGACTCAGTATGCTGTAAGTGATGAAAGTCCTGTAAGCAAATGTAGACAATACCTATTATGCTGTAAGTGATTAAAGTCCTGTATGCAAATGTAGACAATACCTATTATGCGGTAAGTGATGAAAGTCCTGTATGCAAATGTAGACAATACCTATTATGCTGTAAGTGATGAAAGTCCTGTATGCAAATATAGACAATACCTATTGTGCTGTAAGTGATGAAAGTCCTGTATGCAAATATAGACAATACCTATTGTGCTGTAAGTGATGAAAGTCCTGTATCAAAATGTAGACAAGACTCAGTATGCTGTAAGTGATGAAAGTCCTGTATGCAAATGTAGACAAGACTCAGTATGCTGTAAGTGATGAAAGTCCTGTAAGCAAATGTAGACAATACCTATTATGCTGTAAGTGATGAAAGTCCTGTATGCAAATGTAGACAATACCTATTATGCGGTAAGTGATGAAAGTCCTGTATGCAAATGTAGACAATACCTATTATGCTGTAAGTGATGAAAGTCCTGTATGCAAATGTAGACAATACCTATTATGATGTAAGCGATGAAAGTCTTGTATGAAAATGTAGACAATACCTATTGTGCTGTAAGTGATGAAAGTCCTGTATGCAAATGTAGATGAGACTCAGTATGCTGTAAGTGATGAAAGTCCTGTATGCAAATGTAGACAATACCTATTATGCTGTAAGTGATGAAAGTCCTGTATGCAAATGTAGACAAGACTCATTATGCTGTAAGTGATGAAAGTCGTGTATGCAAATGTAGACATGACTCAGTATGCTGTAAGTGATGAAAGTCCTGTATGAAAATGTAGACAAGACTCAGTATGCTGTAAGTGATGAAAGTCTTGTATGCAAATGTAGACAATACCTATTATGCTGTAAGTGATGAAAGTCCTGTAAGCAAATGTAGACAATACCTATTATGCTGTAAGTGATGAAAGTCCTGTATGCAAATGTAGACAATACCTATTATGCTGTAAGTGATGAAAGTCTTGTATGCAAATGTAGACAATACCTATTGTGCTGTAAGTGATGAAAGTCCTGTATGCAAATGTAGACGAGACTCAGTATGCTGTAAGTGATGAAAGTCCTGTATGCAAATGTAGACAAGACTCAGTATGCTGTAAGTGATGAAAGTCCTGTATGCAAATGTAGACGAGACTCAGTATGCTGTAAGTGATGAAAGTCCTGTATGCAAATGTAGACAAGACTCAGTAGGTTGTAAGTGATGAAAGTCCTGTATGCAAATGTAGACAAGACTCAGTATGCTGTAAGTGATGAAAGTCCTGTATGCAAATGTAGACAAGACTCATTATGCTGTAAGTGATGAGAGTCCTGTATGCAAATGTAGACAAGACTCAGTATGCTGTAAGTGATGAAAGTCCTGTATGCAAATGTAGACAAGACTCAGTATGCTGTAAGTGATGAAAGTCCTGTATGCAAATGTAGACAAGACTCATTATGCTGAAAGTGATGAGAGTCCTGTATGCAAATGTAGACAAGACTCAGTATGCTGTAAGTGATGAAAGTCCTGTATGCAGATGTAGACAAGACTCATTATGCTATAAGTGATGAAAGTCCTGTATGCAAATGTAGACAATACTCAGTATGCTGTAAGTGATGAAAGTCCTGTATGCAAATGTAGACAAGATTCAGTATGCTGTAAATGATGAAAGTCCTGTATCAAAATGTAGACAAGACTCAGTATGCTGTAAGTGATGAAAGTCTTGTATGCAAATGTAGACAATACCTATAATGCTGTAAGTGATGAATGTCCTGTATGCAAATGTAGACAATACCTATTATGATGTAAGTGATGAAAGTCTTGTATGCAAATGTAGACAATATATATTATGCTGTAAGTGATTAAAGTCTTGTATGCAAATGTAGACAAGACTCATTATGCTGTAAGTGATGAAAGTCCTGTATGCAAATGTAGACAAGACCCAGTATGCTGTAAGTGATGAAAGTCCTGTATGCAAATGTAGACAAGACTCAGTATGCTGTAAGTGATGAAAGTCCTGTATGAAAATGTAGACAAGACTCAGTATGCTGTAAGTGATGAAAGTCCTGTATGCAAATGTAGACAATACCTATTATGCTGTAAGTGATGAAAGTCCTGTATGCAAATGTAGACAATACTCAGTATGCAGTAAGTGATGAAAGTCCTGTATGCAAATGTAGACAATACTCAGTATGCTGTAAGTGATGAAAGTCTTGTATGCAAATGTAGACAATACCTATTATGATGTAAGTGATGAAAGTCCTGTATGCAAATGTAGACAAGACTCATTATGCTGTAAGTGATGAAAGTCCTGTATGCAAATGTAAAACAAGACCCAGTATGCTGTAAGTGATGAAAGTCCTGTATGCAAATGTAGACAAGACTCAGTATGCTGTAAGTGATGAAAGTCCTGTATGAAAATGTAGACAAGACTCAGTATGCTGTAAGTGATGAAAGTCCTGTATGCAAATGTAGACAATACCTATTATGCTGTAAGTGATGAAAGTCCTGTATGCAAATGTCGACAAGACTCAGTATGCAGTAAGTGATGAAAGTCCTGTATGCAAATGTAGACAAGACTCATTATGCTGTAAGTGATGAAAGTCCTGTATGCAAATGTAGACAAGACTCAGTATGCTGTAAGTGATGAAAGTCCTGTATGCAAATGTAGACAAGACTCAGTATGCTGTAAGTGATAAAAGTCATGTATGCAAATGTAGACAAGACTCATTATGCTATAAGTGATGAAAGTCCTGTATGCAAATGTAGACAAGACTCAGTATGCTGTAAGTGATGAAAGTCCTGTATGCAGATGTAGACAAGACTCATTATGCTATAAGTGATGAAAGTCCTGTATGCAAATGTAGACAAGACTCAGTATGCTGTACGTGATGAAAGTCTTGTATGCAAATGTAGACAATACCTATTATGCTGTACGTGATGAAAGTCCTGTAGGCAAATGTAGACAATACCTATTATGCTGTACGTGATGAAAGTCCTGTAGGCAAATGTAGACAATACCTATTATGATGTAAGTGATGAAAGTCCTGTATCAAAATGTAGACAAGACTCATTATGCTGTAAGTGATGAAAGTCCTGTATGCAAATGTAGACAAGACTCAGTAAGCTGTAAGTGATGAAAGTCCTGTATGCATATGTAGACAAGACTCAGTATGCTGGAAGTGATGAAAGTCCTGTATGCAAATGTAGACAAGACTCAGTATGCTGTAAGTGATGAAAGTCCTGTATGAAAATGTAGACAAGACTCAGTAAGCTGTAAGTGATGAAAGTCCTGTATGCAAATGTAGACAAGACTCAGTAAGCTGTAAGTGATGAAAGTCCTGTATGCAAATGTAGACAAGACTCAGTATGCTGTAAGTGATGAAAGTCCTGTATGCAAATGTAGACAAGACCTATTATGCTGTAAGTGATGAAAGTCCTGTATGCATATGTAGACAAGACTCAGTATGCTGGAAGTGATGTAGTCCTGTATGCATATGTAGACAAGACTCAGTATGCTGGAAGTGATGAAAGTCCTGTATGCAAATGTAGACAAGACTCAGTAGGTTGTAAGTGATGAAAGTCCTGTATGCAAATGTAGACAAGACTCAGTATGCTGTAAGTGATGAAAGTCCTGTATGCAAATGTAGACAAGACTCATTATGCTGTAAGTGATGAGAGTCCTGTATGCAAATGTAGACAAGACTCAGTATGCTGTAAGTGATGAAAGTCCTGTATGCAAATGTAGACAAGACTCAGTAAGCTGTAAGTGATGAAAGTCCTGTATGCAAATGTAGACAAGACTCAGTAAGCTGTAAGTGATGAAAGTCCTGTATGCAAATGTAGACAAGACTCAGTATGCTGTAAGTGATGAAAGTCCTGTATGCAAATGTAGACAAGACCTATTATGCTGTAAGTGATGAAAGTCCTGTATGCATATGTAGACAAGACTCAGTATGCTGGAAGTGATGTAGTCCTGTATGCATATGTAGACAAGACTCAGTATGCTGGAAGTGATGAAAGTCCTGTATGCAAATGTAGACAAGACTCAGTAGGTTGTAAGTGATGAAAGTCCTGTATGCAAATGTAGACAAGACTCAGTATGCTGTAAGTGATGAAAGTCCTGTATGCAAATGTAGACAAGACTCATTATGCTGTAAGTGATGAGAGTCCTGTATGCAAATGTAGACAAGACTCAGTATGCTGTAAGTGATGAAAGTCCTGTATGCAAATGTAGACAAGACTCAGTATGCTGTAAGTGATGAAAGTCCTGTATGCAAATGTAGACAAGACTCATTATGCTGTAAGTGATGAGAGTCCTGTATGCAAATGTAGACAAGACTCAGTATGCCATTAGTGATGAAAGTCCTGTATGCAGATGTAGACAAGACTCATTATGCTATAAGTGATGAAAGTCCTGTATGCAAATGTAGACAATACTCAGTATGCTGTAAGTGATGAAAGTCCTGTATGCAAATGTAGACAAGATTCAGTATGCTGTAAATGATGAAAGTCCTGTATCAAAATGTAGACAAGACTCAGTATGCTGTAAGTGATGAAAGTCTTGTATGCAAATGTAGACAATACCTATAATGCTGTAAGTGATGAATGTCCTGTATGCAAATGTAGACAATACCTATTATGATGTAAGTGATGAAAGTCTTGTATGCAAATGTAGACAATATATATTATGCTGTAAGTGATTAAAGTCTTGTATGCAAATGTAGACAAGACTCATTATGCTGTAAGTGATGAAAGTCCTGTATGCAAATGTAGACAAGACCCAGTATGCTGTAAGTGATGAAAGTCCTGTATGCAAATGTAGACAAGACTCAGTATGCTGTAAGTGATGAAAGTCCTGTATGAAAATGTAGACAAGACTCAGTATGCTGTAAGTGATGAAAGTCCTGTATGCAAATGTAGACAATACCTATTATGCTGTAAGTGATGAAAGTCCTGTATGCAAATGTAGACAATACTCAGTATGCAGTAAGTGATGAAAGTCCTGTATGCAAATGTAGACAATACTCAGTATGCTGTAAGTGATGAAAGTCTTGTATGCAAATGTAGACAATACCTATTATGATGTAAGTGATGAAAGTCCTGTATGCAAATGTAGACAAGACTCATTATGCTGTAAGTGATGAAAGTCCTGTATGCAAATGTAAAACAAGACCCAGTATGCTGTAAGTGATGAAAGTCCTGTATGCAAATGTAGACAAGACTCAGTATGCTGTAAGTGATGAAAGTCCAGTATGAAAATGTAGACAAGACTCAGTATGCTGTAAGTGATGAAAGTCCTGTATGCAAATGTAGACAATACCTATTATGCTGTAAGTGATGAAAGTCCTGTATGCAAATGTCGACAAGACTCAGTATGCAGTAAGTGATGAAAGTCCTGTATGCAAATGTAGACAAGACTCATTATGCTGTAAGTGATGAAAGTCCTGTATGCAAATGTAGACAAGACTCAGTATGCTGTAAGTGATGAAAGTCCTGTATGCAAATGTAGACAAGACTCAGTATGCTGTAAGTGATAAAAGTCATGTATGCAAATGTAGACAAGACTCATTATGCTATAAGTGATGAAAGTCCTGTATGCAAATGTAGACAAGACTCAGTATGCTGTAAGTGATGAAAGTCCTGTATGCAGATGTAGACAAGACTCATTATGCTATAAGTGATGAAAGTCCTGTATGCAAATGTAGACAAGACTCAGTATGCTGTACGTGATGAAAGTCTTGTATGCAAATGTAGACAATACCTATTATGCTGTACGTGATGAAAGTCCTGTAGGCAAATGTAGACAATACCTATTATGCTGTACGTGATGAAAGTCCTGTAGGCAAATGTAGACAATACCTATTATGATGTAAGTGATGAAAGTCCTGTATCAAAATGTAGACAAGACTCATTATGCTGTAAGTGATGAAAGTCCTGTATGCAAATGTAGACAAGACTCAGTAAGCTGTAAGTGATGAAAGTCCTGTATGCATATGTAGACAAGACTCAGTATGCTGGAAGTGATGAAAGTCCTGTATGCAAATGTAGACAAGACTCAGTATGCTGTAAGTGATGAAAGTCCTGTATGAAAATGTAGACAAGACTCAGTAAGCTGTAAGTGATGAAAGTCCTGTATGCAAATGTAGACAAGACTCAGTAAGCTGTAAGTGATGAAAGTCCTGTATGCAAATGTAGACAAGACTCAGTATGCTGTAAGTGATGAAAGTCCTGTATGCAAATGTAGACAAGACCTATTATGCTGTAAGTGATGAAAGTCCTGTATGCATATGTAGACAAGACTTAGTATGCTGGAAGTGATGAAAGTCCTGTATGCATATGTAGACAAGACTCAGTATGCTGGAAGTGATGAAAGTCCTGTATGCAAATGTAGACAAGACTCAGTATGCTGGAAGTGATGAAAGTCCTGTATGCATATGTAGACAAGACTCAGTATGCTGGAAGTGATGAAAGTCCTGTATGCATATGTAGACAAGACTCAGTATGCTGGAAGTGATGAAAGTCCTGTATGCATATGTAGACAAGACTCAGTATGCTGGAAGTTATGAAAGTCCTGTATGCAAATGTAGACAAGACTCAGTATGCTGTAAGTGATGAAAGTCCTGTATGAAAATGTAGACAAGACCTATTATGCTGTAAGTGATGAAAGTCATGTATGCAAATGTAGACAATACCTATTATGCTGTACGTGATGAAAGTCCTGTATGCAAATGTAGACAATACCTATTGTGCTGTAAGTGATGGAAGTCTTGTATGCAAATGTAGACAATACCTATTGTGCTGTAAGTGATGAAAGTCCTGTATGCAAATATAGACAATACCTATTGTGCTGTAAGTGATGAAAGTCTTGTATGCAAATGTAGACAATACCTATTGTGCTGTAAGTGATGGAAGTCTTGTATGCAAATGTAGACAATACCTATTGTGCTGTAAGTGATGAAAGTCCTGTATGCAAATATAGACAATACCTATTGTGCTGTAAGTGATGAAAGTCTTGTATGCAAATGTAGACAATACCTATTGTGCTGTAAGTGATGGAAGTCTTGTATGCAAATGTAGACAATACCTATTGTGCTATAAGTGATGAAAGTCCTGTATTAAAATGTAGACAATACCTATTGTGCTGTAAATGATGAAAGTCCTGTATGCAAATGTAAATATATACCTATTAGTATGAAAATGTAGACAATACCTATTATGCTATAAGTGATGAAAGTCCTGTATTAAAATATAGACAATACCTATTATGCTGTAAGTGATGAAAGTATTGTATGCAAATGTAAATATATACCTATTAGTATGAAAATGTAGACAATACCTATTATGCTATAAGGGATGAAAGTCCTGTATGCAAATATAGACAATACCTATTATGCTGTAAGTGATGAAAGTCCCGTATGCAAATATAGACAATACCTATTATGCTGTATGTGATGAAAGTCCTGTATGCAAATGTAGACAATACCTATTATGCTGTAAGTGATGAAAGTCTTGTATGCAAATGTAAATATATACCTATTAGTATGAAAATGTAAACAATACCTATTATGCTATAAGGGATGAAAGTCCTGTATGCAAATATAGACAATACCTATTATGCTGTAAGTGATGAAAGTCCCGTATGCAAATGTAGACAATACCTATTATACTATAAGTGATGAAAGTCCTGTATGCAGATGTAGACAATACCTATTATGCTATAAGGGATGAAAGTCCTGTATGAAAATGTAGACAATACCTATTATGCTATAAGTGATGGAAGTCCTGTATGCAAATATAGACAATACCTATTATGCTATAAGGGATGAAAGTCCTGTATGCAGATGTAGACAATACCTATTATGCTATAAGGGATGAAAGTCCTGTATGAAAATGTAGACAATACCTATTATGCTATAAGTGATGGAAGTCCTGTATGCAAATATAGACAATACCTATTATGCTATAAGTGATGAAAGTCCTGTAAGCAAATGTAGACATAGTTATATAGGGAAACTGGCGGCCATGGTTTTGGACAGATCAACCTGGTTTGAAAAATCTTAATTAATTATTAATAAATTACTGCTAATAATTAATTAATTATTTTGAAATCCATCAAGCAGTTTCAGACGAGATGTTTAGCAAAAATAAGCCGTATTTTGACGAATCAACCCAGCTTGAAAAATCTTGATAGAGGCCCACACAAGCATCATTTCTGAGAAATTAATTTGAAATCCATCATGCAGTTTCAGACGAGAAGATTTTCCATACAGAAATATAGCAAACATAAGCCCCGCCCTCTGGCGGCCATGTTTCTTGACGAATCAACACATCTAAACATAGATCTATTACATTGTACATCACTGACACTTACCTCAGCTATTGTAAATCCAAATTCGTTTAAATATAATGGTTCATTGGTTAGCATTAAAA
Organism: Cyrtodaria siliqua; assembly: GCA_037043455.1. NCBI lineage: Eukaryota > Metazoa > Mollusca > Bivalvia > Adapedonta > Hiatellidae > Cyrtodaria > Cyrtodaria siliqua. The sequence continues at coordinate 177,384 of JAWPHD010002868.1, read as the reverse complement.
TGAATACCCAATGTCTAACAAAATGGCAGAAACATATTGCAATCACGGGCAATGACGTCACAATTCTCGCCCATGGCATAGGCACATTCTGTAAGTAAATAAAACAAGAATATATACACCCTTAATATTTGAATTAACATGGTGTTATATAGAGTGACTGATAATTTACGTCCACATTGCAAATACTCTGCTTTAATACTAATACATCTCTTAAAAAACTTTGCTCTTAAACCAACATATTCATAAAAACTAGGTTTGCAGGTTGCATCCAACAGATGCTGAAAGCGTAATGTGCGAATATACAGACATGAAATGCCGTGATTGTGGGTTCTGTGAGTAATGACTCCTATATACCACAATGTATCTTTTTAACTATTCGGATATAAAACGCACACTTCCTGCCATAAAAGTATTCGGGAATTTTCTTCTGATAGTATCTATGTTCACATCAATAGTGTTGAATTAATGTCAAGTACTATATGGTTGACATTGCTCATGCCTAAAATATGCATTTAGTTGAACATTTCATTTGACCATACCATCCATTTGTGATCTGGGTTTTTTAAGACAGCTGACGTATAGTCGTTCAGTCATACCACGACGGTGACTGCTTGTAGCAATAAGTGATGAGCTCATTGGACATGACATGTAAACTATTAAAACTTAAAAGTTTACATGAAACTATGTAATAGGAATAGTTAAATCAGTATAACAGGGTAAATACGTGATCCAGAGTGAACGTGTGAGACATTTCGGGCGTCAGAGTGAATGGGTGAGTTGTATGAGTGTTTAGTATGTATGACTGTGTGTGTGTACTTTTTCATTGTTTAATGTAAAAATTGCATTGACCTGTCACATATTAACAAATGTAATATGTATTTATATGACGAGAAACATTTGTTTAAGTCATACATAAAGAATATGTTCTGTTCTATTCTGTTCTGCTAATAGCAGTTACCTCGTAATCTATAACATCTTGTCCTTGTGACTTCTCCAAGAATTCCAACTCCGAGTCGCTTATGGAAGTATGGTGTGATGGCTTCTCGAACGACAAACACAGCCAAACCATGTACCATAATATACAGAACGTACCTGTGATACCAGAGAAATAACACTAATGTAGGAATATATACTGAGTCGTGTGCACATCTCTTTTTGGAAATATTCAAGAAGTTGTAATGAAACATTTGGCAAAACAAGTTTTAAAATATACAAAATGTAAGCGTTGCTAAAGTAGTGATACCTTTATATGAAACTTTCCTTCGCTAACAGAGTTTAAGTGATACCTTTGTATGAAACTTTCCTTCGCTAACAGAGCTTGAGTGATACCTTTGTACGAAACTTTTCTTCGCTAACAGAGTTTGTGATACCTTTGTATGAAACTTTCCTTCGCTAACAGAGTTTGAGTGATACCTTTGTGTGAAACTTTCCTTCGCTAACAGAGTTTGAGTTCCTCAAAATCAAAAAAGAGCAAAATAAAAATTACAAAATGCATGAAGTTAAATAGTTTGCATGGACCTGAATTGAAAAACAGTCATCTTGTTAAAGGGAATGTAATCACACAGCCAAACATTATTTATTATCGATAGGTCTCTGAAAAACTTTGAAAAAGGTGCAAAATTATCAAAATCGGATAATAAACAAAGAAGATACATGTATGTCCTTTTGACGGTTGTTCTGAAACAGATATGGGAGCCGCCATTTTGAGAAATATGTTCATAATTCTAAATTACCATATATGATATACTGGTACATACAATTTAAAGTAAAGAAAATCACTGCAAATGAATGTAAAATCCTTTACTGGCCATACAATGTATTATAACACTTCGAAAAACTTATTTTTTCATACCGATGCTGTAATTTCCCCCCTATAAATCAGTTAATTAACATATTTATAAATATTCCATATAATGGTAATTTAGAACTGTGATGTCATATTTCTCAAAATAACGGTTTCCGCACCCATGTCAAAAGAAATTTCAATGATCATATCTTCTTTATTAATCATCCGATTTTGATGATTCTTTCACCCTTGACCATAGTTTTCAGAACTCTCAATAATACAAAACCTCGGTCTGAGGGTGTCTCGCCCACCGCGGCAAACCGCATATGAAATGTTTTATTAAATTTGTGCTTAAATGATGTCCACCAAATGATAAAGTATCAAACAAATAAAAGCGAGGTAATCATAAGAAATAAAGTTACTGATGTTAAGTGGTTTAACCAGGGTGTGGTGTTGGGAACATACAGCAAAACATGACCTGGACCTTGGTATCTTTTGTCGTTCAATACCAACAATACATATGACCAAGTATCAAAGACATAAAGTGAGGCAATCACATAAAATTAAATGAAGTTAAGTTAAGGTTAAATTACCTAACCTCGGTTAGGTTTGGGGAAAATAACGCAAAATATGACCTTGACCTTGGTAGTTTTTGTCATCCAGAAATGTCCATCAATGCCAACAATACATACGACCAAGTATCAAAGACATAAAGTGAGACAATCACATAAAGTTAAATGAGGTTAAGTTAAGGTTAAGTTACCTAACCCATTTGGGGAAAATAACGCAAAATATGACCTTGACCTTGGTAATTTTTGTCGTTCAGTGATGTCCACCAATGCCAACAATACATGACCAAGTAGCAAACAAAGAAATTAACGTTATCATAAAAGGTTAACTGAGGTTAACTTACCTAACTAAACTGATGTTTAAAGTTAAGAACGCAAAACATGACCTTGACCTTTGTATTTTTTGTCGTTCAGCGATGTCCACCAATGCCAACAATAGATATGATCAAGTATCAAAGACATTCAGCGATGTCCACCATTGCCAACAATACATATGACCAAGACATAACGTGAGGCATTCACATGAAGTTAAATGAGCTTAAGTTACCTAACCAAGGTTAAGTTACCTAACCAAGACTAAGTCAACTAACCAAGGTTAAGTTTGGGGAAAATAAGCAAAATATGACCTTGACCTTGGTAATTTTTGTCGATCAGTGATGTCTACCAATGTAAACAATACATATGACCAAGTATCAAACAAAGAAAATGAGGCAATCACATACAGTTAACTGAGGTTAAGTTACCTAACCAAGGTTAAGTTACCTAACCAAGGTTAAGTTACCTAACCAAGGTTAAGTTCGGGAAAATAACGCAAAATATGACCTTGCCCTTGGTAATTTTGGCATTACATGATGTCCTTTGACCCAACAAAGCATCTGACAAAGTTTCAAAAAAAATCGAGCAGCGATTGTTGAGATAATGTTGATTTAAAATGCGGCCGCCGCAGCAGCCGCCGCCGGAAAAGTGACTGCTTTGTCTCACTATCATGGGCGAGACAAAAAAAAAATTGGTTGTATGTCTACATTCCCTTTAATTGTTGGTTTTCTTGAATTTCTCATGAACGTCAAACTTTTAACATCTATTCAAACATGAAGATAGGATGTTTAAACATACGTATGAGGTAAATATTTACAGCAATGTACTATTCGTAATGATGATGCTTATGCACATTTGATAGCACATTTTCTTGTATGACTCAGTGTAACACTTCTCAATGATTCAGAGCGTACAACGCTCATTCACAACGTTCAACGGTCATTCACAGCGTACAACGCTCATTCACGGCGTACACCGCTCATTCAAAGCGTACACCGCTCATTCACAGCGTACAACGCTCATTCACTCACAGCGTACAACGGTCATTCACAGCGTACACGGCTCATTCAAAGCGTACAACGCTCATTCACAGCGTACACCGCTCATTCACAGCGTACAACGGTCATTCACAGCGTACACCGCTCATTCGCACCGTACACCGCTCATTCGCAGCGTACAACGCTCATTCGCAGCGTACATCGCTCATTCGCAGCGTACAACGCTCATTCGCAGCGTACACCGCTCATTCGCAGCGTACAACGTTAAATTCGCAGCGTACAACGCTCATTCACAGCGTACAACGCTCATTCGCAGCGAACACCGCTCATTCACAGCGTACAACGGTCAATCACAGCGTACAACGGTCATTCACAGCGTACAGCGCTCATTCACAGCGTACAATGCTCTTAATCATTATTACGAATTATGTAATGCATGATGGCATTGCTTTACGGTTGGATGGCTGCTTAAATTGTGATTTACGTAATTTTCAGCACATGTTAGGCTATATAATTATGACGGTCGATTTTTTCGTGATGGAGGCAGACCACCGACTTTTTACTGGGAAAACCAGTACTGTATACCTCCTGCAATCCATAAGAATCGTACAAGTCGAGCTCCCGGTGGGATTCGAACCCGCAGTGGTGAGAGGCGAGATAGTTTCTAACGCAGCGTCTTAACCATGCCGACCACGGACGCGTTTCACTTTAAGTAAACTTAGGATCGATGTATATAACAAAGCAATACATTAAGAGTATTTCAAATTTTGAGGAGCGAAGTTTTTATTTTCTTAACATATAAACATGCACAATATAACAGCTGTATACAACAACAGATCGCCTCCAACGATCTTGATTACAATTACTAGACACAATCAACATTGGTTTACTTTTGACAGAAAAATTAACGAGATTGATCGTTATAATTATAAATGATACGTGAATGACTGCATGCACTTACCGAAAACGTAAAACACATAATTCCATCCCAGATAATGAGTTACAAGTCCGGCCACTGGAAATCCAAGAATTGCACCGGCATAGGCACCTGCAAATGTACATAATACATTTTTACAAATACTGTTGACATAATTATGATTTCCCACTGGGAGCTCGACTTGTAAGTGAGGAAGTGTCGATTATTACGGATGGCGGGAGTTATACAGTACTGGTTCTACCCAGGAAACGTGGGTGGTCTGCCTCCACCACAAAAAAAATCAACCGTCATATATAACCTTACAAGTGTTGAAAATGACGTAAAACACCATACAAACAAACAAACTTATTTATTACCTGTAACTTTAACTTGTAAACTAGTTTCCACTCAATCAATCAACTTCGTATATATTTGATAAAAAAAATGGAGGGTAATACTTGGCTATTAAATAATACTGTATGTTTTTCTTACCTATATTTCTTTTAAATCAGAAATATGTCGGTAAAATATTACATATACTCATTTATCAGTCAATATAAAATAACGACACGGCGACTTTTTAAGTTGCAAGTGTTACCCGAGAAATCGTGCCAATTCCGGATTAGGACTTGACGTTTATAAAAGGAATGTGAGTGGCAATCAACCAACATTTTCTCTACTTTTTGCCCATGCCCATATTAACATATATCACTTGTAATAAAGTATATGGCAGAAAAGATAAAATACCAGTCAGCCGTTATATATACTCAGTTGCAAAAGAAAGTGGACACTGAGTTTTGTAAAAAATTTAATTGTATAAAGTTTGTTTAAAATTAAATTGACAAATTCCAAAATGATTATACCATGTTTGGTACCAAAATATTTATCATTCCATTGCCAAAAGCATGTTGTCAATTGTTCTTCAATAGGCTTGGTAAAGAGGATAGGGTGTAAAGTAAAATCTTCAAAGTGTCCAGTTTCTTTGCAACTGAGTATATTATGTTAATTGTCTTAATTGTCTTGCGCCGAAGTATGTTCAAAAAGTTTACTCATTCGTTTTATGATGGTTGCATTTTGCACGACACGTGCTTATATAGAATGGCACGTGTATTATGCTTGTACTTCTAATGTATGCACTAGTAATTGTATTACTGACGTATTAGACAATAGACGTACATGTGAGGACTGCAGACACCACTCGACTTCTCTCACTGGGCGCTGACCAATGTCTCAGAATGGCATAACACGACGGATATATCAGGCCCTAAAATCATGAAAACATATATATAACAAACGGTATAACACAGGCCGAACCACAACTGAACAGAACAGAACAAAACAAAACAGAACAGAACACATCTTTTATTATATACAATCTCAGGTAACACTGGTTACAATAAAAGAAAAAGGTACATTACATACATACAAATGGTACAACAAAGCGGTATACAAGGATCAGTACATATGTTAAATGTGAAGGGGGAAAGCATTATCAATAAAATACGTCTCATGTACGACGTTACTTGGCATTTTGTAAAAGAATTCTGACGAAGACACACTGCTAAGGCCATATGGCGACTTTTCCCGTTCCCATGTGCACCTCTGGGCATTTTTCGTGCACATGTGGGAACCTGTGTAGGACCACTGACGTTCCACAAGCCAGCTGGATATCTTTTTCACATAAATATTCCAGATCCGAAAAGATACGAACACACAGCTGTGAGGGGCAATTCGAAAATTGAAAACCTATCCATAAACGGCGTAAAACGACGGATACATCTGGTCCTAATTGAAAATGTAACTATAAACGGCGTAACATGGCGGATATATAAAGACCGCAAAAATCCTCTATATATATCAAGCCTTAAGACGAACATTTTCTTTCTGTTAGTAGAAAACGTTTTCGTTCAGCATGGTTTCTAAGAAAATATTTATTAACTTTGCCAGGCCCGTATCTACGATGAGGCAACTGCCTCGGTACCCCGGTAGCATTTTGGGAAGGTACAAACAACTGAAGAACGCATTTGATTAGAACAAAAATGTCATGCTGAAAACGAAAATGCATTGAAACCGCAAAAAATCATGTAGAAATCAAGGTTGGGTGGTTTACGAGGGTAGTTGGTGCAGTTGGTGGTGGTCCTATAACTGGTCCTATAACTGAATTTGCCTCGGTTAAATTTCACTGCTGGCTATGGGACTGTTTGCATTCTTTCATTTTAGGAATATATATATCTCGGTTTAAGGTCTCATTCGAAGGACTGACCAGTCGGGTGTGAAATTCTGTTTATATTTGTTTCGATAGTTAGTCTCAATTTGGTCCTGGTTGTGATAGAACGTATGGTCGTTGGACTTACCATTACACCACGGCCCCATTTTATAATGTCATAATCGTGAATGTATCATAATTTAGTAATATGACATTTAACATTTCAGAAAAATGTTCCATGAGAAACCCGAGCTGTATTAACAGACTTAGTATGCTTAATAACACTGTTATTACTCTTAAAATCTTTAATGTAACCTTTATAGTGAAGTTGTATCAAATAGATGCAGCAATGTGGCAAATTACACTACTGACTTTTTGCGCACTTGCCAACCTCCAGCAGCAATATCATATTTTCTATTCTAAATTCATTCTGCATTGAACTCGTTTTTAACCGAATTACAACGTCTTCTCGTGACATATTTTCAATATCTCACTAACCATGTTGATTATTCTCTATTTCTTGGTCACCACCGGGGTTAATTTACGTGTTTCACGCCCGATTTCACGGCAATCTTGATTTTTTACTCACGGCGTCCCGTTAGTTTTTTTCGTAACTTGCATTTGTTCAATCATTAATATTAATTGTTAGAATAGTTCAAAGCAAATTGTTTTTACATATTATTGACTTTTGATAATATTGCACCAAGAATATATTTAAAAAATGTGTAGAATAATGAAGGAAATAGAATTCCCATTTTTTTATTTAATTATATGCAAGCAGTTTTAAAGTCAAAATGATACATGATTAAAAAATCGCTGTACTAATTTTAATGCCTGATATAAAACTCCAGATTCCCTTTAACTGAACACACCAGTTACTAGTAAATTACTTCCGACCGAAAACTTGGCCAGCTTGTTGATTTGCTATCTTTAAAGGGACTGGAGGCGATCAAACATCAATGAAGTGAGTGACTGCCATTTACGTTTTTTTTGAAAGTTTCGGGCAAAAAACAGCTTTTTAACTGAATCAAGGGCCATAACTAAAGAATCTGGTAAAGTTTGGTAAAGATAAGATGAAAAATGAAGGCCCTACCGTATTAACGAGGCAAAATATAGCATGTTTAACTAAATCAAGAATACCTCTGTTACTGGTCCGACTGGTCGAACATAGAGATAAAAAAAAAAAAAAATCAAAAGAGAAAAAAAGAAAAGATATTTAAAAATAAATAAATAAAAAAAATATTTAAAAAAAAATAATCAATTAAAAAAATCAACAAATCAATAAAAAAAAAAAAAAATTCAAAAAAAAACATCCCTATACATGTCTATGTAAAACATGTGACCATTGGGGCGGGGTCAAATATGACCCGAGGGTCACCATTTGAACAAACTTGGTAAAGGACCATAAGCTTATAGCAAATGCAAAATATTAAACCTCTGGCTCTTGCAGTTCCAGAGAGGAAGATTTTTTTTCAGTTTTTCCCTATACAGGCATTTATGTAAAACTGTGACCCCCGGGGCGGGGCCAGATGTGACCCCAGGGTCCCCATTTGAACAAAATGGGTAAAGGACCATAAGCTTATAGCAACAGCAACATATTAAACCTCTGACTCTTGCAGTTTCAGAGAAGAAGGTTTTTTAAGTTTTTCCCTATACATGTCTATGTAAAACATGTGACCCTTGGGGCGGGGCCAAATGTGACCCCAGGGTCACCATTTGAACAAACTTGGTAAAGGACCATAAGCTTATAGCAAATGCAAAATATTAAACCTCTGGCTCTTGCAGTTCCAGAGAAGAAGATTTTTTTCCCTATACAAGTATTTATGTAAAACTGTGACCCCCGGGGCGGGGATAGATGTGACCCCAGGGTCCCCATCTCAACAAAATTGGTAAAGGACCATAAGCTTATAGCAACAGCAAAATATTAAACCTCTGGCTCTTGCAGTTTCAGAGAAGAATTTTTAAGTTTTCCCCTATACATGTCTATGTAAAACATGTGACCCTTGGGGCGGGGCCAAATGTGACCCCAGGGTCACCATTTGAACAAACTTGGTAAAGGACCATAAGCTTATAATAAATGTAACATATCAAACCTCTGACTCTTGTAGTTGGCGAGAAGAAGATTTTAAAAAAAAAAATCCTATATAAGTCTATGTAAAACTGTGACCCTCGGGGCGGGAACAAATTTGACCCCAGGGTCACCATTTGAACAAACTTAGTAGAGGACCATAAGCTGATGCTACATGTAATACATGAGAGCTCTGTGCCATGAGGTTCCAGAGAAGAAGATTTTTTTCAGTTTTTCCCTATACAAGCCTATGTAAAACTGTGACCTCCGGGGTGGGGCCAAATGTGACCCCTGGGTCACCATTTGAACAAACTTGGTAGAGGACCACAAGCTTATAGCATATGCAAAATATTAAACCTCTGCCTCTTGCAGCTTCAGAGAAGAAGATTTTTAAAGTTTTTCCCATTATATGTCTATGTGAAACATGTGACCCTTGGGGCGGGGCCAAAAGTGACCCGAGGGTCACCATTTGAACAAACTTGGTAAAGGACCATAATCTTATAGTAAATGCAAAATATCAAACCTCTGGCTCTTGTAGTTTCCGAGAAGAAGATTTTTTAAAAAAAAATCCTATATAAGTCTATGTAAAACTGTGACCCCCGGGGCGGGGACAAATTTGACCCCAGGGTCACCATTTGAATAAACTTAGTAGAGGACCATAAGCTGATGCTACATGTAATACATGAGAGCTCTGTGCCTTGTGGTTTTAGAGAAGAAGATTTTTTAAAGTTTTTTCCTATATGTCTATATGAAAAACATGCAAAACCTCAATATACAAACTTTGGACCCCCGGGGCACGGCCATTTTTGACCACGGGACTTTATTTGAACAAACTTGATACTCAAGGCGTTGGCGATCATTTTAAAAGAAAAACTGTTGAAATCTGTCCAGCGGTTCTAGAGAAGAAGATTTTTTAAGATTTCGACCATATATGGTAATGGCAGCCATCTTGGATGTAGCGCTGACCTAATTTTAACAAATCTAAAAAGCATTCATCTAAGGATCATCCACGTGAAGTTTGGTCAAAATTAGCCAAGCGGTTTCTGAGGAGAAGTCGTTTGAAGAAAAGTTAACGGACGGACGACAGACAGACGACAGACGACATACAGACAGACAGACGACGGACGACAGACAACACACCATCCCATAAGCTCTGCTGGCCGTTGGCCAGTAGAGCTAACTAGCCGAGTCTAGTTTTCCAGAGCACACTATTACATTAACAATAATTAAATCGTATGGACCATGGGGAGAGGGTTGGGGCGGGGAGGTGAGGGCCTATATTAGTGCAAACTCATATTAAATATGAATCTGAAACACATTATGGTGGTATTAATCGGATTTTCATACACTAATAAAACGTCCAGATCGCCTCCATGATTTACTCCCGAGTATAGAGTTGTCACCTGTAACCTCTATTTCAAGATGAAAAAGCTTGCTTCATTTGGTTTACTTTTTTTCTCAGAAACTGAGTGGATAAGCTCCTGCGCATTACAGCCTCTGCCTTGTGTGGGTTCGAGCCCTGGCACTGGCATGTCTGAACAGATATCATCTCTCTTGAGGTCGTTGTCGCAGTATGACCGTACATGCGTTCAACGTCACGTAAATCTCATTAATAAAACGACAGCTGTTTATCATAGTTGGGTTGCTTAACAAGTATGACAGTTTGTAAAAAATAGCTGAAGATGACACACAATAGCCAATATAACATTTCGCAATGTTTTTAGTTTTTTGTAAATACGATGATTCATGTTGACAACTAACCGGATCTAACCGGATGTATACAAGCAGTGAAACGGTGGAGAATTTGTACTACGGTTCGTGAGTTATAATGCGTTATTGTAGTGACAATCGAGGTTTCACGCAATAGTAAAATAGTTGCCGAAAGAATATATATAAAGCAGTGTATTAGAGAGATAAATTCAAAATAACGACAGATCGGAGAATATATAGCAGTGTTTTGGAGAGAATGGCTAGGTAATTCAAAATAAAGATAGATCGAGTCACGAGGGCTTAAATAATATAGAGAACAAGAGTTGTCGGAGAACAGCGCAGCTCGACTATTCGATTTTTCAGAGAATAGTAAATTATATAGCTAGTATATAACATCAGAAAACAAGGCTAAAACAATGTGGGGTGGGGTTGGGGGATGGGGCTTGTATATAAACTTGGGCCGATATAAAATTATGTGAAATTTTATTATTTTTATCTGTTTTAATCCAAAATTGCTGTCATTTTAAAGAAATTTGTGGTCGAAAGGCAACTCGGGGAGGGAGCTGATATCTGGCAATTTTTATTGTGGCCTCATTTCATTTTTTTATTGGTATTTCATCAGTGTATCTGAATTTAATCTAAAAAAAAGCATATGTAAAAAATGATTGCGTTCAAATTAAAATATTAATATCAAAATAATGGAAGATAAAATGAAAAGAATTCCCCTCCCCCTATCCTCCATGTGAGGGGTTCCGATAAACCAATTGGGGAGTCGGGGGCAGGGCGGTTGCGCATCTAACATTCAACATAGCTATATATGTGTAAAAAAATAGGGAGGGGTAGAGGGTGGGGGTGGGGGGGGGGGGGCAACATAGCTGTATGTGTAAGAATTGACCAAAAAAAACACAGAAATATGTAAAAAAAAAAAAAAAAAAAAATGTGTTTCGTTGGGGTGGGGTGGGGCAACATAGCTATATATGTGTAAGAATTGACCAAAACAACACTGAAATATGTAAAAAAAAAAAATAGAGTTCCGAGTTGGGTGGGTGGGTGGGATTGCGGGGCAGGGGAGGGGGGAGGGCAACATATATGCGGGGCAACAATATGTGAATATGTGTAAGAATTGACCAAAACATCACAGAAATATGTAAAATAAATAAATTAAAAAAATTCTAGTTTTGAGTGGGGTGGGGATGGGGGAGTGGGGGAGTGGCGGAGTTGTGGTTGGGTGGGCTGGTGGGGTGGGAGGGTTGAGGGCAACATATATATGTAAGAAGCTATATAAGAACTGACCAAAACAATACATAAATATGTAAAAAACAATAATAGAGTTTTGAGTGGGGGTGGGGGAGGGGGAGAGGCGGGGGATGGGTGGGGGAGGGCAACATATATGTTTAAGATGCTCATATATGTTTAAGAAGCTCATATATGTTTAAGAAGCTCATATATGTTTAAGAAGCTAAGAAGCTCATATATGTTTAAGAAGCTATGTAAGAATTGACCACAACAACACAGAAATATGTAAAAAAAAATATTAAAAAAATGTGTGGAGGGGCAAAATAGCTATGTGTAAGAATTGACCAAAACAACACAGAAATATGTAAAAAAAATATATATTTAAAAATCGGAGTTCTGAGTGGGGGAGGGTGGGGGAGGGTGGGGGAAAGGCGGGTGTGGGGGGCAACATATATATGTAAGAAGCTATAGCTATATAAGAATTGACCAAAACAATACAGAAATATGTAAAATAAATAAAAAATATGTAAAAAAAAAATACAAACTATTGAGTTTCGAGTGGGGTGGCTGGGGTGGGAAGGCAGGGCATGGGAGGGTGAGGGGTGGGTCAACATATCTGTGTAAGAAGCTATGTGTAAGAATTGACCAAAACAACACAGAAATATGTAAAAAAATTATATATTAAAAAATCGAGTTTTGAGTGGGGTGGGGTTGGGGGAGAGGCGGGGGTGGAGGGGAGGGCAACATATATATGTAAGAAGCTATTTAAGAATTGACCAAAACAACACAGGAATATGTAAAAAAATAAAAATAAAAATATTCCAGTTTCGACTTTGGGGGAGGTCAGGGGGATGGAGGAGGGGGCAATATAGCTATGTGTAAGAATTGACAAAAACTACACAGAAATATGTAAAAAAATAAAAATCAAATCAAATATTCCAGTTTCGAGTGGGGGTGGGGGGGGGGTGGGGGAGTGGGAGGGGGCAACATGTGTAAGAATTGACAAAAGCAACACAGAAATATGTAAAAAAAAAAAAAAAAAAGAGTTTCAAGTGGGGGGGGGGATTGGGGGAGGCGGGGGTGAGCGGTGAGGGTAGAGGGAAACATATATGTGTAAGAATTTACTAAAACAACACAGAAATATTTTTAAAAAAAGAAGAAAAAAGTGTGGAGAGGTGGGGGTGGCGGGGGCGGGGGTGGAGGAGGGAGCCCATGCCCCAATATGGGTGAAGTATGAATAAGATGCATAATGCTATAAGAAATCCCAAACCAAAATTATAGATATATACATGCTAACATGCAAACCTAGAACTGCCTTTATTGCACATTTTATGGGCCATCACAATTTGGGTTCCACGGGAGCCCAGAATTTGCAGAACATAATTACTTACCCAACCCTTTACAACATACTATAAGGAAACCAATTCCAAAATTTAGTTCAGCTAGGACAAGAAGAAGAGATATAGACCTGTAAGCATAGCTTACACGCAAAATTTGATGTGAAACAGACACATTTTAAGGGCTATCAGAATTTGGGTTCCATGGGAGCCCAGGGGTTCCAGAAACCAAAATTACTTAAGCAGCCCTTAAGATAACGCTATAAGGAAGTTAATGACTAAATTTCGTTGTGCTAGGGTAAGAAATGTAAGAGATATAGACTTGTAAACACAGCTTACACGCAAAATTTGATGTGAAATGGGACACATTTTATGGGCTATCATAATTTGTGTTCCATGGGAGCCCATGGGTTACAGGAACCAAAATTGCTGATGCAGCCCTTAAGAAAATGCTATAAGGAAGCCCATGGCCAAATTTGGTTGTGCTAGGATAAGAAATGTAAGATATATAGACTTGTAAACACAGCTTACACGCAAACCTTGATGTGGGACGCCGACGCCGACGCCAACGCCGACGCCGACCCCGGGGTGATTACGTAAGCTCTCTTATTCTTCGATTAGTCGAGCTAAAAAATTAATATAGGCGTTTTGTTTTCAATTTTTTTTTTTTTTTGTTACAGTCTCTTTTCAGTAAACATATGTTCAGAAAGTATTATGTACAATATATGTATAAAATAATGATATGAAAAATCGAAAGAATATATATCATTTTCTAGGACTGTATGTTTCTGATTTACCATGTTATCTGGGGAATGTTTTTCAAAACAGTAAAAAAGATGCCTACAAAGATTATTTAAATTTAAAAAAAAAAAAAAAAAAAAACACAAATAGTGTTTTCATCACTCCATCCATCTCCATAAGTTCCAAACCACTTAGATCTACACTGTCATCATTAACATTACAATAACTAAAAACAAATTATATTTGTTATTATGCATGTGCCTTGGTAAACACAAGAATTTCAGATTGTCTGGCTGATAAGAACAAAAACAAACTAATTTATTATGAGTTTGAGTTCATTCCATATATTGTCAAACACAGCAAGCTTATTATTTCGTGTTGCAATGTATTGAAGACACTTATAAGATTTTTTAACTCTATTTTTAAGAGCCTCAATGCATAATGGGCTTTGCAAACGCTTGACAGAGAAAATATAATATTTGGTTTCTAGAAGTATGTATAGCTCTGCAGAGGAAAATTTATTTCCAATATTAAATATAAATGATTCTTCTACTAATGATATGTCAATGTTACTTGTTAAAAGCCAAAGTTTAAGTTTGGTGAGTAGAGATTGTGTTTCTGGACATGTCCAAAGCATATGAGTAAGTCTCCTGTTGTTGGCAATCTTTACATAATGGACTATCAAGTATGTTTATATTATGTTAAAATCTTCTAATAGGGAGTATTCTGTGGTTAATTCGTATTTGGAACCATTGTAATGTTGTACTCTATGCACATTTGAAGGGAGCTATATAAATATCTTTCCATGTTTCATCTTCTATATGATACATCTCTTCCCATTTGGCTTTTGAAGTTGGTTGATCCAAGTTTTTGTTTAGGATTAGATACATGTCATGGGATCCTTTCTTATTTTTCAAAAAAGGTTGGATATTGCTGGGAATAATCGGGTATGCTATTCTTTTAGTATATTTTGTAATGTTGAATTTATTTGCAAATGTTTTTATAGATGCAATGAGTCCACTGTATTGCATGAAGTTAGATTTTACATTATAAAGTTTATTAAATTCTTCAATGGAATAAAATGAATCGCTAACATTTATTAGATCATTTATGTAAAAAAACTCCTTTGTCATACCATTGTTTGTAAAATATTCCTTCACCACCGACTAAAATATTATGATTATAAAACAGCGGGTTGGATACAAATGTGTATTCTGTAGGACAATTATAATCCAAGACAGTAACATATGCTTTAAGGACATCTTTCCAGAAATAGTTGCTTAATATTTTATTTATAAGGATTCTGCATAAAGCTTACCTAGATTTATAATGTCTTTTAGGTTTAGTATATGGTTTATGGTATTTTGCCATTGTCCATTTTTAAGAGTGAGCCTTCTTATCCATGTTGATTTTAACCCATATATAAATGCTTTCAGACTGATCATTTTCAACCCTCCCTCACTATACTGTTTAATCAAAACACTACTTTTTATTTTAGCTGGTCCCTCCCATAGAAATCCGTAGAACATGTCACTGATTTTTTTAATAATGTAATCGCTAGGGTTTGGAAGAGAGATGAATAAATGGTTAAGAACTGGTAATAATAGAGTTTTTATTACTGTTATTTTACCTAACGGAGTTAAATATCGACGTTTCCTAAATTCTGAATCTTCAAGATCTTATCAGTATAGTTAATATGTAATATCCTGTCTAGATCTACATTAAAATTAATACCTAATAATGTATATTGATTGATTCCCCAAGCCAGCTTCCATCTTGTTTTAATTGAGTCTGTACTGTAGTTTTTGGTTCCAATCCAGACAACCTGCGATTGATCTAAATTAATCCTTCAACCAGATGTACTTGCAAAGAAAGATAATTCATTAAGCGTTTCATTGAGAGAGGTCTCTGAACCGTCCAGAATGACTGAAGTGTCATCCGCGAACTGTGATAGTTTAAATTCGTAATTGTTAATATGTTTACCCTTTATCTTACTATTATTTCTTATCTTTATTGCTATATTTTCAGCACATAAAATAAAAGTGTATGGTGATAATGGATCGCCTTGACGACAACCCCTTCCTATGTTAAAAAAAATTGATAAATTACCACCCTGGTTAACAGATAGCTTGGCATTATTACAAAATAATTTTACCCATGATAAAATTGAATCACCAAATTTAAAGAATGTTAAAACTCTATAGATATACGCCCATGAAAGTGAATCAAAGGCTTTTTCGAAATCTACAAGTAATATGAGGCCGGGTAAATTATTTTCCTCTGCAAATTGCAAAACATCGAATATCATTCTTGTGTTTTCCCCCATTTATCGTCCAGAAATAAACCCTGTTTGTCTTTCATTTATAATCTTGTGAAGAACAGTTTTAAATCTATTTGCTATAGCACTATAGCACTATTGCTATAGGCAATTTTATAAACACAATTTAGTAGTGATATCGGTCTGTAATTTTTTAGAAACCGTCTAGGCTTGTTATCCTTAGGTATAAGTGCAATTATTCCTTCTTCTGAGTAATTGAAAGTTCTCCATTAATGTAACCATAGTTGTCTGCCCTCACTACAAAATGCCCTAAGTGTTTCCAGAATACTTTTAAAAACATCTGCCCAAAATCCATCAGAACCAGGGAAAAGGGTGTTTTTCATTCCAATCAGTGACAAGGAAGCTTGTTTATATGTTAAAATGCCTTCTAGTGAATTAGATTCTTCAACTGTTAATTTAATTAAGGTAAAAAGACTAAACAGCAATATGTAAAAGATCCTAATATAAGTTGTGTTTCCGATAAAGATCTTATCTTAAATATAAATGATCAACTCTTCTTTGATGTACTGTTAATGGAAATAAGAGGAAAAACTGTAGCATATTCTTCGCATGTAAAAAAAAAAGAAGATAAACGTCAGCAAAACCTTATAGCAGATATAGATACATTAGAGAAAGATATCAATATTAATCATCCATTACTTGAAAGTAAAAGAAAAGAACTTTATGAGATAAGAGAAAAAAAGATGGAGGGTATTAAAATAAGATCAAGAGCAAAGTGGATTCAAGAGGGAGAAAATATGTCAAAGTATTTTTATAATCTAGAAAATAAGAATTTTACTTCAAAGTGTATGTCAAGTCTAATGTCTAAAGGCAATACTATTATTAAATCTCAGCACGGTATTATAAATGAAACAAAGATTTTTTATAAAAAACTATATTCTCATCATCCGACTGAGGCAGTTGACTTAAATGATTTATTTTCAAACTGTAAAATCCCTAAGTTAGATGATAACACTAAGCAAACACTTGAATAAGATATTACATACGAGGAGATACGTTTGAAACAAATGTCAAATGACAAAAGCCCAGGAAATTCTGGTTTTACAATAGAGTTCTACAAATTTTTCTGGTCAGATATCGGTCAATTTGTTCTACGGTCAATTAATTACGGTTATATTACTGGGCAGTTATCAATTTCACAAAGACAGGGTGTAATTACATGCATTCCAAAAGGAGACACAGATAAATTATATCTAAAGAACTGGCGTCCAATATCTCTTTTAAATGTGTCTTATAAGTTAGCATCTGCATGCATAGCTAGAAGACTAAAACTTGTTTTACAATCATTAATTCATAAAGATCAAACTGGCTTCTTAGCTGGGCAAAATATAGGAGAAAATACCAGATTGGTATATGGTATTATGTTTTATGCTGAGAAATACAGTCTACCTGGACTGCTCCTTTTGATCGACTTTGAAAAAGCTTTTGATTCACTTGCTTGGGACTTTATTTTTGAAGTACTTGATTTCTATAAATTTGGTCCAATTTTTAAAAGATTGATAAAAGTATTTTACACCAATATTGAATCATGTGTTATAGTAAATGGCCACCTCTCAGATTGGTTTTCTATACATCGAGGCTGTCGTCAGGGCGACCCACTCTCTCGCTATATATTCATTCTGTGTTCAGAAATACTGGCTGTCTTGATAAGGAATAATATAAATATAAAAGGTTTAAGAATAGGTTCCAAAGAACATATACTTTCGCAATATGCAGATGACACTACATTAATACTGGATGGTTCAGAAAAATCTCTAAGATACGCTCTTAAAACTTTAACATTTTATGCAAGAGTCTCCGGCCTTAATATGAACTTAGATAAAACTAAGGTTATTTGGATAGGCTGTAGAAAAAGATGTAATGTGAAAATTTGCAGAGAATATGAACTATGTTGGGAACATGACATTATTTGGCATAGACTATATAAATAACAATTTAAAAACATTGGATAACCCTTTCTGGAAAGATGTATTTGAAAGTTATAAATATTATTTGCATAATTTTTCACCAACATCATGGCATCAGTTTCATGGTGTTCCGTTATGGTACAACGAAGATTTAAAGGTCGGAGGCTCAACTATTTTTTTATACCATTGGTTCTCGAAAGGCATTTTTTTCATCAATGACTTGCTTGATATAAGCAGTAAATTTTTATCATTTAAAGTCTTTAGAGAAACCTATGAGTTAAAAACAAATTCTCTAGAATATGAAGGTGTTGTAGCATCAATTAAAAGGCTGCTATGTTCATACAAGTTCTCACTTTTTCCTTGCAAAGGTACAAATCCTATAATCCCGTTCCATCTATCAAACATTTTAAAAGATATTAAAGGTAGCAGATTAATTTATGATGCAATTCTTATAAAAAATATAACCCCATCAGCGATAATAAAATTGAATGAAGAATTTAATAATAAACACCTAAATTGGAATAACATTTTTGCTGCAACATTTAAAATAAATGTAAAACTCCAATGGTTCCAGTATAGGATAAACCATAGGATTCTAGGTACCAATTATTTACTTAAAAAAAAGAACATTTCTCATTCTGATAAATGTACTCTTTGTAATAAAGCGGTAGAAACAATTACACATCTATTTTATGACTGTGAGGTTTCAAAGTTATTTTGGTCAGACTTATCTACTTTAATTAACAGCACATGTACTAACATAGTGACTAACTGGTCAGACTTAGATATTATATTAGGGAGTACTAAATTTGATAATATCCTTAATAAAATTCTAATATTAGGAAAATACCATATATTCTTTCAAAAACAAAATAATTCTGCACCATCCTGCCTCAACTTTATTTACTATTTAAAACCAGTTTATAAAACTGAAAAATTCATTGCTTATACAAACTCAAAAGATACATACTTTCATAAAATATGGAACCGATATGAAAATATTGTCGTCGAACCATAACACTACTATTTGCTACTATAGCAACTATAAATTGCTATAAATATCATAAACTACATCTATTGTTTACCCTTCCGTATTCTATTTTATTTGTCCAAATGTCAAGTTACTCAACTTTATAGATATGTGTCTTCTTTCGAGTTGGATACATGTCATCTTTTTCTGCCAAAAAACTTTTTCTAATTTTTTTTCTTAACTTATGGAACACATGTTTATGTAACAAGAGATATGACAAGCATTTGCAGTTTTAAAACTAGTCATTCTTCGATTGCTTTATTTGATAAGTCGATGCTTGTTATTACCCCTTGGTAATCTACATCATGATGTAAAGTTTAGCATACAATTGTAATACAAGTAAAATATGTACATATCTCATGCCAATATGCTTTAAACCATACATAAACATAGTCTTATATTATTCAATACATTTGTAAAAACTTTGTATTTATTACTTGGTCATGAACGGGAGATAAATTTGTAATGCAAGAACTACAGATAAGCTGAGTATTTAAATATTTAACTGGCATTCGTCCTGCAAATTTTATTTTATAATAGCTTGCTCAGACTCTGCCACTCTTCCCTCATTCTAAATCCGATGGAAAAAATACTCATTACAGACAAAAGATGGTAATAGTTCTATTATGAACAAGACAATGTCTTATAAGTTATCTCCCCTTACAGAAGATAAAAAAGAACACATTGTCTTTAAACTAAATAGAACTAACAATGAAAGGTAATTATATTTAAGATATGGTATACAACTATCAGATATTTTAACATCACAATGTTTTTGTAATTAAAGTTCTCAAACACAGATTACCCACTCATGACCTCAAGAATAGATAAAAAGAAAAAATCCCCAATTAATAACTTTTCTACACATTATATCTGAATTTTTTTCACTGTTATATTGTCTATAATTGTATGCATAATATATTGTAAGGTGCATAGAGGGATGGTCCTCCCCGACCCTCGTGCACCTATGACGGGGTGCACCCATGACGGGGAGAATAAATGGACCACCACTTTGGTGATCGAAATTAAAAAAAAAAAAACTGTTAATTTTGGAATATCAACTCCTGAAAAATCTTTGTCTAAATCGGTATCTTTTAGCTCATGGTCTCTACTTAAATATAGATTTCCATGAAAGCTTTTTGTTTCGTTTAATATTTCTTTCTGACCTGTAATTATACTGCCATCGTGTTTTTCGATTTTTGGGATAATTTTACTACTAAAATTGTGTCTTTCCAAATTACAGAAAAAGTTAGTAGGGTTTTCTCCATCTTCTATAAATTGTGCCCTTGATCTAATAAAATAACCACCCATCTTTTGCTTTCGAAGTAATAAAAGCTCTTCTTTCAACTGTTCTAAAACTGGCAGTTGTTCAGAAGCGAGGTGTTCTTCTAACAGTTTAATTTGATTAGTAAGATCTTTCTCATGTTTTTCACATAATTCTTTTTTGTAGCAGGAGTAAGAGATAGAGTTTCCTCTTAGTTTCATTAGAATGTTTCTAAAAATAATTGATCGTTAATTGTAAACTGTAATTCATCATTAGATATGTTAACTATATTATTGATGTTATATACTGGTACAGCGTATTGTAATTTGATTTCCGGTATTTTGTTGTTAATAATATCTAAGTATTCGATGTCACTAAGAAGCGAATTGTTGTGTTTCCACAAGGGTTTTTCCTTTATAAATTCTGTAAAATCACAATTTAACATCGTAACGGAATGATCTGACCTATAGCTGGCATCAACTGTACATTTATTTACTGATGAAAGAAGACTGTCTGATATTAAAAAGAAATCAAGTCTTGCTTGTTTTAACTGTGTTTCTTTTCGCCATGTGTATCGTTTTAATTGAGGATAAAATTCTCTAAAAGGGTCAATAAGATTACATGTTGATTTTATATCTATTCATTTTTCTCTGGCATTTTTATTATTAATATTTTTATAATTTTAATAATCAAGTTTTGGATCTTGCACCAAGTTAAAATCGCTACACCATATCATATCATTATTATTCAAGGTCTCTGCTAAGGTAATTATCTTCTCAAAGAATGAAGGGGAGTCGGTGTTTCGTCCATACAATGAAATAAGAGTTAATCTCGTATTCTCGACTGTGAGATCTACAATTATAAAGTTTCCTTCAGTGTCATAATCTATATGATTATGTATTTTATAGTCCAAGCCTTTGCTGAATAAAATTGCAAGCCTCTGTCATTGGACTTGCCGGAGCTGAATAAACAGTCATTACCCCATTCTGAGCGAAATAATCTCTCAGTATTCGATGTAGAATGAATGTCTTGTAAACAGAATATATGGCACCGTTTGGATTTAATATAATTAAAAACATCTAGGCGTTTCTCAGCTGAACCAAGGCCCTGACAATTTACTGATAAAATATTTACATCAGTCATCTACATGTTTAGACGAAATGTAGATCAGCAGTATGGAAAGAATGGAGATACATGTAATGTCAAGATGAAAAAGAAAAACAAGAAAAAGATGCAGAATGAAAACAGAGTTCTGCATATATCTACATTAAGTGACAGCTAATAAACAGTCACATGTTGGCTAAAACCTATGATTTTATGTGCAAAATTTCGGTCTTAATAATTTAAGCCTTATGTTTAAATTAGACTTTGAAATAAGTGATTTACAGTTTTGCTAATTACTATAGTTGCCTACATATTAAATCATTCAATTACCAGTAGGTTATTTGCTAAATTACTCATAATTATAGTTCTATTTATAATATTTACACATTACATATTGTGCATCCACAATTATTATCTTTCTCATGTTATGGCATTTTATGTTTTATGACATTCCTGTGGCTATATCAAAATACACAAAAACAGTATTTTGGAAATATTTAAGTCAAGATAAAAAAAAAATCAAATATATCAAAGTTTATCTAAATATTCACCTTTTAAATATTTTTTAAATACGAATCTCCTATCTGTATTACTACCCGTGTGTTTATTATAAAAATAGGAATAAATCAAATTGTTACTTGATTGAGACATTGTGTAAAAGTTATGTCCTCATTTTATGCACAAATATTTGAGGCTATTCTGTGCAGTTAAGCTTGTCACCTGACATTACCAGTAAAATAACAGTAAATCCATGTGTAACCTTGTCCATAACAACTACTGAGTAATCAATTAAGTACTGTTAAAATCATCACTGTTAAACACCCTATGCTGTACGATCTGGCTTGGACTGTCAGCATTTATATTGAATAGGGTCAACACATTGTTCATTGTCCATGTCTTTGCTATATACTCTCCCATAGCATCACACTTTATTAATGCATGTTCTTAAAAACGTCACACGGTATTAGATAGTAAAAGACAAAGAGAGAAATGAATAAACACAAACTCCTTTCATTTCACCGGAATAGATTGTGATATTAGTCTTGCAGTTATATTTCGTAAGCACAATCTTGCACAAAACAAAGCAACAAAAAAAAGCATATAAAATACTCCTTAACGCTCTACACCGTCCACAGAATATTGTCAAAATATTGAATTAAGTGAAAAGTTTTATCCGTAAATCACTACCGTTCCCTTTCACTTTTTAATAATATCCAGAATGTCATCAAAGAAGACAAATTTGTGGCGGGTTCCGTCTGCTATCCTTCCATATACGGCTCCATTGAAATACCAGGCCTGGTCTATTTGTGTATGGGAAACAAGGCGTTGGATCAGCTGGGCGTTTAGTTTGCTAACATCGTCCACAAATCGGTTTCCACGGGCTTTAAAGGCAGAACGGAGTCTCATTACGTTTGCCTTCTCATTGTTATTGATTAATTTAATCAAGACTGGTTTGGCCCTCCTTCTTGAATAGGCCCGATACCTCGGAGATGAGGTCTGCTTCTGTTTCGGTGTCCTTTTCTGGTAAGTCCATTACCTTAATATTATTCTCGAGTGAGTACTGCTCATTGCGGTTTCCTTTCGCAAGTGCTTGTTTCGACCTAGTGTCGCCGCTATCTTCAATTTTCATATTTTGAGTCTTTATTTGGGTTTTAATGTTTATAAGTTCCTTCTTCAAGGAGGTATTCTCAGTCTCAAGATGCTTCATTATCTCATTCAACGCTTTAGTTTTCTCCTCGACTTTCACCGAAATGGTCATCTCCATATTCTCATTTAAGTCTGAGATGATTTTTGAGATTATTTTTTTATAAAGGTTTCCATCTCACCCTTTTTCAAGAGATCGGAGAGATTTCCTTTACAGATTTCATATCCTCAGACAGGTTTTCCAGTTGGTGACTCATCATTGCTATTTCCTCGACACTCGAGTTAGGGGATAGTTCTGAATTTGTCCGCTTTGATGCCGGAGGCTTGTTAGCCGAAGTAGTGTTCACTGTCACAGTGTTCCCATTTGCCAGAATCTTGGCAGCTTTTAACAGATCACCCTTATTCATGGTTAAATCCAGTTGAGAGTATAATCCTCAAGGTAAAATGTACAAGCCAATATCTTTGTTAGAATGTGAAGAAAATGGAAATTGTTCCATAACTCAAATAATTTCTCCTTTTTTTTGAAAAATAAAGTTACAACCTGTTGCAGTCAACATTCATACTTCAACTTTGACATAAATCATTACTTTGTCACTAATATTTAAGGTTCAATAACCAAAACTGCAAGCAGTGAATGAACCTAAACATCACTGCTAAAATCCCTAGGCTCAAACACTTGTTCGACATTTTTTCTAAAGATTTCCAGTGGCGAATCATGTTTTTAACTTCGAGGGCATGTGTTCACATTTATGGGATGCTCGTGCATTACAAGAAACTAAAATAAACTGTTCACTGGTACCTTGGTCACTTCTGTAACAAAAGTGAGAAACGGTTCGCTAGACTACATTACCTTTCTCGTATAAGGTTCAGAAATACATGTAACAGAAATAACGTATTTACCTCAGATAAACCCTGGCAACACCTGACCACACACGTGAGAGCATATTCATTATTCTGTATACACACCGGCAACAGAAGGTTAAGCAGCGCCGAGATGAGAATACACGCTCCAAACAACCTGTAAAAGAGAGAATATTCACCATTATATATACACACCGGCAACAGAAGGTTAAGCAGCGCTGAAATGAGAATACACACTCCAAACAACATGTAAAAGAAGAATATTCACCATTCTGTATACACACCGGCAATAGAAGGTTTAGCAGCGCTGAGATGAGAATACACGCTCCAAACAACATGTATAGGAGAGAATATTCACCATTATATATACACAACGGCAACAGAAGGTTTAGCAGCACCGAGATGAGAATACACGCTCCAAACAACCTGTAAAAGAGAGAATATTCACTTTTCTGTATACACACCGGCAACAGAAGGTTTAGCAGCGCTGAGATGAGAATACACGCTCCAAACAACCTGTAAAAGAAGAATATTAACCATTCTGTATACACACCGGCAACAGAAGGTTTAGCAGCGCTGAGATGAGAATACACGCTCCAAACAACCTGTAAAAGAAGAATATTAACCATTCTGTATACACACCGACAACAGAAGGTTTAGCAGCGTCGAAATGAGAATACATGTTCCAGACCAACTGTAAAAGAGGTAATATTTACCATTATGTAACCGACAACAGAAGGTTTAGAAGTGCGGATATGAGAATACACGCTGCAAACAACCTGTTACAGACGGAATATTCTCCATTCTGTATACACACCGGTAACAGAAGGTTCAGCAGCGCCGAGATAAGAATACATGCTCCAAACAACCTGTAAAAGAGAGAATATTCACCATTCTGTATACACAACGGCAACAGAAGATTTAGCAGCTCCGAGATGAGAATACATACACCAAACATCCTGTAAAAGAGAGAATATTCACCATTCTGTACACACAACGGCAACAGAAGGTTTAGCAGCTCCGAGATGAGAAAACACACTCCAAGTAAAAGGAAGAATATTCACCAAGGCATGTTGTACACACACCGGCAAACAGAAGGTTTAGCAGCCCCGAGATGGGAATACACGCTCCAAACCACCTGTAAAAGACAGAACATTCATCATTCTCACACACCGACAATATAAGGTTTAGCAAAGCCGAGATGAGAATACACGATCCAAACAACGTGTAAAAGACAGAACATTCATCATTCTCACACACCGACAATATAAGGTTTAGCAAAGCCGAGATTAGAATACACGATCCAAACAACGTGTAAAAGAGAGAATATTCACCATTATGTATACACACCGGCAACAGAAGGTTAAGCAGTGCTGAGATGAGAATACACTCTCCAAACAACCTGTAAAAGAGAGAATATTCACCATTATGTATACACACCGGCAACAGAAGGTTAAGCAGTGCTGAGATGAGAATACACTCTCCAAACAACCTGTAAAACATAGAATATTAACCATTCTATATACACATCGACAAGGGAAGGTTTGGAAGCGCGGAGATGAGAATACACACTCCAAACAAACTGTAAAAGAGAGAATATTTACCATTCTGTATACACACCGACAACGGAATGTTTGGAAATGCTGAGATGAGAATACACGCTCCAAACAACATGTTACAGACGGGATATTCTCCATTCTGTATACACACCAGCAACAAAAGGTTCAGCAGTGTCGAGATGAGAATACACACTCCAAACAACCTGTAAATGAGGGAATATTCACCTTTCTGTATACACATCGACAACAGACGGTTTAGCAGCCCTGAGATGGGAATACACGCTCCAAACAACCTGTAAAAGAGAGAATATTCACCATTCTGTTTACACACCGGCAATAGAAGGTTTAGCAGCGCCGAGATGAGAATACACGCTCCAAACAACCTGTAAATGAGGGAATATTCACCTTTCTGTATACACACCGACAACAGACGGTTTAGCAGCCCTGAGATGGGAATACACGCTCCAAACAACCTGTAAAAGAGAGAATATTCACCATTCTGTATACACAACGGCAACAGAAGGTTTAGCAGCGCCGAGATGAGAATACACACTCCAAACAACCTGTAAATGAGGGAATATTCATCTTTCTGTATACACACCGACAACAGACGGTTTAGCAGCCCTGAGATGGGAATACACGCTCCAAACAACCTGTAAAAGAGAGAATATTCACCGTTCTGTATACACACCGACAATAGAAGGTTTAGCAGCCCCGGGATGAGAATACACGCTCCAAACAACTTGTAAAAGAGAGAATATTCACCAAGGCATTCTGTACACACAACGGCAACAGAAGGTTTAGCAGCCCCGGGATGAGAATACACGCTCCAAACAACTTGTAAAAGAGAGAATATTCACCAAGGCATTCTGTATACACACCGGCAACAGAAGGTTTAGCAGCCCCGAGATGAGAATACAGGCTCCAAACAACTTGTAAAAGAGAGAATATTCACCAAGGCATTCTGTACACACACCGGCAACAGAAGGTTTAGCAGCCCCGAGATGAGAATACACGCTCCAAACAACCTGTAAAAGACAGAACATTCACCATTCTGTATACACACCGGCAATAGAAGGTTTAGCAGCGCCGAGATGAGAATACATACACCAAATGGTCAGTTGACTTTGCTTAGAAAGAATAAATAAATACAAATAAATAAAAGCAGCATATCATCATGTCGAATAACTAAAACTATAAATAACAGTAGCATATTATTATGGCAGAGTCACAAGGAGCAGTAAGCTCATGTCTTCTTGTAATGTCTTTAGCTATAATTGGACATTAAGTATTTTAGTCAAGTCCCATCCTGTACTATTGTTTGGGGCGCTTGTTTCAGCCAAAGGTTTTTTGGACTTTTCAGACAAAATACATCTACTACATAAACAAGTTGTATATCAGTGAATCAGACATGTTTAGTGGTAAATAAAAACACCTTACTTTTCAAAATAGGTCGAGAAATAAAAATTTCATGTGCGAAAGCTGTTTTTAATGGGTCATTTTCAATGCAAAATTCTGCTGCATGAAAAATTTGTGATTTGTTTTTTTAGACTTTTTATCCAAAAATGGTTTTAAATTGTTGGATATTAGTAAATTAAGACATCTGCTTTTTTATTATTTGCTATTTATAGCAAAATATGAAGGCTAACTGAAGTTATTCGAAATTTCTTATTTTGCTGCTGTCCCACCAACAAGGAATTCACATATATAGGAAAATCCCGATCAAAAAATAACTTTGGCTGTAAAATATTTTCTTCTGAAACGATTTTCAAAAAGTAAAGTAGTTTTATTTACCACTAAAAATACCAGTTCTAATGATGTACGTATTATTTAAATTACTCAAGGTACTGCAGAAAAACCTTTGGCTGAAACAAGCGCCCCCAAACAATAGGGTGCGCGTATGGCGATTATCAGAACACGAGGCTATCATTGCTTCTTTGAAATATAAACTGTTTTTGTTTTTGTTTTGTTTTTACTCTTTTTTTATTTAGAGATCGCGTCGGGATTTTGAGGGTGTGATACCTTGTAAACACGCCTACGGGTGTTATTGTTAAGTATAACGTAAAATAATGGTACTAACCTCCCTTAAAGGGACTCTGCCGTAAAGGGACACTGCCGTAAACAAAGCATATATTGAGCATAAGCAAGTAACTGTCTGATTTTTATTCAGTGACATGTCTACATGAAAACATTAGTATGGACCCAAGTAAGTTTGTAGTATTATATTCGTATATAGTCGTAAATTGGAAAACAAGGAGTTTTATTTATTGATTGATAACCGCAATATATAGATTATGTTGCTCTCGTGACATTTTGATCATAATATGGCTCATTTTATAGTGTGGGCTCAGAGTTCAACCCCAAGAACCCGTTTTTATACCGCTATTGAATTCCGCCAGATCGAATTGTTTGGGTTTTTATGTCCCGTGAATACATTGTACTTGGCTATATTGGGACAGCAAAGGCAGATCATATGAATGATAAACTTTCTCATACAAGGAAGAGAACCCATGTGAGAACACACGCGGAACAGATTTTGTTTGTTTGGTGTTAACGTCATTTTTCAGCACATTTTGGGCTATGTGTATGACGGTCGATTTGTTGTGGTTGAGGCAGATTACCCACTTATTCCTGGGTAGAACCAGTATCATTCATAAAAATCGATACTCACTTGCAAGTTGAGAGTTCATAGCTCTAAAGCGCACTCCCGTAACTACTAAGCTACTGGTTTAGTTGAGGAGAAACTGTCAAAATGAATACATTAGAAACCGACGGGATGGTAAACAAATGTATTCTTACTTATGACTAGGCCACATGGTAGTGAAGAATGCTCCCGGTATCTGAGAGGCAATATATCCGATGTAGAACACACTGTGGAGGAAGCCAATCATACGGCTGTTCCATGGAACCTTGGGTAGCTGGAATGAATACAGAATATATAAACTGTATAGGTACGATCATACGGCTGTTCCATGGAACCTTGGGTAGCTGGAATGAATACAGAATATATACACTGTATAGGTACGATCATACGGCTGTTCCATGGAACCTTGGGTAGCTGGAATGAATACAGAATATATAAACTGTAGGTATGGTTTTAATAAAAAAAAAAATAAGATAACATATAGTACTAATGTCATATACAATAGCTAGAGCTGTCTATCTGTGGTATTGAATGTTATACTTTCGTCACTAACGTTATTGGTATATGACGCAGGATTGGTAACTTTGACCTATTAACCATACATAGTTGAATTGGGGTTTTACGGCGCACTCACACAAACAAGTTACTGGCGCCAACAGATATGAACATGTTAGGCCCACTCTCCATTTACATCTAGATAACAATATGCAGAATGAGTTTAGAACCCACAATAGAAGTCGTCCTATCACCAATAGTGTTCATGGTCGAGTCAAGCTGACCTGGATCTTTGACATCAATAGAAATCCTCTTCTCACAAAGGACAGTCCAACAGTGAAGTTTCATGAGATAAGATTAGCTGCAAGGGTTGAAGATTAATCGTGCGGCCAAGGATGTTCATAGTCGGGTCATGGTAGCTATAAACGACTACTAATCATGCCAAAACAATAGGGATCCTCCTCTCACCAAGAATCTGTGACGTTCCAGGAAGAGAACCCATGTGAGAACACACGCGGAACAGATTTTGTTTGTTTGGTGTTAAACGTCATTTTTCAGCACATTTTGGGCTATGTGTATGACGGTCGATTTGTTGTGGTTGAGGCAGATTACCCACTTATTCCTGGGTAGAACCATATATGACTACATATCGTAAGGAGAAGGTTTTCTATTATCCGGTCATGGTGATCGTGACGTTTGACTTATTGGCCCATACATCAATGGGCTGAGTCCCCTCACCAATCTGGGAAGTTTCATGAATGTGTCTACATAAGCTGCATATATATCGTGTGGACAAGGCTGCGTCTACAGACGTACGGACGGATGGACGTACGGCCGAACGTGCAACCTAAATCCACTGAGTATATGTGACTGCAGGGGTATATTATATTGTAACATCAACACGGTGAGCACAAAATAGGTGTTATATACTGTTTACATGATAACTAGTATCAAGCATTGTTGACATGGTAACTAGTATCAAGTATTGTTGACATAACTAGTATCAAGTATTGTTGACATGTCAAGTATTGTTGACATGGTAACTAGTATCAAGTATTGCTGACATGGCAACTGGTATCAAGTATTGCTGACATGGTTACTAGGATCAAGTATTGTTGTCATGGTAACTAGTATCACGTAGTGTTGGCATGATAACTAGTATCAAGTATTGCTGACATGGCAACTGGTATCAAGTATTGCTGACATGGCAACTGGTATCAAGTATTGCTGACATGGCAGCTGGTATCAAGTATTGCTGACATGGCAACTGGTATCAAGTATTGCTGACATGGCAACTGGTATCAAGTAGTATCACGTATTGCTTACATGGTAACTAGGATAAAGTATTGTTGGCATGGCAACTGGTATCAAGTATTGCTGACATGGCAACTGGTATCAAGTAGTATCACTTATTGCTTACATGGTAACTAATATCAATTATTGTTGACATGGTAACTAGTATCAAGTATTGTTGGCATGGTAACAAATATCAAGTATTGTTGGTATGATAATTAGTATCATGTATTGTTGGCAAATAGTATCAAGTATTGTTGGTATGGTAACTAGTATCATGTATTGTTGGCATGGCAACTAGTATCAAGTATTGTTGACATGTTAACTAGTATCAAGTAGTGTTGGCATTGTAAACAGTATCAAGTAGTGTTGACATGGTAACTATTATAGATATAGGAATCTTTCATGGGTTCCAAACCGAGGTATAAGTGTTTTTAACGGTACTGAGGCTCTGCTGAGGTTCCGATTAAAACACTTATACAGAGAGTTGGAATTCCCTATCTGAACCGAATACCCATGGTAGATTCTTTTTCGTGCATATCAGAGTCATGGTGTACGTCGACGACGGCAGCTACTAACGTTTTGCATGTTTTCTTGCATACGGATGTTGGTGCGCGCGTGACTTTTATCTTTACCCATACAAATTATAAGAATCGTTCATGGGCATCCGGCGAAGATCGGGAATTCCAGCCCGAGGTATAAGTGTTTTTATCGAAACCGAATTCCCTATCTGAACCGAATACCCATGATAGATGCTTTTTCTTGCATATCAGAGACATGTTGTGCGTTGACGCCGCCAGCTACTAACGTTTTGCATGTTTTCCTGCCTACCGGATGTTGGTGCGCGCGTGAATTTTATCTCGACCCTAGGGTGAGATGGAGATTTTATCACATGAAACTGCTTGTATTCCGTATAATATACCCATTACGTATTTCCTTATATTACATATTTGTCTGTGATTTGTATAGGAAATACTGGGAATAGAAAAGCTATATCTACTCGTTTGCTCTACTGGGAAATATCTCCCAGTGGGAGATATTTCCGAGTACTGGGAGATATTTCCCAGTACGGAACATTGCTCGGCCTTTTCCGTCAGTGGCGGGAATGCCAAATGACGTTCCGACTGTTTTACGGACGTCTTCGTCAGATTCCGCCACTAGGAAATAACGATTACGGAAATTAACGAAGAGTTCCGGTTCCACTTGTTTTGTTTGTATGACGTAACGTCGTCTTGGATGACGTAACGTCGTCTTGGCGTTCTCGTGCAAACTGGTGTAAAAAGGCGTGAATCATTAAAAATATTAAAAAAATATCATTTTAAATTATGTAATATATAGTTTAATAACCAGTGTTTTTGAGATACGGGAAATATCTCCCGAGGTAGAAAAATGACCCCGATATAAGACGAGTGCGGATGTTTTTGAGATACGGGAAATATCTCCCGAGGTAGAAAAATGACCCCGATATAAGAACTCGTGCTCCGCACTCGTTCTCCGCACTCGTTCTTATATCGGGGTCATTTTTCTACCTCGGGAGATATTTCCCGTATCTCAAAAACACTGGTTATTAAACTCTATATATTAACCATGTGTAATACAAGGCGACCGAAATTTCAAATTCAAAATTCAAAATTCAAAATTCAAAATTCAAAAATTTCAAAATTCAAAATATTCCTAAATTCAAAATTTCAAAATTCAGAAAATTCAATATTTCAAAATTCAGAAAATTCAATATTCAAAATTTCAAAATTCAAAATTCCAATTTCAAAATTCAAAATTCAAAATTCTAAAATTTCAAAATTCAAAATTCAAAATTTCAAAATTTCAAAATTTCAAAATTCAAAATTTCAAAATTCAAAAATTCAAAATTCAAAATTTCAAAATTCAAAAATTCAAAAAAAAAATTCAAATTCAAAATTTCAAAATTCATGTGATAAAAAGGATCTGATAGAAATTTCGCTTAACAAATTCCTGAACTCGTTTAATAACATTTTGTATGAAATGACAACTCATGTCAGATCCTCTATATCTAGCCCCGGTAAAATGACGGATATCCTTTTATCACATAACGTCCCTTGTTAGCAGTGTCGAACACCCATTTAATATTCTATTGTATAACACACGTGTAATACAACCTGGAACGATTTTTATTGGTTGAGTTAAACCTGTAACACTACGCAAGTTTATTGACTGAAACTATTTTATTTATTACAAATTCACCTAGATCTGAGTCATAAACTTATTATTTGTGACAGCTTATAAAAATAATGCACGTTATACAAAACATTGTAGTTGGTTTGTTAAAAAGTTGGCGTAAACTGCTATTTTGTAAAGAGGTAAAACACGAACTCTTTTATACGCAACATTATGTGTGAGACGCGACGTTACGACGTATTAATGTATTGTAACATTTCTGCAATAAAATATTATCAAACTTAAACGTTACGACGTCACATATTTTATGACGTTTTGGCGCTAAAGTGTGTCTGACGTTGTGGCGGTTCTATGTCCATCTGAATTATTTTTTACTAATTTGATTGCATTGTTATGTGATAAAAAGGATCTTAAACTCGTTCCCATTCCATATAAGATTTATTAAACTCGTTATGAATTATTTTTAATTTTAACTCGCCAAAAGGCTCGTTAAAATTTAAATAATTCATAACTCGTTTCATAAATCTTATATGGAATGGGAACTCGTTTAAGATCCTCTATGTCCGGTATGCAAGAAAAGACTTTCCATAACAGTTTTCTGTTCTCTACAAAACCGCTAGGAACTGAATGAAGTTTTTATATACAGCAGGACACGATGAGTCACCGGTGCGACAAGAACCATGCCGTTTTGACAAACACAGAATATGTCAGTATCTTCATTAGAAGGAAATGCACACATTTATTTAAACATATAAATCGGGGTATAAATAACTCAACTTACATGTATCATAACGTCGAAAGTTCCCACTTTTTCATGGGCACGTTCGTCCAAAATCATAACTACGATAACCCCCACGTTAGTTCTCATTGCATAAGCTAACAACATCCCTAACCCCAGCAGCACAGTCGTTACGTAACGCTTTGGTATATGAAAGTGAAAACAGTTCAGAAATTGTCGTCTGCTGCTTTGTTCGTTTGCGACGTCGTTAAGATCACTTGCGTTGTTGTCCGTTTTAAGTTCCATTTCACCTTTTGAATTTAGCTTTGAATCACTTATAGCTGAATCCGTTTCCATTTCAGCCGTTGGCGTCCTTTCACCAACATCGTCGTCTGTCGTCTGCTGTACAACATGGCGTTTCTTCGGCCACATTTCCTGCTTGTCTGCAGTATCAGAAGACTGGCTCATCCTATCTTATATCACCATTGTTTCGTGTTGTATGTTACCAGTGTCACCTGAACAAATAAAAACAATCATGACAATTGTTATGAAGGTTTCCTCGGAAACACAGTTTAAGTGTGATTAAATGATACAATCTGATGTAATTGTATCCCTATAAAATAAATATTATTCTCGAATTGACTAGTACTAGTTTTGACACGCAACTATGAATCATGTTGAAATTATCGTTGCTGTATCAGGACACCTACTGGCGTACCTAGGGTACTAATGAACGAACGCATGGTACTTCGATGTTGGCGAAACCACGTGACCTTTTGTAAACAAATGTAAACAAAGTGCTCGATTCAGTCAGGGTTTTTGTTCGTAACATCATTAACATTTAACGAATTGTGTTCAATAAAGCGCACTTACCCACACAATGTGAGCTCTTTCCTCCGCCGCAAAAGGCAATCTGGTTCACTCAAGATTTCATTTCTGAGATTAGGACTCACAAAATGTACACGGTCATATATTTTATTTCGTTTCCAAGACATCTTAGAAATAACTAGATAATCAAATTACCATTTGCGGCGGAGGACAGAGCTCACGTAGGAGGGGTATGTGCAATTAAGTTGAATAAAATTCGATAAATATTAAGAATGTTATGGAGCGAAACTACCTGAACCGAGCGCTTTGTTTACAATCAAATGACTCCGATCAAAAGGTCACGTGGTTTCGCCACTGACTAGTGTTCCCAGGTTATAGGCCTACTTCACCGTACCCATCCTTTGGAACTGCAACAATTCAGATTGTTCGAGTTCGTAAAATAAAATAATAATAAGCACGGTGGAACAGTCTACATATTCTTATGATTTACGCGAGGAAACCCGAATGTTGATATTGTCACGTTATATTAAAACGACACCCGCGGATCCCTGGTTACAGACGTAACATAGAAAACGCAGGTTTGGTCACATAAGTACCCTGGGTACGCCAGTGGGTACCTAGGTACGACAACGAATCTAATACTAGTATAAACCATGTTCTGTAAGCGAGTCATTATATCCCTGTATATTCAAGCACAAACAACGATGTCAGTTAAATGTCACGGCATAATGAGACAGGAAGATTACAATTTCTATTTCGTGTAATAAACATAATGAGGGAGTTACTTACCAAACACACTGTGCTAGTAGTATACAATATAGGGTTAGCCCATGTAATGACACTCCATAAAGTACATAACCCAATAGTGTAGGTGTTCAATATATGTGATCAATACGTGTACACATTCAATGGTGTATGTAGACATACTACACCAACAGTGATACGGGCAACACCTGTTTAAGGTCATACTACACCAATTCATTTTCCATAGGCCTACCTTATAGCTCTAAGCTCTGTACTGAGTTCCCTAATATAGGAAGCTATATTTTTTATTACTTGTTTTGAAAGACCTGTCTTAGTTTTATCAAAAAAACATACAGAAGCCATACATTGAGTATGTTTTGAAAAAGCTGTTTGGGTCGGATGGTGCTGACCCACCTACTTGCATGTAGAAACATGAGGAAAATGTAAAATATACTTCTTTCTTTGATTATGCAACACATTATGAATACATTGCACAAATGTATGATTTAACTTTATAAGTACTCTTCAAAAGTTGAATTTTAATTTTTTAGCAAGATGCTTTGGTTTGTTTACCTTGACAACCAATCAAAATTAAGAGATTCTGTGTAATAGCTCCGAACTGAACTTTTTCCCTGCCCGCTGATTGGTTGGTAATTGGTGTAGTCTGATCTTAAATATATGATATGGTTCATAACACAGTAAATGCTTCTTTGTTTTATTTTTATTTATTTTTTCGAACTGCAGGAGAAATCTAGGTGAGTTGGCAGACCCAGCTCCCGACTAAAATGTTCCGGATATTATGGGTGCGCGCGCTGGATCCATCGTTGTTAAGCATCAAAATAGTATTAAGGTATGACACCACTAATTATTTTCCCCATAGTCACCAATGTTAAAGTGCCACATATTAATGATTTGCTCCAACTTAAACTAAATATTGATAATGCAGCAGTGTAATTTTCATAGAGAAAACTAATTTTCCACTTGAAAAATCACCATAAAGGTGGGGTCACAAGACATGTAAGAAAGTGTTTGTGTGTTTACTAAACAGGTCAAGGGTAAAGTTGTTTTCAGTGATGGTTGCTCACGGAGTCGAAATTTCGAAAATGCTCATCAGTGATCCAGTAAAACCTATTAATACGTTTCTTATACATACAACCACAAAATCGAAGAGAAATGGGCAGTTTTCACCTACTTATAATGCCCATTTCCATCAAACAAGAGGCCCAAGAGGGCCTGTGGACGCTCTACTGGCTAACATGGCTCTTATAACATCAATGAAGCGAGTGACTGCCATTTACGTTTTTTTGAAAGTTTCGGGCAAAAAACAGCTTTTGAACTAAATCAAGGGCCATAACTAAAGAATCTGTTATTTGGTAAAGATCAGATGAAAAATGAAAGCGCTACCGTATTAACGAGGCAAAATATAGCATTTTTAACTGAATCAAGAGCCATAACTCCTGTGTTACTGGTCCAACTAGTCCAACATAGAGCTAAAAAAAAAAAAAAAAAAAAATTTAATTTTTTTTAAAAAAAGAAAAAAAATTAAAAAAAAGAAAAAGAAAAATGAAATAAAAATACAAAATAAAATAAATAAAAAAAATAATAAAAAATTAAATAAAAAAATTAAATAAAATATAAAAATTAAAAAAAAATTAAAAAAGAAAGTCATAAAATGTGGTCAAGTTTGGCAAAGATCAGATGCAAAATGAGGCCCTATGGTATGACGAGGCAAATTATAGCATTTTTAACTAAATCAAGGGCCATAACTCCGCCGCTACCGTCCGATATGGCTGGTTTTCGAACTTGTTCGAGCTTTCAATGACATTAACAATCTGATAAAGTTTTGTAAAGATTGGATGAACAATGAAGCCCCTATCGTCTTAACGAGGCAAAATATAGCATTTTTAACTAAATCAAGGGCCATAACTCCGATGTTACTATTCCGATATGGCTGGTTTTCGAACTTGTCCGAGCTTTCATTAATATTAACAATCTGATTAAGTTTGGTAAAGATCGGATGAAAAATGAAGGCCGTATCGTCTTAACGAGGCAAAATATAGCAATATAGCATTTTTAACTAAATTAAGGGCCATAACTCCGCTGTTACTAGTCCGATATGGCTGGTTTTTGAACTTGTCCGAGCTTTCATTGATATTAACAATGAGGTAAAGTTTAGTAAAGAAAGGATGAAAAACGAAGGCCCTATCATCTTAACGAGGCAAAATATAGCATTTTTAACTAAATCAAGGACCATAACTCTTGTGTTACTGCTCCGATCTGGCTGGTTTTCGAACTTGTCTGAGCTTTTATTGATATTAACAATGTGGTAAAGTTTGGTAAAGATCGGATGAACAATGCAGCCCCTATCGTCTTAACGAGGCAAAATATAGCATTTTTAATTAAATCAAGGGCCATAACTCCGCTGTTACTAGTCTGATATGGCTGGTTTTCCAACTTGTCCGAGCTTTCATTGATACTGACAATGTGGTAAAGTTTGGTAAAGATAGGATGAAAAATGAAGGCCCTATCATCTTAACAAGGCAAAATATAGCATTTTTAACTAAATCAAGGACCATAACTCTTGTGTTACTGGTCCGATCTGGCTGGTTTTCGAACTTGTCCGAGCTTTCATTGATATTAACAATGTGGTATAGTTTGGTAAAGAAAGGATGAAAAATGAAGGCCCTATTGTCTTAACGAGGCAAAATATAGCATTTTTAGCTAAATCAAGGGCCATAACTCCGCTGTTACATAGCCGATCTGGCTGTTTTTCGAACTCATCCGAGCTTTTATTGATATTAACAACCTGTTAAAGTTTGGTAAAGATTGGATGAAAAATGAAGGCCCTATCGTCTTAACGAGACAAAAGTTAACAACAGACGACGGACGACGGACGACGGACGATGGACGGACGGACGACGGACAACTCGGCATCCCATAAAAAGGAGGGATAACTTTTTATTATTGGAACTATATTCGATACACCTCGGAGGTTTACATGTAATTAGTGGTGGTAAACCTTAAAATGCACCAGAATTCACCAATAAGGATATATCTGGGCTAAATATCAATGACGTCATATATTGTGTAAACCTCTCAATACAATGGCCAACATAATAAACCTATACTTTTGTATATATACCGTGCAAGTAATGAACTGTTTGTCCGAAATCATTGACCGTTTCAAATTATTTTTAGAACATACTATTTCTGAGATCGAGTCTTATTGTCATGAAGGAAATCAAAAATATTTGAGGCCCCG
The DNA here is from genome assembly GCA_037043455.1 of Cyrtodaria siliqua. Classification (NCBI taxonomy): domain Eukaryota; kingdom Metazoa; phylum Mollusca; class Bivalvia; order Adapedonta; family Hiatellidae; genus Cyrtodaria; species Cyrtodaria siliqua. Next base: position 139,657 of record JAWPHD010002868.1, on the reverse strand, counting down.
GTGTCTCTAGCCTTCGTTCACAATTTCACGTCATTACCCCCAACTTCAAATCCTGGTTCCGCACTCCAGATTCTCATATTTAGAGCTGAGAAACAGCTGTAGACCGTAGTGGATATGCAATTATAACGCACGAGTGGGTGAGATTTCTGATAAACTTGTTTTCTGGTAGCGATTCATATTGACAACAATTCGTAATTCATATTGACAACAATTCGTTCCGCTGTCTACTCCGCTACAGTTAAGCACAGTTTTCACAATACGATCATTAGCAATTACTCCATGCAGATGTTGGTTTGTACGGTAAATAGTCCAGCCGTATGGTGAACAAAGTGTGGGTTTTGTGGTAAAAGCATGCAACGTGGGCATACTGATCATTTTAAGAAAAGGATCCACTTTCAAATTTTCAAAATGGCCGCCAAAACCAAGATGGCAGCCATTTTTTAGTCTAAAACTTTCAAATTTACTGGTTTATTGGTGCATACATTCATAGTTTTTCCATTATCTTTAGTCGCACTAAAATATTACTATGATCATGAAACTTAGGTACAGTATCCGACAAACACTTGTGTGTGTATGCAGAGTTGTTGCACTTGTTACAAATTCACCATTTCCACAAAGTAGACAAAATAATAGTTTGTGTCTGTAATCAGTAAACACTGTTCATGTACAAGTACAATTCTGATTTGGAGTACGTCTACCATTGGTAAAGAGTGCTTCTAATCAGTGTAATACTTACTGCTTTCATGATAACATGTTTAATAGTCCCAAATACTAAGAAAACAGTTGCAAATTTGAGTTGTTATCAGTTAACGCGAAGACCAAATATGTTTGGAAGCTATTCACAAAAAGCAATTGTCTTAAAAAGTAGAGAAATTGTTCCAAACCAATATAATTCAATAATAATAATTCTTAATTGTTTAGTAAACATAATGCAGACATAACTGTTACACGTTATATATATTATAAGAGGGATAATGATGTACTACCTAATTTAGTCTACTAATTTATTTCAATTATAGAATAGTAGTATTTAATTGAGCTACTGACTTCACTTGATGTAAATTTGCATAACACTTGAATAATCCATACGTACTAGCTTTTAAATCGTTTTTGTCTTTTATGCTTTAAGTTCCTTTTTTTTTCAATGGAGTTCACATTATATGCTTGCAGAAAAGTTTATTAAATCATGCGTAAAAACATACTAATACACAATGTAACTACTAACAGTCCCGGCCGGGATAGTAAAGACACTGCGTCTAGAACGGCCTCGCCTGTCACCGTTTAAGAAAAAAAGGAACTGAAACCCATGACTACATATTTTGATGTGTATTAATCATATGTCATACAGAACATACAGGTCTCTAAGTAAAAACGCTATAAACGTATGTATGCACGTTTAGGAAATCATAAACTCAAGCTATATGCGGTTACCGTATTTTTTTCCCGGCTTAAATTACATCTGTATTTGTGTACTAGTATGATCAAGTTTAAATAATTATACTTTCCATGATTTGTTCCTTTGTTGGTCATTATATTTAAATGTGTGGTAATTTTGTAAAAAGTTCTACCATTTAAAAGTAAACATTTAAAAATCCGCATTAATCGGACTATTTCTCAATAGGCTACTATAAAATCACAATAGTTTTTTATATATATTTTTTTATATATATATATATACCTGTTCCAAATAAAGATTTGATAAAAACATATACATTTTGGCGGCCATTTTAAAATGGCGGCCATTTTGAAAATTACAAAGTGGGTCCACTTCTTAAAATGATCGGTATGCATTACCCTACTACTGTGCCTAGTTTGGTCACAGTGCTTTTATCACAAAACCCATAATTCATGTAAATTGTGTCACCATACGGCTGGATTAAAAGGGCCATTGTGTTTAAGTAGTCTTTCCTTGCTTCATACACATCATGTATTGCCAGTGATGGTGAAGCCTGTTCTTCTGTTTTAAGAAGAGTCTGGGCTAAATCTCAGTGACGTCATGTATTGTGTAAACCTCTCATTACGATGTCCGACATAATAAAACCTATGCTTTGTATATATACCGTGTACGTAATGAAATGTTTGTCCTAAACCGCTGACCGTTTTAATTTATTTTTAAAACATACTATATCTGAGATCGAGCCCTATTTGTTATTACCCCAGCCTCCTACACTTGATTTCTTGCTTCGGATCATGCACACCAAGTTGTGTGTATATTGTAGTTAACGATTTTAAGAAGTAGACAACACACACTTACAGAATATTAAGTTTTCTTTCAAATATAAAGGGAAATTACTCCTGTTATTTGTATCCAATTTATCTGCCCTTGTTTCCTACGAGTTATTACTTGGTACTGAGCTTGCACATCAAGTTTGCGTTGTTATTCCTTATAGCTTGTTAGCGGTAGGCGGTAAACATTTTACAATCTGTATTCTTGACTTAAACCTCTAGATGGCAATTACTTCTGTAGGTTTAACCCGAATTATCTGACCTTGCTCCCAACACATCGTTACTTGGCGGTTGTGATCTTGCGCACCCAGTTTGGTGGGGTGGGTGGGGGTGGGTGTGGGAGTGAGTCAACATTATAGTTTTTTGAGTAAACGCGAATGACTTGATTTACAGTACTGGTTCTCAGGAAAAATGGGTGGTCTGCCTCCACCACAAAAAAACGACCGTCATATATAACCTTACATGTGTTGAAAATGACGTAAAACACCATACAAACAAACAAACATCCTTATAGTTTTTGAGGAGTAAGCGGCACACATTTTACAATAACTAAGGGCATTTTAGTTCAAGTTTAGGGGTTGACTACCACAATACCTCCAGGTCGTCTCCAGTCCCTTTCAGAACTGTGATGACGAATTTCACACACTATGTTTTTATATAGAATGACCATAAACAAACGTGTTTAGTGTCGGCGTCCAGAAATCAACCGTCTTGTTTTGTTTACGTTTACTTTAAAAGTGTCAAATGTCCGTAATATCGTTAACATGTTCAAACGTTTGACCAAATCAAAATTCATTTTTCTAAGCATTGCTAACTACCACTGATGTATGTCTTTTTAGGGCTATGGTATGTTCTAAAAATAAACTGAAACGGTCAATGATTTCGGACAAAACGGTTCATTGCTTACACGAGAGAGAGAGAGAGAGAGAGGGAGAGAGAGAGAGACTTTATTGATTTAAACTTTTACAGTTTCTCATCATTACATACATAATGTGTAATACATAATTGTATATATACAAAAGTATAGGTCGTGGGCGACAATGCGACGCCCGACAACGCGACATCGCGAAGCGACATTTCGACATCGCGATACGACAACTCGACAATGCGATATGACATTCGCGATAATTATGTCGTGATGTCGTATCGTAATGCCGCGATGTCGTATCGCGATGTCGCATTGTCGGGCGTCGCGTTGTCGTGCACGACATTATGTCGTATTGTCGTAATGTCGCCCACGACAACGACATCACGACATCGCGACATTACGACAATTGAAAGAATGTCGCGTTGTCGTTGGCGACATTACGGCAATTGAAAGAATGTTGCGTTGTCGTGGGCGACATTACGACAATTCGTCATAATGTCGCGTTGTCGTGCGCGACAATGCGACGCACGACAACGCGACGTCGGGACTTCGCAATACATCGCGACATTGCGATACGACATCACGACAGAATTGTCGCAATGTCGTATCGCAATGTCGTGATGTCGTATCATAATGTCGAGTTGTCGTATCGCAATGTCGCATTGTCGTATAGCGATGTCGCGTTGTCGGGCGTCGCATTGTCGCCCACGACACTGCGACATTGTATCTGGACCCAACTGGACACCGTATTTAAACCATATTATCCCTAAATTGTACATCTGGTATATGAGAGAAACAAAACATCACGGGCACATCACCAAATTCTGAAAGACTGCATGTTCTTAAAAATGATGAGAGAAAAAAATGATATTGCAAAGAAACAGTCTTGAACAGGTTGTTTAAAATAAAAAAATAAAAAGGAATATTGCAGATAATTTAAAACAGTTTTTTTGTTTTGCAGTATCAGTGAAACCATGAAGATGAGATTGTACCAGATATAGTACCTGAGAGACAGGCACCAGAAAACAACATCTTTGATGAACTGGTCATAAAACAAAAAAGAATAAAGCTGTTAGAAGACCAAGTGAAGCCGACAACTGAAGAGTGCGAACATTTGCAGAAACAATTACAAGTAGAGAGATTTGGAATAAACAGATTTGCTAATGACAACAACCTTATTTAATTCTACACTGGATATTCTTCATATTTAACTTGTGTTGCATTTTTTGCATGTATTCAGCCAATGGCACAAAACATGCAGAGTGCCTACTACCAAGGTAGTGAAACAATTAGTTTGGCTGGAAGGAAAAGGGGTATGCTCTTAATTGATGAGTTCTTTATGTTTTTGTGCCGTTTAAGAGCAGGACTTCTTGAACAAGATTTAGGTGTACTTTTTAATAGCTCTGTGGCAATTGTCAGTCGGAAAATAGTGACATGGGCAAACTTTTTATACTTTGTCCTAGGATCTATTCCTACTTGGCTGCCAAAGCAATCTATTCAACGATTAATGCCAGACTGTTTTAAGAATATATATCCAAGTACGAGAGGGATCATTGATTGTACTGAAATAAAAACACAACATCCATCTTCCCTGGTATTGAATTCTCATTCGTACTCAAGCTACAAAGGAGCAAATACATTCAAATGCATGCCTGGAGCAGTAACATTTGTGTCTTCTCTGTATACACGGTGTATGTCAGATATTGAAATAACAAGATTATCTGGCCTGTTGGATCTAATTAAACAAGAGGATGCTATAATGGCAGACAAAGATTTTCTATTGAAAAAGGTTTTGGCTGAAAAGGGGGCAACAATAAACATTCCAGATTTTCTTAGTAAAAAGCAACAGTTCAATGTGCGTGAAATAGAAAACACAGTACAAATTGCAATATTAAGAATTCATATTAAAAGAATGAATCGACGCATAAAAGAGAACCATCTATTTGACTCTGAGATTCCTCTTTCACTCTCTGGTTCAATTAACCAGTTATGGACATTTGCTTGCCTGCTTGCTAATTTCAAGGGACCACTAGTCCAAGCCTGGTCCGTTAGAGAATTTGATTGAACATGTTCAGTTGTTTCTTTTCTTCATAGAAAGTGGCTAAAGTAAAACTGAACAACGTTGTCTGTTACTTCGTTCCATATGTCTTGGTTGAAGAAGATTGTTTCTAAGTGGTAGTCATTGGGGCACCGAACATACAGATCGCACCAAGTCAGACCTGTGACGGCTAGCTGAGTTAGAATTTGATAGTCATAATTGTGAGTACTCTTACGTTTCAGCCCTCTGGATCCTTAGACAGATCTTCAAGCACACTGCCTACCTGGGGGCATTTTATTTTAAGTAATCCAAATGAGATTTCCAACAAATGAAAAGGTAAGTGGGGGAACCAGATCAAGGTCCCTTTCACTGTAGGAGGCAGCCATGTTACCACCATCATGGACTCAGTAGTTGCTTAGTAATTGGTGCTCACTTAGCCTCGTTCTGGAAAATCTATGAATATTCATGAGCCAATAGTAAGAAAGGCCTATGGAGTTAGAAAGAACTGCAATGTAATACAAACGGTGTGTCTATAGTTAGTGCCGATGTAGGTATACAGGAAGTAAATCACTGTGGTATTCATGCCTGGTGTATCGAAAGGAGTTCCGAAATATATAATCCCTAAAAAAAATTGTGATAAAAGCCGTTTTTGAGTATTTAAGGCCTGTTTTTTCCTGGCTGAAATGACTTTATTGACTTGTTTGTGATAGCTAAGAACCATTTGCATGGTTGTATGATGATTTTATTTATCAACTTGAAAGTTTTGAAAGTTAAAGTAGAACACATTTAAGAGGTGCCGAATGAATGCATTTTGTTCACGGTGTCAACAAAGATCAGAATTTTATTTTCTTATATGCAACATGATCCCTACTATTCTCAGCAGTTTTCTAGAGTGGCAGGTCTCATGACTAAGAACATGTAAGTGAATCTTAGTTTGAATTTCATTTTGAAAAATGGCTAACTAGAAAGCTTGGACAATATTGCATTGGACTCAATGGGATTTGGTACACATATAGGTAATCACTGTTTTTACTACAGCTTCAGTATTTATCCGGTAATATCCCGATACATGCCGAGCTCGAACAACCACAATCGCAACTACTTCGTCAACTTCCGTAATGCCCCAGTCACACCAGCCACGAATGCCGTAGTGAATCCGTAGTGTATCCTGGGTTATTCGTGGTTATTCGTAGTAGTTCGTATGTATCCGTGGACCCACCCAAAACTCTCGGGGTCAGCACCACGATTTTTCCATCCGTAGAGCATCCTTAGTGGGTTCGCAGCGATTCGTAGTGATTCGTAGTGATTCGTAGAACATTCCCGGCCTGGAGTATACCGGGAATGACCACGGCTTACTACGACCTACCACGACCTACTACGAGCTACTACGAGGACACTAGGGTTTCAGTAAGGTTATCTCACGGTTACTGTGTGTTGTGTTTCGTGTTAGGATGCTATCAAAGAGGAACACACGTCTAACTCTGCTGGTTATTTTAATAAGACTAAACAATATACACAGTATATACAGGCATGCATATCTACCATCATATATCAAGTTACAACAGTGAGAGCAATGCTCTGCAGTCCTCTACGAGTACATATAGATAGATACACAATATCATAACATCTCTCCTCTTAAATGCAGCGCTATGTCCAATTGTTTATTGGTGTGAATGTCCTCTGGTACGATCACAGCTGATGTTGGTAAAATTCCTCGTGAATCACATTTGCCAATTAACTGTTAGTCCAAGATTAGTGTTGATAGCACTTAGTGTTGATAGCACTAATTGTTAATGTAAACATCAGGTGGTATGAGCGTCCAATTTTATGGTTAATGTCACAATAATTTCCCAATAATTGTCTATTGTTTATCAACATATAATTGCTAGACAATGGTATCAGATAAATACATAAGATAATCTGGCATTTCACATGAACTCTATATTGTAAATGTATTCTTACATAGATTCTATGACCTTAGGTTTAACTATACGCCCATAGCGTGTTTTGTAGACATTTTGTGTCTGTTGAACATCAACTGACTCAGGCTGTTTCGCTGGGGAGGATATTGATACACTGGCTTGAGGTTCTGGAATACGGTCTGGGAGGGTTTCTGCAATTTCATTGTAATTCAATGGCTGGTCTATACTTAGTAAATCAGGGTCTGGAAATGATGGATGCTTTTCATTTGTTTTCATCAGGTGAATACGATTTCTGCGATAATTTGCGCCATCATTTGTTTCTACAGAATATGATCTCTCATTGTGTTTTTCAGTGACAATTGCAGGTTTCCATAACTTATTTTGAATAAGTCTGACTGACTCACTTATATCAAGAGGTGTAAGGGGTTTTGAGTTACTATCATAATAGCTTTTCCCTTTACTTTTTTGAGAAAGCATAGTTTCCTTAACTGTCTTGTGATCGGGTGTTTCAGGGATCAGATGTTGATGCATTGTGGGAATGACAGAACGCAATTGTTTACCCATGAGTAATTGCGCTGGTGAATAACCACAAACTAAAGGAGTTGCACGATACTCAAGCATACCAATAAGTGGATCCTTTCTATCGGCTTTTGACTTAGACAAAATTCGTTTGACCGTCTGTACAGATTTCTCTGCAAGGCCATTACTTTGACTGTGATATAGACTTGAATTAACGTGCTTGAAATCCCAATCTTTAGCAAATGTGTCAAACTCGTGCGATGAATAACACGGGCCTCCATCACTAACAACAGTGTATGGAATTCCAAATCTTGCAAATATGCCTTTCATTCTGTCAATAACAGTGCGACTTTTGGCATTGGGGAGCTGTTTAAGCTCAAAATAGCGACTGTAATAGTAAACGACTATAAGATAATCGTTACCGTCCAAGGTAAACAAATCTGTTGCTACTGTTTGCCATGGATATGAAGGTATATCGTGTGGCATTAGCGGCTCTTTGGTATTTGCATTTCTACGTTCAAGGCAGATTGAACATTTTGATACCATTTCTTTGATTTCTGACGTAACTCTTGGCCAAAATAGCAAACTGCGTGCTCTCTGTAGACTTTTGTCAATACCCATATGTCCTGAATGTATAGTTTCGAGCATTTGAGACCTGAGTGCTCGAGGAATTACAATTCGGTCACCTTTCATAATCAGTCCGTCTATACAAGTCATTTCGTCCCTGTAATTCCAGTACTCTGTAATTTGAGAGGGACACTGTTTTCTTGTGTTGGGCCAACCTTGTAGAATGACATGTTTGAGTAAGCGCAGTTGCGGATCTAGCTCCGTCTGAGTTTTGATTTGGTCTAGTTTACGGTCAGTTATGGGAAGATTAGAGAGTACAGTATGAACTTGTACCTCCATGCCATCAGACAGTCCAGGGTACGTGTCGGGGAGAAATTTCCTAGACAGCGTGTCAGCTACGGGTATGTTCTTACCACTAACGTGTGTAACATTAATATTATAGCGCTGTAACTGTAACATCATACGCTGTAACCTTGCGGGAGCTTGATAAAGAGGCTTCTTCATGATAAACACTAAATGGTCACTTTCTACTGTCACGTCTCTACCATAGACAAATTGGTGAAATCGCTTGCATCCGAAGAGAATAGCAAACATTTCTTTTTCAATTTGTGCGTAATTTACTTCTGTGGGAGTAAGCGACTTAGAAGCAAAAGCAATAGGTTTTCCTCTTTGTAATAGTGTCGCTCCAAGCCCGAACTTGGAACTGTCAACCTGAAGTGTCAGCGGTATTTTGGGGTCATAATACGCTAATACAGGTGCGTCCGTGATAATTTGTTTGACTTTCAAAAACGCGGCGTCATGCTGCGAGTCCCATACAATTTCTACATTCTTGGATAACAGTTGTCTTAGAGGACTTGTAGCTGTTGATAGGTTTGGTGCAAATTTTAATAAGAAATTGACCATACCAAGAATGGTTTCTAATTCTGAACGGTTTTTGGGAGGATCCATGTCATTAATGGCAGACACTTTTGATGGATCTGGTTTAAGACCTTCTGCAGTCAAAATGTGCCCGAAGTATGGTACCTCTGTAGCACCTACTTCAAGTTTTTCCTCGTTAAACCTGATGCCCATTTCTCGAGCTCGTTTCATTACATTACGTAAGTTTGTGTCATGCTCCTTCTGTGTTTGACCAGTTACTAGGATGTCGTCAACTATTGAGACGATCCCATCTAACCCCTCAAAACATTCGTCAATTTTCCTTTGGAACTCATCTTGACTTGACTCGAGTCCAAATGGAAGTCTTAAATACCTATACCGTCCAAACGGGGTATTAAAGGTAGTAAGGAACGATGACTTGTGTGAAAGTTTTATATTCCAGAAGCCAGACCTAGCGTCAAGCTTCGAAAAATATCTTGCACCAGACAGCTTGGGCAATATATCCTCTAGTGTTCTTAAAGGATAGTGTGGTCTAGATATAGCCTTGTTCAGATCCTTGGGATCGAGGCATATACGGAGTTTGTCAGACTGCGGCTTCTCCACGATTACCATGGAATTAACCCAATCGGTAGGCGTCGAGACCTTGGCAATGACACCATCCGATTCCATACAAGCTAATTGTTGCTTAACTTTGTCGTGTAGGGAAACGGGTAAACGTCTGGGTGGATGTACAACAGGGGTAGCCTGTTTGTCAATGTGAATGTTGCATTCACCAGGGAATAGACCTATGCCTTGAAACACATCAGCATATTCCGTAAGTACAGTTGTCTTAGTCATAGGAATGCTGTCAGTATTTTGTGACTTTATAGGGTCTACTGAGTACACTAACTTTATGAGGCCTAACTCCTCACATGATTTGAGTCCTATTATTGCAGGAGAGCGCGTCTTGACAATGTAAAAGTCTAAGGTTTGCTCGCATGTACCATGTTTATATGGGAGAGTACAGTAACCTACAGTGTTGAGGGTACCGCCATTATAATCAGAGAGTGTGCGGGGTGGTTTCTGGAGAGGGTGGTACAACCTAAGTTTGTCATACATATGCTTGGGAATAATGTTAACTTGGCTGCCAGTGTCAAGCTTAAATTATATTGGGAAAGAAGCAGGACCTACCTTGACATTTGCGAAAGCCTGGCCATCTCTAACCTTTGATTTATGTACAGAATCAACAAAATAACTATCTTGTAATTTAACACATTGCACATTAGAACTTAAATCATGCACTGTTTTTGATCTGCACACCTTGGCGAAGTGATTAAGCTTTTTGCATTTGTCACATGTCTTTCCTTTTGCGGGGCATATATCACGTTTTGAATGTGAATATCCACAGTTCCCACATGCTGATGATGAGCATGACTCCCTCATTAATGGATTCCTTGCCTGTTTGTTGATAGACTTTTGTTGAGTGGTCCCAGTACCATAGCGTTGTTGTTGTTGTTGTTGCTGCTGCTGCTTCGGTTTATGTCGAACTGCATGAACATTTGGGGCTGCCATTTTGCTCATGGTTTTCAGTTGCTCTTGTGCATATTCAAAACTTTGAGATATTTGCAACGCTTTTTCTAGTGTCAGGTCAGCTCCAACGTTGATGAGCTTTTCTCGTATTTTGGAGGACGAAACACCAAATACTATCCTGTCGCGTATCATCTCATCTTGGTACTTGAAACTGCACTCCTTAGCTAACAACTTTAGCTTGGTGACATATTGTTCAATGGATTCGTTTCCTTGGAGTTCGTTGTTGAACTTAAACCTAGCGAATATTGGATTAAGTTTTGGCTGGACATATGTTTTGTAACGTTCGTAATGCACAGTAAGAGACTTTTTGTCGTCTTCTGATAATACCCACGTATTGTATATGTCACGCCCTTTTTCGCCAACCCACAAGAGCAAGTATGGAATTCTGGTGGCTTCATCTTTCCCTTTGAGTGGACCGTTGAAAATTAACTCCACGTGCTGCTGAAACTTTTTCCAAGCCTCAGGAAGATTTGAATCGTCAAAGTCCATTTTTGGCTGCGGAATTCCAGATAAATCCATTTTGATGTTTTTTGTTTTTTTACGAATTAATTTATTATATTAATATGTCCAATTTCTAATAATCCAGTCAAGATATTTTTATAATCGTTGATTGAAATATTTAAATCCCTTTATTCTGACACCATGTTGTGTTTCGTGTTAGGATGCTATCAAAGAGGAACACACGTCTAACTCTGCTGGTTATTTTAATAAGACTAAACAATATACACAGTATATACAGGCATGCATATCTACCATCATATATCAAGATACAACAGTGAGAGCAATGCTCTGCAGTCCTCTACGAGTACATATAGATAGATACACAATATCATAACACTGTGTACTGTGATTAAAACGTCTACAGCATCACAGTTGTGTCCTTTCTCTAACTAACTGACTCTTTTATTACAAAACATCTTGAGATTTCCTTGGAATATATATGGAATTAAGTGTGCAGTATATACAATACGCGTTTCTTTTTCCTTTCAGTATATAAATATCAGAACAATATCCAAATAAAACTATTAATAAAAGTGTATGTTTCCCTGTAAACGTGTAAGATAATTATAATAAGTATTTTAAATCTTGAAAATTACACCAGTATAATATAACAATGTACGATTTAAAAACCAGATTTAAAAAACAGATATATCCAGAAAAACTCTGAATAAAATATATTTAAATATTACAACGGTACAGAGATACATCAGAATTTTCACTTAACTTTCACAAATCAAAAAAAAAAGTGTCGACGTGCCGTAAAACACCATTCATTCATTCATTCTAAGTACATTATCCGAATACTGGATTTCAGCTCAGATTTAAAACCGGAAATATCCGGAAAAAAATCTGAATAAAATATATTTAAATATTACAACGGTACAGAGATATATATATACTTACTAAGTACATTATCCGAACACTGGATTTCAGTTTGTGAACACCGGCAAAAATCAATAAGACGATTATGACATTTATATAACTTTCAATAAAATGATAAGACCCTTATACAAGTGCGAACAAAGACTGTCACATGTGTTTGCACGCAAATATTCCTTTTCTATTCAGAAGAAATCACGATCGAGTCAGCGCAAGTGAACTTGTACATGTTTGTAAGAACCGCTTTGATAGACAAGAAAATTGTCACGCATTTTTGTTTTTTAGGTTTTATTTTAATACAATGGTTATATTGCATCTTAAGGGTCGCTAAATCTTCAGAGGGTTTAAAGTTAATGTTTTTCAATAATAAAAGAAAAATTCGATCACCAAATTGGTTTTCCGTTTATTCTCCCCGTCATTGGTGCAAGAGGGTCGGAGTGGACCATCCCTCTATGCACCTTACAATATATTATGCATACAATATTAGGCAATATAACAGTAAAAAGGATTTACATGTAATTTGTAAGAAAGGTATTAACTGGGGATTTTTTCTTTCTATCTATTCTTGAGGTCATGAGTGGGTGATTTATGTTGGAGATCTTTAATTACAAAAATATTGTGGTTGTTAAAATATCAATTGATAGTTGTACTACTATCGTAAGTATAATTACCTGACATTGTTAGTTCTGTTATTTTAGTTTAAAGACTTAATGTGTTTTTCAATAATGTGTTGCAATAAGGAATTATCTAACATGTTGAAATAATACTATCACTTTACTTTAGTCATTATAGTTATTAATGTTTACTATCAGTTGTACATACAATACAATACAATACAATACAATACAATACAATACAATACAATACCTACAATATGATTACAATAAAACACAATACCATGCAAAACAATACAATGTAATACAATACACGATACGATACGATACGATACGATACGATACGATACAATCCAATACGACACAATATACCGCAATAAAACGCAATAAAATGCAATACAATGCAATACAATACATACAATATTATTACAATAAAATACAATACCATGCAAAACAATACAATGCAACACAATACAATGCGATACAATACAATCAAATACAATTCATTATTATACAATACAATACAATAACATGCAAAACAATACACTACAATTGTATGCAAAACATTATAATATAATACAATCAAATACAATACATTAATATACAAGACAATACAAGAACAATACAATACATTGTTTTACAAAATAATACATTAATATAAATTACAATACAATACAACACGATAAAATGAAATTCAATAAAATCAAACATTATATACAATATAATACAATACAATGCAATGCAATGCATTTCAATGGAATGCAATACAATATATTTAGTACGAGAGGATCAGGAGGGCCTGTGAAATAATCTCGGATCACGGCTGGTTACAAAAACAAAGCAAATATAAATGGTGCCATTGTTGTCGAGTTCCTATGAAATATTGAAAGCAGTTTCAGAGTAGTCAGCATGTTCAGTTTGGCTTACTAATCAATTTGCAAGCTTAGTTAACCCTCAACCCGCTAAGCACGACTACAATAGCCTTTGTATCACGGTTTACAATGTCTGCTGATCAGTCACTTTCCCCAAAACACCCCTTTGTTACATAAATGGAATGGTCTTAATTCAAAGAAAGAACAGTCCATTATATATATGTAGGGGGTTAAGGGTTAAAGCTACAGAGTATACATATATCAAGGTACCAACTTATGAATATAAATGAGTCACAGGTTAGGTAGTTTCACTTCGAATAGGTATATATAGGCCAGCAATCGATGAGTATAATGTCACATTTTTATATAGCCTTTCTACAGGTAACATCGATAATTATGTAATTCCTGAATAAGAATTAAGAAGAATAAAAAGATTTTATTCATAAATCAATTCCGTTATAAACGTAATATTATATTATTTATATTCCTAATTAATAGAAATAACGGAGAAGGTGATAATATTGTGATGCTACAAAGTATTGCAAAACATATTGAACATAATTAATGTAACAATCCCAAAGTGGTAGTGCCCCACAAATGCAGCAGGATTGGTTATTTGGTCAGTCCATACCTTACTCGCTCACTGCACCCGTACTGTACTGCCACCTGGGTAAGTAACGGCTGTAAATAGTATTTATGTTAGCTAATGACACCATTCCAAATAAAAGTTGAAAATGTAAAGTTATAAAGTTATCTGCCCTTTGCTTGGAGGGTCAGGGTCACTTCTACATTTGCTTGGTCACGTTGCGCTGTACCACTCAAGATACAACTACAAGCAAAGTTTTAAAGGTCTAGTGCATAAGTGACCTAAACGCAAAAGTTGAACCTACAAATTATTAGGTTATCTGCCCTTTGCTTGGAGGGTCAAGGTCACTTGCACATTTGCTTAGTCACGTTGCGATGTACCACCCAATATACAAGTTTGAAAGGTCTAGTGTATACAGTTTGTGAGAAAATTACCTAAACGCAAATCTTGAATGTTGACGCCTTCGCCTTCGCCGCCTTCGCCGCCGGAAAAGCAACACATATGTCTCTTTTTTTCTTCCAAATAAAAAGGCGAGACAAAAATGAGTGTTATTGAATGTTTAGTGCATTTGACCTTTTGACCCGACCGAGGGACCCTGGGTGCGGAGCCATCACCATTATGCTTCATTTGAGACATAATTACAAAAAAAAATTACCCCAAATCCACCTATCTCACCGTTTAAACCTTGTTTACTTTTAATCTGACATTATTGCACTACTATATAGTACTTTCAATTGACGATATACATTACACATTGAATTTATTTAAGGTGTGTTAATAACAAGCTATGACTATACACAAGACGCGAAGAACATTGTTATATATACGGATGGCGGGAGGTAAACAGTACTGGTTCTACCCAGGAAAATATGGGGTGGTCTTCCTCTACCAAAAAACAATCAACTGTCATATATGGCCTAACATGTGCTAACAACGAAGTAAAACATCCTTTATTATTATGTCATTTGTTTACTTCTTTGTTTATTCTATCTTACATTCAGACAGAACATTCACACGTTATACGTTGGCAGGGTGTGCTTTCTTGCCTATTATAACACAGCGCCTACGGCGAATTATCGTGTAGGCTTGTCGATAAACTAGGTTTCACGTTGGTTATCCGATGTTTACGAGCGTGAGCCCAAGTTCACGGTCGTAAACATAGGTTCACGTTCGTAAACTATAGTTCACGCTCGTGAACCCCGGTTCACGCTCGTATCCATAGGATAACGACCGAAATTCATAGTTCAATCGAGAAACCTATTATCAAATCAACTATGAATTTCGGGCGTGAAAATGGGTTCACGACCGTGAACCTATGTTTACGACCGTGAACCTATGTTTACGAGCGTGAACCATAGTTTACGGACGTATACCTATGTTTACAACCGTGAACTATAGTTTACACTCGTAAACTATGGTTTACGCTCGTAAACATAGGTTCACGTTCGTAAAACCGGGTTTATCGACTTGTAACTATGCTTTCGGACCGGTATCTGTGATTTACGAGCATAGCCAATCACGACCGTGAATCATAGTTTACGAACGTGAACTATAGTTTACGAGCGTGAACCTAGGTTTACGACCGTGAACCATAGTTTACGGACGTGAACCTATGTTTACGACCGTAAACCATAGTTTACGGACGTGAACCTATGTTTACGAGCGTGAAATAGTTTACGAACGTGAACCTATGTTTACGACCGTGAACTTGGGTTTACGACCGTGAACCATAGTTTACGAACGTGAACCTAGGTTTACGTTCGATAAACTAGGTTTCTCGAACAAAACTATGATTTTCATGTTCACGGTCATAAACCCAAGTTCACGGTCGTAAACATAGGTTCACGTTCGTAAACTATGGTTCACGCTCGTGAACCCAGGGTTCACGCCCGTAAACATAGGTTCACGCTCGTGATCTTAGGATAACGACCGAAATTCTTAGTTCAATCGAGAAACCTAGTTTGTCGAACGTAAACCTGGGTTTACGAGCGTAAACTATGGTTTACGCCCGTTATCCTATGTTTTCGCTCGAAAATATAGGTTAGTATTCGATAAACCTGGTTTTACGTTCAAAAAACCTAGTGTATCGATCGTTAATCCTAGTTTTCGACGGTTCACGTAATTATTGGACAATTGGCTTGCCATATAGGCTATCATATCTCGATTTTGCAGTTCAATTGAATATAATAATTTCACAAGCATTCAATTGTATATAATAATTGCACAAGCCCGGGTGAGTTGAATAAAATTGTTACAAATGAGCAAAAACAGTGATATATTTCACGATAATTCACCGTAAACGATAAGAATAGCTTATTTCAAATCCAATAGGCACCTGTCCGTGAAGTATAAACATGATAATATAATAATGACAGACAGTGATATTTTAAGACATAAAAAGCAATAAGACAAAATTGGTATACACATTTCAAAAGCCTGGTATGCATTATCTGAATGAATAATAACTATGGGCTTTTATCGTGCGGGTGTTCACTATATAGCAAACATACCTTGCGAAATGTATTTAACATTATCTACTTAATGTCTTGCCCTATATTTTCTTATCCCCAATACACTCACTTTTAATCTGTAATCAGATGTTCTTTAACATTTTGTTTGGTGTTTTACGTCATTTTCCAGCAAATTTATGGGATATACATGACGGTCGATTTTTAGTGTTAGAGGCAGACTACCCCCTTAATCCTGGGTACAACCAGTGCTGTACACCTCCCGCAATCCGTAAAAATCGACACGTTGTCACTTGACAAGTCGAGCTCCCAGTGGGATTCGAACCCGCAGCACGTTTCAAATGCGGCGTGTTTACAGTCTCGGCCATGGAGTTAGAAAGAACTGCAAACGGCGTATCTATATTTAGTGCCGATGTTTTTACTACAGCTTCGGTATTTATCCGGAAATATCCCGATACATGTCGATCACGAACAACCACAATCGGAACTACTTCGTCAACTTTCGTAACACGCACTGTTTACCGATTACGGAAATTGGCCCGATTACGGAAATTGGCAAGCAACTATCTTATGGACTGGACATCCCTAAGGACCCTAACAAGAATCAAGACTATATGAAATACAATTATGAGGATGTAAATAAAGCCACTATTGATTTACGGGCATTTACACGAGTGACAGACATTGTAAAAGTGCATCTCAACATGAACCTTGTAGATAAGTAGCATGTGTTCACATAGTATTATCATGATATAAATATATAAATATCAGAACAATATCCAAATAAAACTATGAATAAAAGTGTAGGTGTTACTGTAAACGTGTAAGATAATTTTATAAGTCTTTAAATCTTGAAAATTACACCAGTATAATATAACAATGTACGATTTAAAAAACTGATTTTAAAAACAGAAATATCCGGAAAAATAAATTTAAATATTACAACGGTACAGAGATACATAAAACTTTTTACTTAATTTTTACAAACCAAAAAAAAAGTGTATATATACTTACTAAGTACATAATCCGAACACTGGATTTCAGCTTTGTGAACACCGGCAAAAACCTATACGACGATCAAGACATTTATATATGTATATACACAGCTTTCAATGAAATATCCTAGATGTGGTGAACATGACTAAGACCTGTATCATACAAATTCGTACAAAGACTGTCACACATGTTTGCACGACTTCTACTTTTTATTCAAAAGAAATCACGATCGACTCAGCGCAAGTGAACTTGCACATGCTTGTAAGAGCGGAATTTCTTTATTTTTAATTTCGATCACCAAATTGGTGGTCTGTTTATTCTCCCCGTCATAGGTGCAAGAGGGCCTATGCACATTACAATATATTATGCATATATACATACTCTTTAATTCCTCTTTTACAGAGATTAAAAATACACTATTAACAGAACAGAACAGAACATCATTTTATTAAACTCAAATCACAGGTGATACAAGAGTATACAATACAAACGTTCTTGTAATAATACACATGACATGGTGTTAGTTTTTACATTGTTAAATATAATAGGAATAACAAATATAATACAATCACTTATATTTTATGGGAAAATAAAAAAAATAAAAAATAATAAAAACAGGAAAAAGCAATAATAAAAAATAACGGCTGTGATAGTTATATGTGTGTGGTGGTGGTGCGGGGGGATTCTTTACAAATATTAACCTATTCGTGGTTGCTAATTATTTTGCTGGTAAGTTTAAATACCAAAGTACCGAAGGTACTGAGAGCATGGTGAACTATGATTTGTGCATCCATGTAATGGAAGGTTTCTTTCCAATCACGCATGACATGGATGGACTGAAAATGTGTCAACTCTTCTTAATAACAATACATCATTGCATGTAATAATACATTAATGCATTGTTTAATGTATCTGGAACTAAGGCGTTTAAAACAAGATAAGGTAAGGTATATACAGGAATAAAGAAGGGGACAAAAGGAATGATTGGTTATAATGAAAATTAATCTTCGAAACGCTTCATCATCTTCACAGGTGTTAAAGTGTATCAGAAAACATCAACAGTTATCATAGGCTGGGACCCAACCTCTCGTATCGTGCAAAAAAACACTTTTGGTTTACCCGGAAAGATATACTCGTGATTTTTTGCATATCAATAGCAGAAACTGTACTCTATACGAAACCACTGTATGGATTAATGGTATTCTTTGCATTTCGTAACACCAACGCATTTTCTACGGAAGCCCATAAGTGATAAGAAAATATTGATATTCAAAGAAAAAAGGTGTACAAGTTTATATTTTAGCGATATGATTTTGTTTTGTACATAAAAAAGACATATGCACGTCTAATTATATTCTGTTTATGCCGAATGCAGTTTTCAATTATATTTTTTTATATCAAAAGCGGTTTAAGGATTGAAGATGGCGGGCAGATGGATGGAGGGAGGGACGGGCATACGCCTTTTGGCTAAAGCTTTCATGCACGTTGTTAATAACTTCTGTAAATTGTTTTCGGTTAAAACCCACTTTACTGTGAAGTGTTATATCGTTAAGATGTCACTTTCTTACGAGCAAGACCGATTTTCTCCTTTTCAGAATAGAGTTATGACCCCTGAGTTACTTAACAAAAATGCACATTTTGGGTAAAGCTTAGGTGCAAGGTTTCTTTATCTTACTTTGGATTTTAACTAAAATTGCTGTGAAGCCTTATATCAAACAGACATCACTTCCTTACAATCAATGTATACCTTTGCCTTTTCTCAATAGAGTTATGGCCCCTGATTATCTACGAAAATACATTTTTGTGTTGAGTTTATGTTAATTAATCAAGTTTTGTTGAAAATTAAACAACATTTTGGGTGGAAATTTTATATACAAATAGGATACCAGTATATGTTAATAATATTTATGATACATCAAATTGTTTTGCCATTTTGGAATAGAAGTATGGCCCTTAATTTACTTAGAAAATATGGTTATTGCAACAACTATCTTGAATTGTGTAGGGTTTAAACCATATCGTTTAGTGTGAAGTCTTAATAACATTAACATACTGGCAGATATTTAGAATCCGTTCGATGGTAGCTTTTAGATTTCTTAATACAGTTATGGACCTTTAATTTACCTTGAAAATAGAATATAAGTTACTGCAATTACTGCCTTATCAAATTGTAAACTTCCAAATTGGTTCACTATTTTGTCACAGACGTTTGATTGTATTTATCAGAAAAATAACGGGTTTTTTATTGACTAGTTTCGTTGGAAGGCGATTGAGCGACGTCATTGATAGGGTATGACGTCTGACAGAGTTTCTCCAAAACATCTTGATACTATCTAAATTATTTATTTGAAATTTGCACTTTTGTTACATATGATCATTAACTGTCCAACCAACATTGGTGTTTCTGTGACCTTGAGTTTCAATTCTAGGTTCGGATTGATTGAACAGGCTATTTCTGGTTAAGAAGTTTGTCAACGTTTCTCAAACACATCATGAACTTGAATATTTTCCTACGGTTTGTATCGCCTTGATCCATGGGATGCAATGTATTAAATAGTGTAATAGAATCATGTTTACAGTTTAAAACTATAAGTATCACTAAATGTGATCCATATCCTATTTCGAGTCAGAAACAAATTATGGTATAAAAGTCGAGAAGGAAATATAACATTCACAGAACACAATCAATCAACCAAACGCACGTATTTGAAACAAAAACCAATCACACGGATAGAAAAGAGCAAAGTATGCGAAATGGCAAACTCAAACGGTTGAAATATGGGTACCTCCTTGGAATGGTCAGTGACAATAAAGGTACCTCATTGGAATGGTCAGCTGGGGTTAAACCAGGTTCTAGAGTGCACCATACCTCACTCTTACCCTTTTTTCATTCAAATAAAATTCGACCAGCCAGGCTATAACCCCTTACAAACTAGGAAGTATGAATAGCAATTATTAGACAATATAAGTATAACACAAAATGATCATGTATATATGAATAGAAATTCCCAGAAAGCCACAAAGCAAATACTTGTCAGAAGCCAGGACAAAAAAGAATGATGACAATCAGACAATATTAAATCAAATATTAGGCCTATTTAGGTAGAAGCACATGCATTCATTACGATATATAGTATTTAAGGATAGAGATAGAGAGCAAAAGAAGGCCTTTTACTATATACATATACTATAACTATATTCTTTCTAGCCTTCTATATTATATATCGTAATAAATTCCTGTGAGTAGAAGTTATCATAGGGTTCAAAATCAGTCGAGTCATCGCAACATTAATTGTAAAGCAGTGTGGCGAAGTGTAAATGGGTCAACATCTAAACATGCAGTGCATTGCATAATGATAGGGTCATATCCTATTTTGTTATGTTTGTTAACAAGTTTAACACAGATTGTGTGAATGTGATAATGACCAATAATCTTAAAAGTCTGTACATATAGTCACCACAGTATTCACGTTGTGACAGACCTTGTAGCAGAAGTGTTCTGACAATACTTTAAGTAAATCAGGGTTATGATAATAAACCTTAATAAACCTTCGCAAAGGTTTGTCCGGATATAAAACTCAATGAAGCACTATTAAAGCCGGAGTAGATGAAAAGCAAAACAAACTTCCAACTATGTACGGTATTACTAATTTACAAAAACAGCCTAATAAATCACACTTTCTTTCTATTTCTAGTGTCTGTACCACTACAGACATCTCCAAAGGTATAACATCCTGTCTTATTGCCGCTGTAGATCACGTAACACAATATTGAGCTAAAGCTTATGCTAACTTTTGGATTACTATATTTTGGTCGTTATTACTTTCTTGAAAACGAATGCAGTAAACGTCACGTAAACCTTTTCAAATTTTAGCTTATTGCTCTTATTCAATATTTATTTTAGTGAATAAACACTAATGTTTGCTCAGCATTATACTGCGGTAGAATAAAATGTATTCTTTGGCATATCAATCCACCATTAAAACAATCAAAATGGACTCTACCATTGCGTTTTCCATAGGGTTGCATTATATCGTTTGTTCTTACCATCACTTTCTAAAATTTCATAGCTCTAAACAGCCTACCTAAAATTAAAACACTAACCTAAATTCATCAAAAATGTCCAAAGTAAGCGGAGTTCCGTTCGATTGTTGACAACTCAGCACCACCCCATGGCATTAAGGGTGGCAGGTCGCGAAGATGATTTCTGATAACCATTTTGATATTTTAGCTATGGTCATGTGACAAATTATGACGTAATCGCAGACTATTTTCTAAGACGTTGACAGAGTCACATGGTGATCCTGGTAAAGATTGGGTAATGATCACTGTTAAAAGGCTTATCAAAGGAGGTTGTCACCTTATTATTTTGCAACGCACTGCATGTTTAGTGGTTGACCCATTTACAGTTCACCGCTTTGCTTTCCACTTGATTGTGCGATCGCCGGAAAGATTGTGGACCTATGATGACGTTTACCTAAATCCTGAAAGGACGGTAACGTTCGATGGTTGTCTTTAATATTGTCTAGTCGTGCCCTTAACAGTGTCAAAATTGAAATGATCTCTCTTGTCATAGAGTTGGCTTATTATTTCTCAGTTTCAATCGCGAGATGTAAATCGAGTAAAGAAGATATAGCAACTATGAGAAATATTAGCTTTTTTGAGGTGAAGTTCTTTGGAAAGAAAGTATATGTAATTGTCCAATATATCATCCATATACAAAGAGGTATAATAAAAGGCTTCAATTACATCTGCCTAAGCGTATCTGGTAAAAGACTAAAAATGAAACCTCTAACATAACAAAACAAAAACAAATCTGCAACAAGAGTTGCACATTTCGTTCTCATTTGGGATTCCAACAATTTGTCTGTAAACAGTAGTGTCATACTTAACTAGTTCCATATGTGTAAAAAATATTATCTTATATGAATATAAATGCTTCGAAAACAACTACATGACAAGTCCACATAGTGTAATTGTCCAAAACCCTTCAATTAAATATTAGTGAGAATCAGAACTCGTTTACTGTAGTTGCCGTGTACTCAGTCTGAAATTTAAATATTTGCAAACATTAAGGGCGATAACTTTGTATACCACTCCTCAATTGTTCTCATTGTCAAACAAAACCGAGACCTAAATAATATTACCCCAAAAAGCATGGAAAATCAAATGCTATTTATTACAATCATCGTGAAAACAATCACGCTCCTTAGTCAGAGGACGATATCCTCTTTGTTCAATTAGAATATTACACAGTAATTGATGATATTTCAAAGGAAAGTAGGAAACAATCAGACGATGGAATTTTTCGAAAATTTAGAGCAATAACTTGATACTCGTCTAACCTGTCTGAAATCCATTTGATATAAAGTTACACGCCAAACTGTGTGAAAATCGAAACCAATTTATTTAATGTATTGTGTACGAAAGCTGAAATTTGCATTTTTGCAATAATCAAGGGCAATAACTCAGTAAGGCAGGTGTCAATTCTGCTCATTGTCATCTTGTCAAAGTTCATATTCATATAAAGTCTCACAATAAATAATGTGAAGATAGGAATCCGTTTACTAAAGTAATGTGTGTACTCAAGCTAAAATGTGCCTATTCTTTCAATAACCAAGGGTAATAACTCTTTAAAGCAAGTGTCAGTTTTACTCAGTATTGAACTTGTCAAAGGCCTTGTAGGTATAAGGCCTAACACCATACAATATTTAGTGGAAATCGGAAACCGTTTACTGCAGTTATTGTGAACACAAGAAATTCGCATTATCCCTGGCACAGGACAAAACAAAATTCATAAAAGGTCTATAACTCTTGTTAAAATTAGTGTAACATAATCAGGTCTTGATTCTGTAGTTTGATATTTCATATACACATATAGGTTTCAAATACTGGAACTGTATTTGACTAAAAGGACGTGTGCAAATTTCTTTATTTTCCTTTGAATGTTTGTTCAGCGATTTTCATATATTGGCTTGGTACGAATGGGTTACCGTAGAAATCGCGATGCTGTTACGAAATGCAAAGTATGCCAGAAGTCCATACAGTGGTTTCATATGTACAAGACCCCCATCTGTTAATATTTAAAAAATCAGGAGTATATCTTTCCGGGTAAACGTTTTCGTTTTTTTCAGGCTTGGGTCCCCGCCTATCACCTATCAAAGTCAGAGTCACTAGAAATGAATATAGCGTCAAAAAGGTCAAGACAGCTAATTTTGCCAATTCAAGGGGAGGTAATTCATAAACCCTTTGACCAACATAGCTGAATTAAAATAGGAAACAACCTTGCATTGATATCGACCTACTATGCAAGTATGATTAAAATCAAATGAACACGAGTGTAGTCAGTAGTCAGAGTGTAGCAGAAAGACAGCCATATCCCCCGCTGCACAAAGATGGTAAAATCACAGTTATTAAAACATTACTACTTCCTATTTTAAATCATTTATTTATATCTCTTCCAAACCCAAATGAAAACACAATAACAAAAATTAATAACATATTGTATGACTTTTTATGGGAAGGCCCTGCAAAAAAAAAAAAAATCCGTAATAGTTAAGCAACATTTTGAAGGTGGTCTCAAAATGATTAATCTTAAAGCATTTATATTCAGTCTTAAAACTACAGGGATAAGACGACTCATAACTAATGAGGGCACTTGGAAGCAACTGGTTGAAAAAATAATAGATATTAAAAAATTAACATCTTTTGGCAAAAATTACTGTGAAACATTAATAAAATAAATTAAAAATAATTTCTGGAAATATGTGCTAATTTCATATGTTAAACTTATTGATTTTAGTTTGCCTAACTCACCTGAGGACTTTTTGTCAAACCCAATACTCTATAATAACAATATTTTGATTGGCGGTAAGCCATTTTTTAACGAAGTATGGTATAGGAAAGGCATCATTTTTATAAATGACTTAATCAATGAAAATGGTGGATTTTATTCTTTTACTGAGTTTGAAGAAAAAACTGGCATTAAAACAAATTTTCTAATCTACGAAGGAGTAGTAGCTGCCATTAAAACATTTAGAAAACAATTGCAAAACAAAATAACAATGAACAAATTAGAAAACCCAATTTTACCTGCGAATATTAAAGCAATCATCAAAAACAAGAAAGGTTGCATTGATATGTATTCCATTTTTAATAGAAATAATGAAAGTCCAACATCAAAAATCAAATGGGAACATATTTATGATATTGAAGCCGAAACATGGAAAGACATATATTCATCCCCTTTCAAAATTACCTCTAGCACAATACTACAATGGTTTCAAACAAGAATTAACCATCGGCTTCTTTCAACACAGCATTATCTACATAAAATAAAAAAAGCTGAAAACCCTTTTTTGCCACTTCTGCCACCAAGACGAGACTATAGTTCATATGTTTTGGACCTGTCCTTCATCTCAGAATTTTTTAACACAGATAAACTCTTTCTTTTTAACAAAAAACATAAATCTGAATCTGTCAGAACAAGCATTTATTTTTAACACAGGTGAAGAACAATCGACTGTAGAGTTACAAATTATTTTAGAAATGAAATACTATATATTTACCTCAAAACGACTAAAAACACCGCTCTCCCTTACCCCAATGATATACAGACTAAGGTATCTGTATGAAACACATAGACAAATCGCAATTAGAAATAATCAACTAGAAAGATTTGAAAATTCATGGAGCAAGTACAAAACCATTGTAGATTAATCAGTATTATACTAACTCCTATCCATGCACTTCTCCGGGTACAATTTTAGAGCAAACCCAAGACACTGACAATTCGTAAATCAATTATATCATTATTGAATATTTAATACTTACATATACAAATTTTAGAAGCAGATGGGCCTTTGGACAGCAATCAACTGTTAGGTAAAGAAGTGTTTTTTTTCCTTAAACAGAATTTTTCTTTTTCTTCCTGAAATCATAATTTTTATGCTCCCTGCCATAACTGTACAATACATGTATATTTTCTGTATTAATTGTAATTTCATTATGCTAAAATAGTATTTCATATAAATATTGCATGTAAATGTAAAGATATTGTAAGGTGTGGCAAGGGATGGTCCTCCCCGACCCTTGCTCCACCAATTGACGGGGAGATTAAACGGGTCGTCAGAAGACGGCTCAAAAAAAAAAAAAAAAAAAAAAAAAAAAAGATGTATAATATACAAATTTAAACATGGAATGTCACTGTAAAATGACAAATTCTCCCTGAAGCTTTCGTGTTCCAAAAAGTGTGACCTTTAACTAAAAGAACATATGTTTTAAATACAACTTGTAGTAGAGACATACAGACTACACATATACAAAACATAACTTATAAATCTTTGTGCTCATTTGATTTTAATCTCACAACTCGGAGTATCCCTGGTCTCGGGATACCGTTGTTATTTATTCTCACAACTCGGAATACCACTGGTCTCGGGATACCGTTGTAGTTCATTCTCACAACTCGGAGTACCACTGTTCTCGGGATACCGTTGTGATTTAATCTCACAACTCGGAGTGAACATGATGTTCATACACAATTATTTCGTTGTTATATTTTTCAACCATGTATGTGAACGCTACTGAGAATTTCACGATTCATAT
Source organism: Cyrtodaria siliqua (assembly GCA_037043455.1). Taxonomy (NCBI): domain Eukaryota; kingdom Metazoa; phylum Mollusca; class Bivalvia; order Adapedonta; family Hiatellidae; genus Cyrtodaria; species Cyrtodaria siliqua. Next base: position 113,549 of record JAWPHD010002868.1, on the reverse strand, counting down.
CACTAATTGTAATTTTTACGTGGATTTTTTTTTAATTCGGCAAATCGTTTGTTGACAATAATCACCAAAGTCACGGTAAATTTCGTTTACTACCTTAGGCCTAAACAAAAAGTATTTTGTTTCCTGTCACCCAACCGAATCGCCGTTTTTACCCTCGACACAACAACTTTTACCCCTTCATTTTTGTTTTGCTTTGTTGTGTTTTGGCCTTAACAGAATATAATTCATCAGTTTTGCATGTAATTTGAAAATTGTAATAAATGGTAACATATTTGTGTTTAGATCTACTCTTGTTGTGTAATGTATATCTCTCAATGCTACAGTCATACTTTCGAGTCCCGTTTGTTACGCGTTTGCACATTGAATACTGTTTGACAGCTACTCACTAACGCGCGGCAGGACTGTGGTTCTACGAGTTTGTTTCAAAACAGATGAGGTCTACCTCTACCTCTACCAAATTGACGCATAGATAAAAGTCGTAAAAATCTTTTAAAAAATCCCCCCACTCTCCACACACACACACACACACACAATTTGTTTTCCGACTTAAATCTAAAAGGGAGTACATCAGGCCTTTTATGGGTGTCTATAGGTGTCCGATTTATAATTGACAAATATTAATATTTTATTCTACATGACCAAAACATAATGAGCCTTTAAATTCTTTTGTCTGCAAAGAAATTCATTCTGCACAGTAATACGTGCTATCCTACGTGATGCACCAGGGTTAATTTTAGCATATTACGTGCGAGTCCACCCTAGCTATATGGTGTTCTGAAACTTTAGACATTAACAAAATGGTTCTAGCTTCACATTTTGATCGATAGTGTTTTCTATCGTGAACTGGAACAATTTTATAATTTAAGCTGTTTCTAGAAAAAATCTGATGTACCCCTTTTAAGACCATTGGGCATGAATTAAACAAACTTTTTTGCATAAAAAAAATATAATTAGAACAAAAAAAATTGAGTTCTGCTCAGATTCGAACCCATCCCGCTCGCTTTATAACCCATAATTTTAGGGGACTGCCGCTCTCCCGACTGAGCTAATAATCCTTTACAAATTTTTGATGATCTATAAGGTATTTATTCTAAAACCGCAGTGTCCGAATTGACCCGGTCTATACCCAGTCAGATCTTGTTGATCGGCACACGTATTCAGGATTATTTTACGACCGAAACAGTCATTTTAACCTCATAGCAAGGGAGGTAAAGACTTCAGAATATTACACAGCGTTATTCAAAATAAGCTGAAATCTTATTCCGGAGAATAGGCACAAAGGATAGTAGCTTATGCGATAACCATTACTGACCAAACCTATTAAATATTATATGAAGACTATAAAGGCATGTATATTTCTTAAATATATAAATCCAAGAAAGATGGAAGATATGCGTTTGATGGTGTTGCAACAAGAGAAATAAATTATAAAATTAACTGGTAACAAATCTCAATCACTGTCCTAGGAGAACAATACAGCGTATGAATATATTTTACGCAAGATCACGTGATGATCATGTGATGATGATTGATCTATTTATAGAACGCACAGCTAAACGATGAAACAATAGATGATATAGCTATATAAATAATATATAACTTAAACAATGTATCGAGGAAATTATTTGAAATTTCTAAATGACATTACCTTATTTGTATCCGCATTAGAAAAGAAGAAACACCTGTTAAAATATGGGTCTTCTTTTCAGGCAATGCGTCGATTCATCAGTGAGGCTGTAGTTAGGATTCGTGAAAAAACACGGTAACTATAGCTTGGTGAACAAGTTCACCATGCTAAAAACGGGTCGATAAGTAGTGACAGGTGTTGACCTTTTTCGGTGCAGTTATGAAACAGACAGTACTTATTGTAGTAGGCCTAATTGTATACAGAGTTTAGTGGCATGTGACGAACGTGCCTAACAGTTTTGAATGGTCTGTCGTCTGGTCACTTTGACCTTGATTTAATAAGTTACGTTATGTCAGTATTGTAGCATATTCGTTGACATTTCCTTTGATGAATGCAGAGCATTAAATCGTTTAATTTAGGGTAACTAAAGGGGCGTGGCTACACCGTACTACAACTACCGGATATTGTAATTAAGAGTAGGGGCATAGCGCGACCAATTTCAATGTTACTCATGGGTGCATGTACTCCCTTACCCTTCACTTTTTATTGCATTTTTCAACTTGTTAGACCTCATTTTTTCGACATTCAATTGTTGATGTTACTCACGTGAGTATCTGAGTATGCCATGCTACGCCGCTGGTCACTATGACGTCACAGTGTTACTAAGTACATCATGCTACAAAAAAGATAGAGTCTGTCTTTTAAGCCGCCCATCTTGGTGTTTAAATAAGCCAACTTGCTGAGACCAGACTCTATCTATTACTAGTCTGTGTTGTGTTCATTCTAAAGTCGTGTGTTTTGTGTTCGGATATTATATTTCATAAGAAAAAGGAAACGTGTGTTGGATTTAACTATTGTTTTGGATCAAGATAATCATTTAAGAGATAAGTGCATTTTGAACAATAATACTGACTATAAAAAATCTCTTTTATAGTCACAGTTATTGGGGGACACGTTACTGGTTTTTCCATTTATTGAGTAATTTTCACGGTGCATTTGTTCGTACATGTACACCGGCATGTTAAATTTTCACAAACAGGTAAGATGTGCTTTGAGCTTACATTTAAAAACTTAAATGTATTAACATCAGACTCGCAGGATCTATGATTTTGTAATATTTCTGGTGCTCATGATTTTGTCATCTATTAGGATGTATTTGTTTCTATTTAGTCATACAGATGTTTACGTTGTTCCTGGATGCAAAAAATGTTTTCCATTTCACCATGTTTGCGCCATTTTTTGGTTCTCGCTTGAGAAATGTTTCTTCCAATGTAATTACCATAAGCTTTATTTCGTCTCTTTCTTTGTTTCTATTCTGATAATTCATATAGGTCGTGGATATTAATAAATAAAAACATTCGTTCCTCCCGCCGTGTGTGGTCTCACGCAGTTAAGTTTTCGGGACTTTAGGTAGACATTGATTAATATTACTCTCATATTGTGTGGTTTGTGGCTGTCGGGGTCGAATTGAAACGGTTTCTAATCATGGATAACTTCGTTTCTTGCCTTTGTTTGTGTTTAAAGCTTTCGTTTAGCGGGGTTTGCTGCGGGCTTTGGCGTAACTTATCCACCTGATTCCCCTGAATTCCAAAATGGAATGTCCCTTTAATTTAGAATGGATATAACTGTTTACTGGTGTATGCAGGTCGGGGATTTACTGCACTCTCATGTTCGCGGTAACTGGGTCAACAGCTGTTTACATATATGCTAAATTAGAACAATGTGGATGGGAGTATATGCGTGTGTTGCGTCTCGGTAGGCTACATCTTAACTGAAAATGTTTAGGGCATTGTGTGTATTGCAAGCTTTATGCGTCTGGGTGCGTTTCGACTGACGGAGTTTTTGGGTGTTGTGATCAATGGACAAATGAATAACAAAAATAAAAAAAATAAAAAAAAATAATAATAATATTTATAATAATAATAATAGTGGGGTAATAATAATAATTAAATAAATATAATAATAATAATAATAATAATAATGATAATAATATAAAACCTAAAATTAAAAAAAAAAAAAAAAAAATACATCAAAAAAAATAAATAAAAAAAATTAACAAATAAAAATTAAAAAAAAAAAAAAAAAAAAAAAAGAATAAAAAAAAAAAAAAAAAATAGATCTACATGACTGCAGAATCAGTTATTACTATAAGTTGGTATTACTATCTAGGATTTTATTTTCATTTGTACTCCATTTGTGCTCGGTTTATACATTGTACGTCGATTTTGTTTTCATAATCACATTGGATAATGCGTCATGGAAAGCGAGCCAGTTTGATGGTTATCTGCCGGTTAACGTGGTTGATGATCCCACCTGGAAAAGTCAGCGGTTGCCTCCCAGCAGATCCAAAGGGTGTGAAATTCGTTCAGCTAGTCAGTGACGTCACAGATCGTTGAGTGGCTCGATTGGTTGCAGAAGAGGTCGTACCCAAGACGTTAGTCAGCTAGAGGAACAGATGTTGTACTGCCTCCGGGAAACAGGACTCTTTTTTATACACTTTATAATGCTGTTGTCGTAGATAATGCAAAAATCACCAAACATTATCATATTATCATTTTTTCACCGTTCATTGTAGATGTTGGTGGGTGAGGTATGGCTGTAGATTGTTCACAACTTTTCACTTTTGTTACAGTAACACATTGTTACTGCAAACAGTTCACACTAGGAAATTGAAAATGGTATCAAAGTAAACAATATCCTGTTTGTAATGACAGTAGTTAGACTACATTTTCAACTCAGTGAATCAATTTGCAAAAACAATGAAAACAATAATAATAATAATAATTGAGTCATTCGAGAGGCACTTAAAACTGTAAATAACAGTGAGTCACATTAGAAAAATATGATTATTTATTCGACTCAAGGCAGAGCTAAATATTATTATGTTGTCATTATGCGGATGATGTCCATATCTATTATTATTATATATATGAAAACCATTTATATAAGAATAATTTGTTGAACACCATCTAGTTGATGGAGAAATGTTGATCAAGCCATACATAATGTTAGCCTGTTGTTATCATCATCGTTGTTATGCACTATGTTTTCACCTTCTTCTGCTATTATTTAACTCCAAGGCTGTTGGTGAAATCGTGTTTTATGATGCTAACCATGTAATTGGAGTGTTTAGGCAATATGTTTTCTTACTGCGGATAAGTATATCTCAACAGTTTGTTGATCTCAGCTAATTTTAACTTGCTGCTGTTGACTGTTGCTGCTAATAAAAGTTGTTGATCTGACAATGGAAGCAATGCAATGTCATACTGTCTGGGCGTGCGTCTATGATAGTGCAGAAGCATTGTGCTGGATATGGCATTATTTTCATTTGAATTAATACTGTTTAACAGTTTAAAATCAATTCATGCCTCCATTGCCTTTCTTCTAAATTGACTGTTTGTAAAACATCCAATGCTTTTCGTCTAGCGATCAGCTTTACATTTATTCAGTTTGCGTACAATGTTTTCATTACAGTTGTTTATATACGGATGCTGTTGCTGTAGCTGCTTAATTATGGTTGGATCTCTATCACTTCTTTCAAGATTTATATTGTTTCATTCTCTCGAACATTTTGCCTTATATTTCAGTTTGTGTAACCATCAAAGAGTATGATAATGGACCTTTGGAAACGGCCGAACACGACACATACGAAACATTGCAGTCTCGGTTTGATTGAGACTGTTCACGAGCGGTAGTGAAATATGTATCTTTGTCGCATAGGATTATAAAGAGTATGAGAGTGGACCAGTTCACTTAAGACCGGTCAAAAGTTCCTATGTCTGTATCGGATGCAATGTGTGGAACAGGTCATAGAGTCCTCCAGTGTTGTATGTAAAGTTCCACTTTTTACCTGTTATACAAGATAAGCCTACGCCATCCATCAGCTTTTCAACACAAGGTGCATTTCGAAACTTTTTCGTGTGGAGTTTGGGAATATATCAATACAGTTCTTTAATACATTCATATTTAATACATCGACAGTGCCTTATCAGTGGTGTACATATTCAAGACCTGGAAAGAAGTTACATTATTTTCATAATGCCTTATTTTAAGTCTATTCTATTTGATCATTTGTTTAGTTTAGGGCTATTCCTTTTGATCGATGAGGTTTTATTTATCCTGCAACGGGGTGATGTTTCATTTATCCTGCACCAGGTAGTTTTGCCAGCAGTTCATTGACGTTTAGTTAGCTGTTCCTTTCCGCCTGTCCCTATTCAATGCATAGCACTTTAAACCAGTTCTGTGCATGGTCGCCAAATTATAAAACCACTTCTATCTATGCTGTGTTCTATTCAAAATAAACTTCTCTGCAGGGTTCCACACTGCAATGTGTGTGTGTAGCTCTGGGGTTTATAGTCAATAGTCATAGTCATATACACAACAGGGCGTCAAAACGGTATATGCACAATAGAACCTGGGCAGGTTGCAAATGGTATTTTAATAACACTTCATCCAATTCAACAACCTCATCTTAGGTTGTAATACAGGAAGGTGATAAATGAGGTAAATGTCATTCTAACCTTTTAAATGTGGGCTAATTTCAGGGTTTGAAATTAACTTTTTTCAGCAACTACTACATAGGACAAGTAACTTACACCATTTACTTGTCCCCAGTCAAATTTACTTGTCCCCGCACTTCATTTTAAAGTGATACGAAAAACAAGATCAATCATGAAAGTGACATTACATTCCCTCAGTTGCATTCCACCAATGACAACAAGATTTTATTTGTCATTTCCAATGTGCTCGCCAATGTTTTGACAATTTTTCAGCCACAAGTTTTAAAGATGTTAAATGCATTTCTTGTTAAAACATTTAGTTGTCGTAGAACAGGTCACCTGGGACAATTAACTTGTCCCCAGTAGAATCTACATGGCACAGGACAAGGGAACAACTGTTAATGTCGAACCCTGAAATTAACTTGAAAAGGATACATGTTCTTCGTCTATTGTTGTCGGAGTGTTTGGATGGATTAGCTTTCAGATAGTTATAGATCGTTATGCAAATACTTGGTATTTCTAGTGTGGCTGATAAAACAGTGGAGCAATGACATCAATTGAGAGTTACTATATATGGCTTGTACACAGGCATGTACCGATTGATTGACTAACTGTTCATCAATTACTTAGGCCTCTGATGATCATGATTGATACAAAAGCCTAAAAACCGATCGTAGGTTAAAGGTAAAAATGCATTTAAAGACCTGTTCACAATAGACATAAACTTGATTGTCAAGGAGGCAAAAGTTAATACAATTGGGAAAATGTGCATATTGCATACAAACAAATGTATATCAGTTGTTTGCTGACTGAAATGAAATAACAGTGGCACACGAAACAGGAGGAAAGGATACATGCTTAATCAGAAATCATTCAATGTTCAAGGTCTGAAACAGAGTAACATGTACATGTTACACTTCATATTATTTATATTTCTGATGCTAATTTATGACAGCTTCGAAACGTTTAACAGTCAATTTGTGTTTGACGCCACACATTAAATGTTACAATCTTCCTTCAACCTTTACGAACTGTATATTTTTCTGACATTTATTTATTTTGTCAATGTCTGATGCATCAACTCATGTGGTCCTGCGGAATTGATTTAGAGAAATATCCATTAAAGGTTCTTAGAAAGCATGTTAAGCTTCTGACCGAGTTGTTAGGGTCAATTTACACAATGTGGTCGTTATTTGGTCTCAAATACTTCCTAGGCTTTCATGGCGTTAGCCTAACTACCCTTTTGCAATGGAAAGGGCCAGAAAGAGGCTAAACAGTTAAGGCGATAATAGATATTGGGGGCCATTATCTCTACACGAAGACATTCAGGCTGATGATACCTGTCTTGAACCGGATGGTTTTCATTTATCAAATGTGGGGAACAACTTGTTTCTTAACCAGTTTCCGGCTGGATTTGAATGTTTCATTAAAAGTGGGCAGTGATAAGGAAATATATACTTTTTTGGCACCGTTTCTGTTTTGAGCGTGGCATTCGGATATTTTGCTTTTGATACGCACTCTTCGCTGCTGCCAAAAAATGTTTCCTCCGTTTTTGGCGGTGGATGGGAACCTGGACACTCCATGATTGGAGTGTCCGGGCGCCCATCCAAATGGCGGGCAGCAAAGGTGTGAAAGGAAGGACATATAAGTTTCAGTTTAACTTTATTCAGCTCCTGTATACCCAGAGACTGAATTGTAATATAAACATAAATTATATACAAATTTGCTGTCCGTACGAATTGCTAAAAACATTTGAATTGACTGAATTGATTGAATTCGGTGCACTTGTAATTATGCTTGAATATAACCGTGCTTTCAACACTTGCTTAAATGCTTATCAGAAAAGTTGCTTTCATAATGAACATTTAATTTGGTGCACATGTATTTATGTCCTTAATATTGTAATATTCAATTTGCTTTATTGCTTAATGCTTTCTACTGTAAGGGCTTGCCATAATGGTCTTTTGTGCTTACCGACAGCCCAATTGTTAAGCCCCATGATTGGGGCTTGTTTATCAATCCATGCCACGCCCAATATTTGCCAAATCTATAGAAGTTTATAAAATATTTTATGTGTTGTTATTACAGTGCTCTCCAATAATACTGACTATAAAAAATCTCTTTTATAGTCAAAGTTATTGGGGGACACGTTACTGGGTTTTCCACTTATTGAGTAATTTTCATGGTGCATTTGTTTGTACATGTACACCGGCATGTTAAATTTTCACAAATAGGTAAGATGTGCTTTGAGCTTACATTTAAAATATTAAATTCCCTCCCTTCCACGCCCACAGGATCATCTGATTTAAATCGATAATAGTGTCTTCCAGTTGTATAAGTACAACAAGTTCATTTAAGGGTGGCCACTGCTGAGGTTTTGGATTTTTGCACTTCCGGAAATTTACATTTGTTATATTTCAAAAATTATAATAAAACTGGAAAAAATAATTATACAGTAACAAACTAATGCCCAATAGGGATATTTTAGTGCAAAAAAAATGAAAATTGTTTAGAATTTTTAGTTGACCTCACATTTTGTGCCCAAAATTGACAATTTTTAACATAAGCCAAAATGGGGGGTAGGGGTACAAAAGATGGTATTTCTCAAAAACCATTTAAGATATTCACTTAATTTAAACTTTATTACAAAGACAGGGTTAGGATATACAGAGACAGCTATTAAAAGTATTGTTTCTATTATTTGTTACAGACCTATGCCGTTATATGTCAGAACTCGTCGAAATCTAAAAAAGCACATTTTTTTTCTCAGTTTTTATTGAATATCTTTCTTATATGCACACCGACCCCCAATTTTTTTTTTCATTCTAAAACTCAGGTCTTGTATATATTGTAGACAAAATATCTCAAAAAGTTGGCTGTTCCTTTATCATGAAAAATTGATTGATCACAAATTTAAAAATGCAATTTATAGTAAACTGGGTGGGGTAATGACAAGGGATGTAATACTTTTTCAGATGGTGATAAAAATACCACAACCCTTAATTTTTCGTCCTAAAGTATGAACTATTACATTAAAAAAGACGGAAAATCGATACCTGTTCTGCAAACCACACTACACACATATAAGTTGCCATTCACAATTTGCAGCCGATTCAGAATTTAAAACCGCACTGTGAGAGTGTATTACTAAAGATTAATTTTGCGAAAAAGTTAAATCACCGACCCATCATTATTTTTCCAGAAACTAACTAGTAATATGTTAGTCTTCATAAAAAACAGGGTAATTAAAAATTCTTACTTTTCTGATATTCACCAGAGGGCACCCTTAAGTCATTTTAAATGTGTGTCAATACTTCTATTCAAAAGATGGCATTTTATGTTGCAAGATCATGTTGCTTTTTCTGAGATATATTTTCAGTTGATATCTTCACTTGGATCCACTTACCTAGTCAACAATTACTGGTGTGTCATGGACATTACTTGATGGAACATTTGGATCACAACTAGTTGATGTGTTTAATTGTTGTGGTGTTTAATTATCAGCGGGCAGCGAAGGAGTGAAAGGAAGGACATATAAGTTTCAGTTTAACTTTATTCAGCTTCTGTATACCCAGAGACTGAATTGTAATCTAAACATAAATTATATACAAATTTGCTGTCCGTACGAATTATTAAAAAACATTTAAATTGATTGAATTCGGTGCATTTGTAATTATGCTTGCATATCAACCGTGCTTTCAACACTTGCTTAAATGCTTATCAGAAAAGTTGCTTTCATAATGAACATTTAATTTGGTGCACATGTATTTATGTCCTTAATATTGTAATATTCAATTTGCTTTATTGCTTAATGCTTTCTACTGTAAGGGCTTGCCATAATGGTCGTGTGTGCTTACCGGCAGCCCAATTGTTAAGCCCCATAAGTGGGGCTTGTTTATCCATGCCACGCCCAATATTTGCCAAATCTATTAAAGTTTAAAAAATATTGTATGTGTTGTTACTACAGTGCTCTCCAATAATGAATAGAGTGGGTATATGCCACTGTATGTGGTTAAGCGTTCTGAGTTAAATGTTTAGCATCATCAATTGAATAACAGGAGAAACATTTAAGCGTTTTGTCAATTTAGATATATTAAATAAATGATATATTAAATAAATGATTCACAGTTCAACGTGTGAAGGTGTCTAATAATATTTTTACAAACTTACAGATATTTTGTAAATGCGTTTTTGATGAGAGCGTTAGCATAAGTTTTAATTTTAAAATGCTTGGTCTTTGAAAATAGTATCTTTGTATCAGCCTGTTCCTTTCATTATTGAAGAAGGGACATTTTAAGAGATAATGGAATTCATCACCAACATCATTAAGGGTGCATAGGTGGCATTTTCTTTCAGAGACTTCTATACCCTGCCAGCGGCCGGTTTCCACCAGAAAATAATGTTTACCGATGCTGAATTTAACTAGATTTATATATTCAGGCTTATTCAAAATCAGAAAATAGTTTTCAAGCTGTATATTTTCCTTAAAGATTGAGTAATTTCTACCTTTTGTTGAATTTTGGAGTGAATCGTGCCAGTTTTGATAATTTTGATCCATTAAAATTTGTTTTATTTTATATTTTTAGCGTTTTGCTTTGTATTTCATTTTGGTTTAACCAGATATCCTGTCTGCCTGTTTGATCTAATATTTGCTTGATACAGTTTATCCATTTTGATTCGAAATTTGGTAACCTGAGCATATATTGGTATATTTTAAGTGATATTTTACTTTTGTCGTCTAAAATAAGTCTATTCCAGAATCCTATCAGCCTACATTTTATAGTTATATTAATTGGGTATCTTCCTGACTCAGCATATAGCATATATAGTTGAGTACTTTAGAACTTTCCGTATAAATTCACAATGTATTCTTTCTAAAAGTATAGGGTCCTCGTACCCCCAAATTTCTGGTGTGTGTGTGTGTGGTGTGTGGGGTGGTGTGGTGTGGTGTGGTGTGGTGCGTGCGTGCGTACGTGCATGCGTGCGTGCGTGCGTGTGTGATAGTCCCTCCACCAACAAACGCGATGGGCACAATATAGTCTGGACTGTTCTAGATGAGGTGTGCTGGTTGGTCTGGTGCTGCTGTGGTGCTGTGTAGTCGTCTCTGTTGATCGTATGGTGGTAGTTGTCGCTTTCGCTCTGTAGTCTTCGGTTTTCAGTCTTCTGTCCTCGGCTTCGATCCGCTGTGGCGGTGTTGAGGGCTCCGGACTTCTGACTTCCAACTTCGGTGTAGCCATCAGATGATGTGTGCTGTGACGGGACGCAGGAGATATCCTCACACTCGGTCAAATAACACTCATGCTACTAAACCGTAATAAGTCAGTTCAGTAATACCAGTATTGATCACCCTACGCGAATAGGGTGATACCAGTAATGGCGTATAGGGCTGGCAAGGCGACCCCTATATAAACATCATGAGTGTCATCAGTGCCCAAGCAGCGATGTGCACGCGATGAAGATAGAGAATGTACATAGTCTATCATTGGCAGTTATCCTTATATATATGTAGGTATTTTACATTTAGCTTTCACATGTATCCCATGTGTCAAAATTATTCAATAGTTTGAGTTTGAAGAGTGAAAATAAATCATAAATGTATTTTTTTGAATTAGATTCAAATTTATAATATTCATTCAATAAAGGGAGGTAATTAAAAAAAAAAAAATATTGTTATTTAGGTTTAAATATAGAAACATCATAACATACTTGAATATTAAAAACAATAGTCCCAAGAGGGCCTGCATCGTTCTACTGGATACCCACGAGGCGGGGCCCAAATTTGACCCCAGGTTCACCATTTGAACAAACTTGGTAGAGGATCCAAAAGCTGATATTAAATAAAATTAAACCTTTATCTCTTGTAGTTTCAGAGACACTATGTAAAACTGATCCAACAAATAAAAGGGATAAAACAAATAATAATAATAATAATTAGAAAAAAATAATCAAAAAAAAATAAATTCAAAAAAATTCAAAAAAAAGGGAAAAAAAGGGAAAACAAATATTAAAAAAAAATTCAGAAAAAAAGAAAAAAAAGAAAAAGATTTAAAATCAAAACAAAAAAAAAGAAAAAAGAAATTTTTAAAAAATTGAACCCTTCAGCCAAGGTTTCCTATGGGGAAAAAATAGTTTTAAAAAATAACAGCCAAATTTTAGTGATTTTTTTTTTACAAGTTTTGTTACCATGGCAACCACATTTCTTACGCGAATCTACTCAAAAGGGGAGGTGTTGTATAACTACACCATGAGACAAACATTCTTGCTATGTTTGGCATTTTTAGTGTCAGCTGTTCTTGAGTTATCGCGAAGACAAGCGATTTTTAGTGATTTTTTACAACTTTTGTTACCATGGCAACCGCATTTCTTATCCGAATCTACCCAAAATGGGAGGTGCACAACTACACTATGACCCAACATTTCTGCCGAGTTTCGAGTTTTTAGTTCAAGCTGTTTTTGAGTTAGCGCGAAGACAGGCGATTTTTAGTGGGGTTTTTACATGTTTTGTTACCATGGCAACCACATTTCTTATGCGAATCTACCCGAAAGGGGAGGTGCACAACTATACCATGACACAAACATTCCTGCCAAGTTTTGAGTTTGTAGTGCCAGCCGTTCTTGAGTTAGCCTATCGCAAAGACAATATTTTTGGATCGACCGACCGACATTTTTTTTATGTTTTGTTACCCTGCCAACCCACTACACCATGACACAAACATTCCTGGCAAGTTTCGAGTTTGTAGTGCCAGCTGTTCTTGAGTTCTCGCAAAGACAAGAAGATTTCTGGATGGACCGACCGACAGACCGACATGTGCAAAGCAATAATTACAAATAGTATACGTTATGTCTTTAGCCGAAAGGACCGAAAATTATCGAATTGTTTAGCGAATCTCGCTAAAGACTGTATTCAATGATCAGTATACTACTATGTAGCTATCTTATATACAACCGCGATTTTCTTTACTGTTGATATTACTGTTGTTTGGGTCTCTCTGATACATAATACTCCTACTGGTATAGCTAGGTTCCTCTGAGACAAATACACATACCTTTTTAAATTTGTATTAATAAGGACAGTAGAGATGTAAAAAAAACTGTTCGTGCTTTATTTCTTCCATCCTAAGATATGCCTACAATTATAGGCAATATAACTGGAAAAGATTTAAATGTATTTTGTAGGAGAGGTTTCAACTGGGGATTTTTTCTTTCTATCTATTCTTGAGGTCATGAGTGGTTGATTTGTATCTGAGAACTTTAATTACAAAAATATTGTGGTTGTTAAAATATTAATTGATAGTTGTACACCATATATTAAGTATAATTACCTTACAGTGTTAGTTCTGTTATTTTAGTTTAAAGACTTAATGTGTTTTTCAATAATATGTTGCAATGAGGAATTATCTAATATGTTGAAATAATTCTATCACTCTACTTTAGTCATTATCGTTATTAATGTTTACTATCACTTGTACATACAATACGATACGATACGACACGACACGACACGACACGACACGACACACGACACGACACGACACGACACGACACGACATGACACGATACAATACAATACACAATTTTAGGGCGATTTTATACAAAACATTACAATATAATGCAAGACAATACAAAACTTATTATACAATAATTATTACAACATACAATACAACACAATTTAATACAATAAAATAAAAGATTATATACAAAATAATACAATACAATGCAATACAATGAAATGAAATTATATTCAGTACAAGAGGATCAGGAAGGCCTGTGGAATAATTATTTCCATCTCGGATCACGACTAGTTACAACAAAAATAGCAAATATAAATGGTTGTCTAGTTTCAGAGTAGTTGTCATGTTCAGTTTAGCTTATTAATCAATTTACACACCCCCGGTATCCGGATGAAACCACGTCGGAGCGATACGACGAAGCGGATCGCCCGCCAGTGAAAATATGTCCTAGTTGTGTCTAAAACGTAGTGTTTGTGGACACGTAAACGTACTTTCCTATCAGATTTTTGAGCGATATATATTTATTTGTTAATATTTACACTCTTAAAAACAAAAGTAAATTATAGAGTTCGGTATATTTTAGTTATAAAATCAGCTCTTTAATGCGAAAGTCTGTTGATAGAGTCCTTTAAATTGCAGAAAACTGTTTCTTTCTTTGTTATTAGTGATTTTTAATATCTGTTTTAACGTATTTACAGGCACCCATCCTTCCTCTAGATAACAACATAGTTTGCATGCGTTAAAACACCCGAGTATGAATGAAATAGTGCGTTATCTATTGGTGGTGTCACTTGGTTGTTATACTCTGTTGATGAGGTGCACGTGCACTAATTGCAAATTCAATGCTAAAGGTTGTGCTGGCGTAGGTCACTATATATGTTCCTGATTGCTGTGCCAGACGGTTGGTTGGTTGATCGGTCGGTCGGTCGGTCGGTTGAATGGTGTCATGGGCTATGTAGTACAACTTCATTGAGATATATACACCAACATAGTTTGGTAAATATAGGATTAAATACGAAGTCTCTATTATGTTAACAAGGCAAAAGTTAACGACCGGCAAACGGACGGACGGACGGACGGACGACGGACAACTCGTCTTCCCATAAGCTCTGCTGGCCAGGCTACCTTATTAATTGGATAAATAATTATATAATTGATCGTAAACACAGATTTTTCGTTGGTTTTTCTTTTTCTAAAATACAAACTTCAAATGCCGGCGTGCCCCAAGGTGTTGTCCTAGGACCACTATTGTTTTTAATTTATATAAACGACATAGCTGATTCCTTGCTTAGTACGACAAGGCTATTTGCTGATGACAGTTCTATTGCGGTATCTACATCCGACATAGATTATACAGAAACTGCAATTAATGAGGACCTGCGTAAAATATCGAATTGGTCAAAGCAATGGCTAGTAAAATGTAATCCATCTATAACTGGAGTCATATTCTTTTCACGTGCAAACAGAAACCGTCCGTCTTTGATATTTGAAAATACTCAACTTATCTTTGTTGACCATCATAAACATCTAGGAGTAACCCTTAGTCATGATGCTTCCTGCTTCAACATATTTCAAATAGTGTAACAGCTGCGTCTAAGGTACTAGGTTCCATGAAATTAATGAATTTAAATTAAAACGTCAAATGCTTAATCAAATATATAAATCTTAACTTCGCTATAGTTTAGAATACGCTGATATAGTATGGGATAGTTGTACGAATTATGAAAAAGATAATTTAGAGGGGGAAAAATGAAGCCGCGCGAATAGTTACTGGCCTGACTCGTTCTGTCTCTATACAAAAATTGTTAACTGAAACTGGTTGGGTCTCTCTGTCCGATAGAAGACACATCCAAAAGTTGATATTTACCTATAAGTTTAAAAATGCAGATTTACCGAGTTACCGAGTTACTTGAATGAAATATTCCCCGCAACTATTGCAGAATCGACTCCTTATAACTTGAGAAACAGTTCCAACTTCGTTACTTTACCTAGAAGAACAGCATTGTTTTTGGTTTTACCGTCATTTCTAAAACTTTGGAACAAATTTGATTTTAACATTCGCGAAGCACCATCACTTTCGAGTTTTAAATGGATTCCTTTCAGTCCTAAAGCTGGTACAATTTTAAGCTATTAGTAACAGGATAAATAGTTCGTACAAAATTAAGAAAACTCAGTCATTCAAATGTCATACCCGATCATTTCCTAGACTGCTTCACTGCGCATGTACCGTTTCACTCATACACACCGATTTTTTTGCCGTAAATTACGGCTAAATAAAACGCATTCCAACCACGATCGTGGCCAAGCGCCTGATCTACGTTCTATAAAAAAATATACAATTATTGGGCTTTTACTCAATATTGTTTCCATAATGCAGACGCGTCATTTACATAAAGGAAGTAAGGTGACTGTGAAAATGGATACGCCTATAAAACAAGCAGGTAAACATAATGGCGGACTTTTACACTCGTTTATATTTAAACGCTGTGTAGCGGTCTAGTCATTTGCTAGCATTAGCGTTTGGTCTTGAAATTTGTTGCAAAGTCAGTCATGCGACAAGACAAATTAATCCAGTATGGCTCCGAAATGTGCGATATGACACAAAATCAGTTGCATTAAATTTTAACAATACCGATTAGGCTATACAGTATTTACGTTTTGACACAAAAGCAGTTGCCTTAAATTTTAACAATACCGATTAGGCTATACATCACAGTGTTTACGATATGACACAAAATCTGTTTCATTAAATGTTAACAATACCGATTAGGCTATACATCACAGTGTTAACGATATGAAGCAAAATCAGTCATGCGGATAACATTTGTTTTCTCCACTTTATGCATTGAACAACTTATTATTATAATTATTGTTAGTTAAAGACAGATTTTAAGGCAAAATCAGTCATGCAGAACGTACATTTCTCCCATTTCTGCTCATGTGAGATAGGCATTTTCCTCATGTAAATCAGAAAGAAATCAACTAAGCATCTTTTAGGTCCATGGATGGTATTTATAATAATTATGAAGCACATGTTTGATGTTGTTTTGAGTACTTCTAAGTTTATTTTGGTTTATTGGAATATGCATTCTTTGGGGTTTTTGGAGGCTATAAATAGAAAAATGCTCAACTAGCAAAAACTTCCAAAAAGTAGGTAAAATAGCTGATTTTGACTCACGGGGAGATCAGTATGGAATAACTTTTTAAAATGCCGGAAAAGGTATGTAAAACTTAGCCTTTGCCTGATATGCAAGAGCATTATGAGTGCAGACATGACCCTGATATGCTTAGGCCTAAAAAAAAAATTGTGTGGTTCGGGTAACATGTTCAAAATTGGTAGGTAGGGTAGCGGATTTTTTTTTTTGTTGTTTTTTTGTTTTTTTTGTTTTTAAGGATTTTTTTATGAATGCAAAGAAGATGCATTGAATTATGTACTATAATTACTGTGACTTTATATTGTTATTTTTTTTTTTTTTTTTTTTTTTTTCGAAATGGACCAAAAAAACGTCAGGGTCACACAATTATTTTTTTTAGGCCTTAGGAAAATTCATTTATTTTATTTATTGACATTTGAAATATTGCTAAAATAGCTTTTTTAGCATGTTTTGATGGGTGGGGTAATCTTAAAGAAATGGGACTAAAATTGTACAGAAAAAGCTGTTTGATGCTTTTATTTGGTATGAAAACATGTTTAATTTTATTGTCTTCTAAGAAATGTATGACACAATGATGATGTGATTTATTTTTGCTCAAGGATTCAGGATAAGTGCTTGTCATGGGTTTGATTATTGAGAACTGTACATTAAACTGTGGAGTTACCCCTGTAGAGGATATCTGTTTGTTTTGAGTGAATATAGGATTTATTTTATCGAGAAGTTAGTCTCGGCCAGCTGACCGTATCATGCATATGTCTTACTTGCAGATATCGGTCTGGGCAGATTAGGCCAATTAAAGCGCCCACTAGCGATTAGTTCAATTTATTCGCGCGTTTTTTTCACGTGCATAAAGCTGACGTTTGCGTGATGTCATGTTGTAAATAAACGTACAACGTCAATTGCTGATGCACCTATTACCATTTTTGACGTCACATTCAAAAGTTGAAAGTAAGAAATTATTATGAAATTAATTTAGAAATAATTAAGTGTTTTGAAAGTCTCGTTGAATCTCTCAAAACCTCGCCAAATTCGCCCAAAACGGGAGAACGATTTTAAACGTCGAAGTTTCCCCAGGCCCTGGTTCTGGATCCGTGTAGCATAGCGTAACGAAGAAATCAGAAGCGGGCCGGGTGACAGAGGCTAATCGAGAAGTGAGAACACTTATATTTTCACGAGTGAAAATATTTGGGTTTACTCACTTCGAGATGAATATAAATCCTATATTCACGACAAACCAACAAATATTCTATTTATTATATACTCACAACCTGGAAATGTATGGTATGCAGAAAAATATAATTCGCCAAAACAATGACGTCAATAACGTCAACAACTAGCCTCGGTCACCCGGCCCGCTTCTGATTTCTTCGTTACGCTATGCTACACGGATCCAGAACCAGGGCCTGGGGAAAATAGGACGTTTGAAATCGCCCTAACGTTTTGGGCGATTTTGGCGAGATGTTTAGAGATTCAACGAGACTTTTAAAAAACACATATTTTTAAGTTAATTTTACAAATAATGTCTAATTTTTAACTTATCTGAAGCAGCAAGTAACGTTAAAGTTTAACTGATGCATCAACAATTGACGTTGTACGTTTATTTACAACATGACGTCACGCAAACGTCGACACTATGCTCGTGAAAAAAAAAATGCGCGAATAAATTGTGCTAATCGCTAGTGGGCGCTTTAATTGGCCTAATCTGCCCAAACCGATATCTGCAAGTAAGACATATGCATGATACGGTCAAGCTGGCCGAGACGACGTCAACAACGTAAACATTGCATGACGTCATTTTGAAATATAAACAATGAAAATATAAGGTTTTATTTTAATGGTAAAATCCACTATTTCACCGCCACTGGAAGGTATATAATAAATATATATATCCTGAACGCGGTTTCAGGGGAGATGTCCTTTTATACATTTCCTATACTATTTAAAGGAAAAAAGAAACGCAACTCGAAAAGTTCCGCTATACATGCTATATATATATTGAATGCGTTATGGTCTGCTGTTATCCGTATGGTACATGGATACATAAGGCCTTTCCTTTCGGAAACAAGATTAAGGACATTTCCTACAGTTGTTTATGCGCATCCTTTTTCGCGCATACCTGTCTAAGAGCGACTATGTACACACATAACATACTTTTTCAAGCTTTTTGTTCACAATATATAGTTTTCATTATTATGAACCTCATAAAGTGTTTAAATAATGAAGTTATTTGTTGAAACACTAAAATCAAATACAGTTTCAGTAGAGGCCACGGAGAGATTTATTGGTTTAGCCGCTATAGCTTTTTCATACATAGGGCATACAATTAATGTTTGCATGAAAGGTATACATTAACTTAAAACATTAAATACTACTGATTTGACGACTGTATACTATGTTTACACATGTGGAATCCATTTAAATAAAAAAGGAGTCCGAAGAACTTAACAGTTAAAGAAAAAATCTCTTTTTTCTTGCTCCGAAACCCATACATTTTTAGAAATGTTAAGGTTATAACTGACTCTTTCTCAAAAATAAGTGTAGTGGCATACGTTTGTTTTGTTTTATTTCATTATCAACAGAACACGATATTTGCTAACAATACAGACGTTTTGTTCATAGGAAATACTTTTTTTCCTCGAAATGTTTCTGCCATTTTTTCCGAGGATCTACAAGGCAATAAAGGTACTATGCCTCTATATTTCCGCATAGCTCATGTATTTTCTTCATATAGATGAAAAGGATCATATACTGAGAAAAATAAATTTAGCACATAAAATGCATGTCAATTCCACAAACGAGATACAAAGCCGTGTATGTTCGGGTTCAATGGTAAAGTGACAAAGATATGACCAATTATAATGCTACAAAGTCATTTGTAACCAAAGTCGGTGATAAAAATAAAGCAAATATGTTGCGAACATACTGTTATAGGTTATCGAAAATCGTTCTTATTTCAATGAAAAGGGAGGTAATTTTAAAATTACGAAATTGGGAATGTTTTTGTTCGAAAATAATATTCTTTTTTGATCACATTTTAGCGTTTTTTATACAATGACAG
The DNA here is from genome assembly GCA_037043455.1 of Cyrtodaria siliqua. Lineage (NCBI taxonomy): Eukaryota > Metazoa > Mollusca > Bivalvia > Adapedonta > Hiatellidae > Cyrtodaria > Cyrtodaria siliqua. Next base: position 93,699 of record JAWPHD010002868.1, on the reverse strand, counting down.
AATGGGCAATTCTTATCCATGCCAAATAATAAATGTGTTCAAAGCAATACGTGTGTATAACGAAATAATTTGTTTTTAATATATGGGAGGTAATTCTGACACTAAGGCTTAGAAAATAATAAAACAACACAATTTTTGGAAAGTCTCATCCTTACCTAGCATTGCTAATAGCTTCAAACAAATATGTAAATGTTCATATGTTTAATCTATGTCCCTGAAATGGCGTGCTAAACTTTTTTTGTTCAGTATATATATTGAGTTTGAATAAAATTAATGCAATTCGATTAGATTTGTGTTACTAAATTTCTAGTTTATTGTCTCGATTAAGTTGTATCGAAATTATAGGAAATTTGCCAAAAATGAAATATGGTTCATATATTAATCTCAGAAACCATGCTGGTGACATATTATTTTTAAAGCTGCAATTTTGCTAATAGGATAGACCATTCTAGCTACGTACCAATTCTTTAAAAAAGGTTGTTCATAGGATAAAAATATGAAGAAACTTTAAGAATCTTAATGTCCGTTAAGCAAAACATAGCCACCAAAGTATATCCCTTCAACGTTTCAATATCGATAGAATACGCATTTGGCTCAAGCATGCAGGTGAACAAACCTAGGATGTAACATTTTTCAATCTTTTCACATTAAATACAGTACTGGAATGGCTCAAATTTTCTAACGCGGAACTACAACATTCATAAATTCCGCTTAACAAAGTGTATTGTGATTTTAAAAAGTTACAACAGCATAGGTTCGTCCTTTCTCTAGCTGTAACCAGTTTCTAGTATATAATTAACTCAGTGTAAAATCCACAACTTCTTTAATATTCGTCTATTCTGAAAAACACAAACTGATAAAGGGCAATCCGAAGATCAAAGGAGGCTATCTTGTCTCTGTGGCGGCAATCTTGAAAAAAACACAACAGAAATGACAAACATTAACTCGACAGATCTACCCAAGAAACATGCGCACGTCATTTTAACACCAAACAAGCGGTTTCGGCGGAGATATCGCTTGGAATGTTCTAGGTTTACCACCACCAATTGCATATACAACTCAGAAGTGTAGCCGAATGTAGTTGCTATTATAAACAAGTAATCACTCTTCTTTAGGAGGAAATGTCAAAAAAAAGTCTACTCTGTGTCTGAATCGTTCGAAAAACGCAATTTCTACACCACACCATCTCTCCCGAAAAATATACAAACCTTTATTGTCACGATATTCGACTTGGAGAAATATTTTAACAAAATGAACTCCACAAAATATAATAATGTTTAACCAACCTGCGGCATGGTCGAGGGAGCCGTCAATTTATTCTTTCATTATTTTACCAGTGGCGTGTGTAGCTCTGCGTGTATTTATGGAGTCCTTAGGTTTCGGTTATCTCTCGTCGTCTGCGAGTTTGTATATTGTGGGACCCTTAGATTCACCAAATCTCTCATCGTCTGCGTGTTTGTAAATCTATATATGGAGACCATATGATTCAGTTATCTCTTGTCGTCTGCGTGTTTGCATTTATGGAGACCATATGTTTCGGTTATTTCTTGTAATCTGCGTGTTTATATATGTGGAGTCCTTAGGTTTCGCTTATAAAGTCGTTTGCGTGTAGATTTCGGTAATCCCTGGTCGTTTGCGCGTTAGTAGATATGGAGTCCTTAGGCTTCGCTTATCACTTGCCGTCTGCGGGTCCTTAGAGTTCGGTAATCATGTCGTCCGCGTGTTTGTATATATGGAGACCATAAGTTTCGGTTATCTCTTGTCGTCTGTGTGTTTGTCTATTAGGTACTGCTTAGATTTCACCAAATATATGTCGTCTGCGTGTTCGAGTTATTGGGTTTCGATTATCTCTTGTCGTCTGCGTGTTTGTAGATATGAAGTCCTTAGGTTTCGCTTATCTTGTCGTCTGTGTGTAGATTTCGGTAATCTCGTGTCATCCGCGTGTTTCTATGTGGTCCTTAGATTTTGGTGATGCGTGTTTGTATATGGGTCCTTAGATTTCGGTAATCTTGTTGTCTGCGTATTTGTATACAATGACATGAAGTACTTAGGATTAGGATAATCCAGTGTAATATGGAGCCTTTTGTTTCGATTATATTTTGTCGTCTGCGTGTTTGCATATATAAAATAATATAATAAAATCCTTAGATTTCGGTAATCTTGACGTCTGCGTGTGTGTATATATGTAGTGTTTGTCTCGTATTCACTTTGTGGTGAAAGACGATGTTTGGGTATTCTGAAATCAGAAAAAAAAGAAAAGTTTTATAAATAATAAAAAGTCACAATATATAATGTTTTCTGTTCCGATACTGCATAGATCATGGATTATCAACATAATGATGAACCCTTCAAAGCTGTCGGAAATATAACTGATATACGATGCACTAGAAATTCCTGCGAGCACGTGTGGTAAAATTAGTAGCGCTTGAAGCTCCTCAGAGCGCGTGTGGTAGAACGTGTGGCGTTAGATGTGCCTCCGAGCACACCAAAGCTGTCTTATAAGTAGTGTTTTTATTTATGTTTTGTGGTTACGTTATTATATTATGTACCTATGTTACTATATGATGTAGTGTCTTTATTATATCATGCGGCATCTGTTTTATTTTGTGATATCCCTATTATAGTATGTGTTCATTGTATTATGTATACATGTCATATACAACAATAACAAATTGAACTTAAAAAGGAACTAATCACGAAGGCTTTATTATTAATTTCACAATAAATATCATAAAATTAATTGTTTCAGTTTATACCAATCTCATTTGTCATAATCATATCCTAATTACGCTTTGATACTCTCCGCTATAGGATCTGACAACACTGCCTTGGGGGTCACGTCAGGTCAACCTGTCATCTAATCAATATTCACGAGTAGATCAACTAAATTCAACCAATTAAATCGCGCGTTTCATACACACTTCAGATGACGTTCGAGTGAACTGAACAAACGAAACTCCACATAAAACACATAGATCTATATCCGAATAAAGATAAATAGTCTTCGTGTGTCATTGGATTTCACGATAAATTCAAAGAAATGCACTAAATGGCATGTTTTATATCAAGATACGAAGAAAATCAAGGGCGCTGTCATGTGTGTTTTGAATATATATATTCCACCGAAAGTATTACGACATTAGTACTCTAAATAGTAAGTTATAGTACATCTGTCCCGCTTAGCTCAGTTGATAGCGAAACCAGCGAGTGTCATTTTAGTGAGGATTCAATTGATAAACAGTTTTGTACCGCTATTAAATTCCGTCAAACAATATTTATTTTTTTTGTTCAGTAAATATTCAATAATGGTTGGTTTATTATGTTTTTCAACGCAATTATTTGTGCTTTATAAGCTAAAAGTTACGGACATTGTCTCTTTCAATACCGAACGTAGACTGCTCCACAACGTTATAATGAAAAGCGACATGCGCAGTGAAGCAGTCTATACCGAGCAATTTTGAAAGCTGAAATCTGATTGGCTAATCGTCAGGTCAATCTGACGTGAGTCAGACCTCCTTAGTGTTGTCAGATCCTTAGTAGCGTAGAGTATCGTAGCGTGATAAAGGGTCTGATTTTAATGAGATTGAGCTTATACACACATTATATATAATATGCTAAATCACTAAAAGCTCAACAGTCATTGTTAATTTCATTTTAACAATATTTTATTCAAGTAATGAATGGGATTGGACAACAGACAATGCCTATGTAAGACCTCTCCCGTATCAAGGTACATATAAACAATACATTCATATCAAACATATCATAAAATGTGGAAATGTAACTTACAGTTTGCATATATTGGTTTGACAATTAACTTAGAATCTGTACCGTGATTGTTTAGTATTAACATTTGTACTGTCAGAAATAATTTAAGTGAGAAAAAAAAAAGAATAAACAGAAAGAAAACCATACTGGAAACCAATACGAAATATATATAAAAATGTACCGATTATTACAAAATATAATGGTTTTAGTATGAGTTTTGGAAGTTAAGACTCATATTAAGATAACTGTGAACAAAACAAACAAACAAAAACAAAATTACAATGAAAAGGAATAAAGATGATAAAAAGTAAATTTCTTCTAGCATTGTGACAACACATACATGCACATCCCTATATACCCATATATACACATACATATACATATGTACACGTACATACATCTATAATTCTACGAAAATCTCCTGGTACGCTTGATGTATTTGTGGACGATAAATGGTACGCTTGATGTATTTGTTTGATGTATTTGTGGACGATAAGTACAATTTCTGAGTTCGTAGTATCGTCTTGATTGGAACTGCCATTCCGTATCAAGTCAATGTTGATATGCGTGTCATCAACAAGATTGGCTAGGGTATCAAGTAAATCATTTCTGAATTGGTTATATACAGTGGACAGTTGAAAAAGAAATGAGTATTGTCCTCACATGGATTGCCACATTTCGGACATACTGTTGTATATGTCAAGAAGTGGTCAAATAAATGCTTATTTAGATTACTTGAGTTATTTCTTAATTGACAATGGATGATGTTTGCATTCCTATTTCCAATATTATAGTGATATGGGTTGTTAGTCCTAGGTTCAATAGCCTTGTTTATGCTTAAATTGTTCAACAGATGGTGCGTTTTTTGCGTCAAAGTATGTAACACGTTTGTTAACAGCATAGTAAGTTTACACTGTAATTTAGAAATGTATTATTTTTATTTATTTTCTTAAAAGAGGGAGATGTAACACTATTTTTATTGGGTTGACATTAAGAGTTAAGAGTGAGGTTTGGTGCACCCTAGAACCTGTTTTAAACCCAGCTGCCTGTTTGCCACTGACTGTTTCAAGGCGGTAGCCCTATGGTCAACCCGTTTATGTTTTTTGATGTCATACCTTGCCTTTTATTCATCTTTGTAATTATTGTTTATTTCTGTGCGTGTTTTTCGTTGACTGTGGTCCTTGCATGCTATATTTCCTGTTGTATATCTACTTTTATAGCCAGTCTATAGCTCATCCATAGCTGTCCATCATGCATTCTAATACGGGAACTTTCCACTTCTATACACGTTGTCAAAGACGACGTTTAGCGCGTGTTATGTATTTATTAATTACCTCCTTAATGTAGGACGTAAAAATGTAGGACTTTATGTCCTATATTAAAAACATACGATGTCCTATATTAAAAACATACCATAGTACATTATCACATACAGTGTAACCCAGGAATATTATCGTTACTCCTGACAAAGACGTCGCCGTAGATGATAAGCGGCAATCAGTCGTGACACAAGTAATGCAATGGTACTAATTTAGGTCATTAACTGTTTGAATTTAGATTAAATGCTTCCGTTACTAAATTTGCAAACGTAGTTTTAAGGTTTTTATTAGAACAATGTATCAAAATTATCCCTCGTAGCTTGTCAACATTCCAACATTGCACACCAAATAGCATTATCGATTTTTTGTAGTGCACAGCGACTAAATAAACGCTGGTCTTAATCATACACCAGTCGGTTGGATGTGTTTGCCTCGACAAGGTACGTTTTTGGTCCTTTTCTTCCATTAAACTTTATTCAAAATTAAAATGTGATGTTTTATAACAGTAACAAGCAAACTACTAGATTGTTGTATCTTTTACATGGGCATACCTTTTACAAATCACTGGGTATGTGTTTTTTAATATGAAACATCGATATTTATATTATGATATGCAGTTAGAATTCGAGAAAGGCATGTCATTTCAAAAACCAGATCTAATTAAACATTATTTATGCGAAATGCTTCATGCTTTGCGCTAGCTGTGAAAATCAAAGCTCTTATTGTACCACAGATGGTAAAATTCTCACAGCTAGCTTTGCGCAAAATGCGAGATAATTTGTGGCAGTCAGAAATGAACCGCTTCTGGCAAGTCAACATGCATTTGGAATTAAAGTTTGCATGAAGCATTTAGCATATCGCATAACGCACTGTACATTTAGCAGTTTGTATAAAGCATTTTGCATGAAACGTTTCATTTCTCAAGGAGCATGACGGACCGGCTTTTCATATATATATATATATATATATGCATAAGGCTATTACTCTGTCAAAATGTACAAGACGTTATATATATATATACATATGCATAAGGCTATAACTCTGTCAAAATGTACAAGACGTTATTAAACCCATTCACTGCATATGCAAGCAGTAGAAAATGTGAGCTATATGCCTACATATAAAGCTTACAATGCTCACCAGGTCAATAGTTATTTGAGCTAAGATGGGATTCTATTGAATAATTCACATTTATTATTAACTTAAGTAATGAATTCACCGGTGCCGGAGGACAGACAGATCGGGATTTACATCCCGATGTTTGATCACTGTCGATCTCGTCTGAGATATTATTGATACAAATAGTTTAAACAAAATAAAAAAACATGCAGACACCGTTTAATTTAGACTTCGCGGCGGACAGCCCGCACTCGCAACTAAGCTTAACTGGTATATAAGTGTGTGCATTAATTATGGGACGCCCTGCATGACTGTCTTGTGTAGTTGCCGATTAATATATGCAGTGCATTTCCCTTTATATGCAGAGGCGTAGCTTGGCTGAATATGATGTGTAGGTCGAGTTCTAGTGGGGTCCGGGGGCATGCTCCCCCAAAAAAACATTTTCAGCTAGACTGTCGGAGGTGCGTTTTGGCGTATATTTCGTACCGGTGAATATGTCTATAAGAGCATCAATATCCTTACTTTTTACCGTAAATTATATATCTTATAACTAAAAGGAAGCTGAAAACATTTAAAGTAATTTAATGTATTTGTTATTTATATTAACACTTAGTACTAGTATAAAGCCCCTTACCCCACTAGGCCTCCGATTTTTATTGCATTTTTGGCATTTTTATTTTTTCGATTTCTCAGAAAAAAGTGTAGGCCGCGGCCTACAGGAAGCTACACCCCTGATATGTGGTAGACCTTTTTAATTATATGTGGTAAATACATCTTTATATTTGGTAGAAAAGTATTATAAACAGTAGATTAACCATTATATGCGATAGTTAAGTCATTGTATGTAGTAGATAAACCATTATATGCGATCCAGTTACCATTATAATTATGTAGTGCATTTATTACTATATACAGTAGTTCATCTAATATACGAGGTCCTTTGAACATTATATGAAGTAGGTTTGTATTTATATGCAGTGCTTCTGTTGCCTTTATAGGTGGTACATATTTTAATATACGTGGTGGATACGTCTTTATATTCGGTGGTTTCAATTGCATTATATTCGGTACAAACGGTTTTCTACGTGGTGTATTTCTGATTATATGCGGTGCTTTTTCTATTATATGCTGTGGGTTTGATTGAGATCAATCGGAACACTCTGTTGTGATTTTATCGGAAATCTAACAGGGAGTGTGATTTTAACGGCGCCGTCTAGTTTAACTTCCCACGCATCCCCTGTAATGTCGTTTGCAAAACTAAAATATGCACTGGAAAAAATTGGTCTAGGAACAAACAAAATAGACCAATGCATATTATCAATAAAGTTATCACAATTTAATTAGGAAATGCACGAATCATGATTAATCCTGAATATTATCACCCTTACGGCGAATTCTCGGCAGGCGGGTTCAATACCTGGTATTTTAAATGTAATGTGTCACACATCCCCTCTGTAATGTCACCCGTTCTCTCTGCAATGTGTCACCCTTACCCTCTGTAATGTGTCACCCTTCCTCTGTAATGTACTAGTATCACCCTTCCCATCTGTAATGTATCACCCTTTCTCTCTGCAATGTGTCACACTTCCGCTCAGTAATGTGTCATCATTCCCCTCTGTAATGTGTCACCCTTTCTCTGTAATGTGTCACCCTTCCCCTCTGTAATGTGTCACATTTCCCTCTGTAATGTGTCAACCTTTCTCCCTGTTATGTGTCACCCTACCTCTCTGTAATGTGTCACCCTTTCTCTGTTATGTATCACCCTACCTCTCTGCAATGTGTCACCCTTCCGCTCAGTAATGTGTCATCCTTCACCTCTGTAATGTGTCACCCTACCTCTCTGTAATGTGTCACCCTTTCACTGTGTCACCCGTCCCCTCTGTAATGCGTCACCCTTTCTGTGTAGTGTGTCACCCTTCCCCTCTGTAATGCGTCACCCTTTCTCTGTAATGCGACACCTTCCCTTCTGTAATGTGTCACCCTTCCTCTGTAATGTGTCACCCCTCCTCTGTAATTTGTCACCTTTCCCTCTTCAATGTGTCACCCTTTCCCTCGGTAATGTGTCACCATTCCCCTCTGTAATGTGTCACCCTTCCCCTCTGTAATGTGTCAACTTTCCCTCTGTAATGTGTCACCCTTTCTCCCTGTAATGTGTAACCCTTCCGCGCTGTAATGTGTCACCATTTCCCTCTGTAATGTGTCACACTTCCTCTGTTATGTGTCACCCTTGCTCTCTGTTAGGCAAAACATGAAATGGTTTGTTTCCCCTAACGCATTGAACAAATATGGTATGTTGCTGTGTTGTTGTTTTTTCGTTTTTTTAAATCACAAACCCTGTTAGATTTCCGATAAAATCGCAACATCTTAATAAACGAGTGTTCCGATTGATCTCATCATCATAATGGTAAAAAAACACAGCATATAATAGAAAAAGCACTGCATATCATTAGAAATGCACCACGTATAAAGCCGTTTGTACCGAATATAATGCAATTGAAACCACCGAATATAAAGACGTATCCACCACGTATATTAGAATATGTACCACATATACAGTCAACAGAAGCACTGCATATAAATACGAACCTACTTCATTTAATGTTCAAAGGACCTTAATATTAGATAAACTACTGCAAATAGTAATAAATGCACTACATATAATGATAACTGGACTTCATGTAATGGTTTATCTACTACATACATAGAGGACATTTGTTGTTTTGTCGTGAATAACATATTTTATTTCATCGAGAAGTGAGAAAACTTTATATAAAAGTTTTCTAACTTCGAGATGAAATAAAATATGTTATTCACGACAAAACAACACATTTTCTTTTTATTTTATGATTTTACAAACAATTATTTAAGCAATTTCAGTATGCGCCCTGTTCACGATGGCGTAACGAAACGTTACATGACGTCACTTTTTTTTTTAAAAAACCGTTAACGTGATAGAAAGAAAGTAATTAAATAAACAGTGGATTTAACAGTATAGGAATATCTTGTGAGTCGTGTTACTGTGCATTTGTGTTGGTTGTACATTAAGAAAGTAGTCCCGGCAGCTACTGTGGAAATACAACTTTTATTTCACTGATAAAATACAGTATTTCATTGCTTATCATAAAATAAATAGAGGATAACATATTTTATTTCATCGAGAAGTGAGAAAACTTTATATTTAAATATATAAAAGTTTCTCACTTTGAGATGAAATAAAATATGTTATTCACGACAAAACAACAAATTTTCTTTTTCTTTTATGATTTTACAAACAAATTTTCACTGATAAAATACAGTATTTCATCGCATATCATAAAATAAATCTTTATATGTGGTAGAAAGTATTTGTATGCAGTAGATTAATCATTATATGCGATAGATAAGCCATTTTATTTTATGATAAGCAATGAAATACTGTATTTTATCAGTGAAATAAAAGTGTTATTCCACACTGTGGAATATAGAGTTTTATTTCACAGTAGCCGCCGGGACTACTTTTGTTGTCCTACCATAGTTTCTCTAAAAATTTGTTTGTAAAATCATAAAAGAAAAAGAAAATTTGTTGTTTTGTCGTGAATAACATATTTTATTTCATCTCAAAGTGAGAAACTTTTATATATTTAAATATAAAGTTTTCTCACTTCACTCCAAAACAACAAATATCCTCTATGTATTTACCACATATAATTCAAAATGCACTGCCGCGATGATATCATGAAAGATCTACCACATATAAAGCGGAATGCACTGAATATATTAATCGGCAATATCATAAGACAGTCATGGCGTTCCATAATTAATAGCTATTAATAAGTAAAACTAAACGTGTTTAAAACTATAATCAATATTGAATTTTAAACAGGGACTTTGTCGTGTATTGTGGTTCAGAGAGTGGCAGAGAGCATGCACGCCGAGAGCCTGCAAGTCTAATAATTCAAAATAATAGTTATGTTAAAATACCGATTATCAGGTTTTCAGAATAAATGACGTGCAAATAAACAATACTTATGACAAATTTTCTGTATTACAGTTTTGGAACAAGGCATTAATGTTGTAGACAATCACGGAACAAAATGGATCATACCGCCAACGATATAGGACAACATGACAAGGAAGATGGACGCCGCAAGAAAAATAACAAATCAAATTTTAAACAAATATGCTGCTACCAGCTTTTCAGTGTTATAATATTTGCTGCGGGTGTTACTGGTGGTATCTTTATTGGTATATATGGATATCACGGTGGTCCTGATGCTAATACCGATACCAAAACAACAAACTGCCAAACTAACAATGTCCAACAATCTGGCGGAAATTTGCTGACGACAAGTAGTCCACCATTGGAAAGACCGACACCATCACGTACCACACCAACCGAGTGTACAAACCTAAATCCAATCAAAGACACACGATATGAAAGCTCCATATATGCGCCGTTGACGACGGCGGAAATGAACAAAGCAGCTCAGCTTTTACTTGACCAAGGGAAAATATCGACCCTGAGTGCACCAACCGATTTGACTGAAAATTTTATTCTGTACCAAGATTTCAGTCCACCAAACAAAGGGGAAGCGCTCAGATATCTTGACCACGGCGGCAAGAAACCAGGACGGTATACTAAAGTAACCGTACAGCGAGGTGGTGTAGCGCCACCTGACGTCATGGAGTACAAAGTAGGACCGCTTGATTCAGGTACGATAAGCGTATCAGAAGTAACAGCACCGGGAGATATTCATTTCAACAGTAGACCGTATGAGTCACTAGAGGCCGCTATAATGACTGAGATGCTGGTACCCGACATGATGGGTACACTCGCACGGCTGATACGGGAAAGTTTCGATGGCGCCTCATTCGAAGAAGATCTCTATTTCAACTTCTGGAATGGACCCCCTAGTACATCCGGAACATCTCGGGATACCAGGTATTGTAAAACGCGTTTGTCTCATTTTAATGTGAGAGAGAGAGAGAGAGAGAGAGAGAGAGAGAGAGAGAGAGAGAGAGAGAGAGAGAGAGAGAGAGAGTATATAAAGAGTATCTAAGTATCTTACTAAACGACATACTAAACGAGAGAGAGAGAGAGAGAGAGAGAGAGAGAGTATAGAGTTGCGAGGCAAGTATCTAAGTATCTTACTAAACGAAAAATCGCAACGTACACTTTATTTTATGACCGTGTTCGATTATATAACAAAAGGGTCAACTGGCACTGTATCGCTCACCGTATTACCTTGGTGAAGGGACAACCTATACAATAATAAAGTTGAAACCAGGGTCACAATTTGAACAAACCCGATCATGCACAAAAATCTAAATGCTAAATGCAAAATATTAGAACTCCATTTCTTCTTTCCATTTCTGTTTCTAAGGAGAAGAATTTTTTTAAAGATCTTTCCTGTGTAACTGGAGGTTAAACTGTGACCCTCGGGGCAGCAACAAATCGGACAACAGTCTCATCATTCTAACAAACTTGGTAGATTGATTGATTTATTTAATGGTGTTTTACGGCACGTCGACACATAAATAGGTCATATTGTGCGCAAAAACCGACGAAAGATGAAGAAATTAAGTAGTAATTAAAAATTAATGTAAATATATAAAGATAAAACTATTGAAAATAAGGGATCATATGGTAGTAATATAAACTATATATGTAAATCAACAAATGTACGTTAACGGGTATATAAACAAGTAAGTATATATAAGAACACATTATAATGATTTATATAGTCTGATTTCTTTTAGGAAATCTAAAACAAGACTAAAATCTATAGTATCAAATAACTCTTTCATAGTATTGACATTGTAGTACTCAGCTTCTAATACATGCAAATTATTCAAAATCTAGATCTTATCGTTTCAGAGAAGAAGAGTTTTAAACATTTTCCAATACAAATCATCAAACATTATACTAGACCCCTGGGGAGTGGCATTAGTAATCCCCGGTACTTCATTTGAACAAACTTGACAATCTAGGGGTGGGCAATCAGTATCAAAGAAAAATTGACGAAATATGTTTATTGGTTGTTGACCAAAAATATTGTCTACGGTTTTAGCCATTTATAGTAAAGGTCGCCATCTTGGATGTCGCGTTGACCTAATGTTAAAGTAGCAATCCCGCCACCAATAGCCACATTTTACAAAATATGTACATCGTTTCTAAACATACGGACGAGAGGTATATATATATATAACATATATTTTGAGAATCCGAACTCTATATACATACTTATTCATACTGTCTTCGAGGCCATTTCAAACCGTTGATTTCTTGGGCCCTTTTAGAAATGTTTTCCCAGTCTGGTGATATGCCATTGTACTATAGTGTACAGTTAGCATACAAGTTCGAGACCTACTTTCTTAGGCCCATTTTGATTGTCTTTTAAATTTTCTGGTAATTGACTTCCGGTTCCGATTTGAATTATGAAATGTCTTTTTTTAATTAGTATATTAAATACCGACTAAGTCACTAGCACATTTTCACCATTGATAAAATAGATGTAATGAATGCATTAGAAGAGAAACAAGTAAACAGTCATCCAATATTGAAGATGGTCGACAAAAGTTTAAAAAACAAAGTTCGCTATTTTTACCAAAAAATTGAACATGAAGATGCCATCCTGAATCTGTGTAGATCGATGCCGAATATATTATAGATGCTTTATAAGTAAGATGGTTGGATTCTGCGTTGATATAGTCGACGATTTCGAGAGAGTTATTTTAAAGACGTCCTTCTTGATAGAAACCGGAACCGGAAGTGAATACAATATAAACAGTTTTAACCAGCCAGGCAAAACCCCAAAACTGGAGCCTCGAATTAAGAGTTACCAACTCATAATTCATTTTACGCATATTCGATCACGGGATCGCGAATACCGTTACTTTTAATTGGAACATATACATTTTTATATGATCTGAACACCTGGATAGAGTTTTGAAAAACAGTTCTGTAGTGTAATTTTGACGTTATTTGGCAGGTTATTTCTTTAACAAATTTGAAAGTCATTGATCTAAGCATCATTCAACACTGAACAAGAGGTTTCTAACGAGAAGTCGTTTACAGCAAAAGTTAACGAAGATGTCGGACGGACCCTAGGACGGAATGATATCAATAGCTCATCTTTGAGTTTTATGCCCAATGAGCTATAAAAAAAAAATGTCATGAGATGGAAATGTTTATTTGTTTGTTTTCACGAGTGGATGTGAACGTGTGAAAGAAGCAAAACATGTCTTTCGTTGAATGAAAACTGCTGATAATCAAACCATACCGTTGAATACTCGTTTTCATTACATTTTATTACATCATTAACATCTGTTTTGTGAGAATTTCGTGGTGTAAACTTGTATCTTTTTTGCTGCAGGTGGGGTATCTCTTTCAAAGGTTTCCGTCATATAGAAGACGTGGACCTTATCCACATTATGCCACTCAGTGGAAGAATTCATAATCCGGGAACCAACACATCTGACTGGTATACGTACGACTTTCACTACTTGAATCAAGGGCCATATCTCACAGCAGACGAACTAATGGCTGCTTACAACAATAACAGCATCAGAAAAGTGAAGCTTGAAGACGGATACAGAAACACGCTTTGGGACAGAGTTTTCCCAAAGAGAGACAGTAGCAGACCACTCCGCAAAAACGCCGATATCCCAGGAGCGCGTGCATACAACCCCGGCGGACCGCGATACGAAATACGTGGCACAAACGTCAAATGGATGGACTGGAACTTTGATATAAGCGGCGGTCAAACACGGGGACCCGCGTTGTTCAATATAAAATTCAAAAATGAACGAATTGTTTACGAACATGCTTTAAATGAAATTTCTTTGAACTATGCCATGGATTCTCACGCGCAAAATAATATTATCTATGCGGACGCTACGTATGGAATTCTAGGTGGTGACTATCCAACGAACATAATGGCAGGTGTGGACTGTCCGGAGCACGCGACTGTATTGAACACATCCTATTGGTGGCACGTGACACAGAAAGCCTACGATATGCGTTCTATATGTGTATTTGAAGCGGACGGCCAGGAATCGCTATGGAGACATGTTGGGCATACGTTCGAGGCGGGCATGCGCAGTCGTTATCTCGTTGTGCGCGTGCCTGTTGTCGTCGGTAACTATGACTATACATTTGAGTATAATTTCCAACTGGATGGTAAACTGTTTACGTACGCGAAAGCGAGTGGGTATATCCAGGCGAGCTTCTGGGACGAAGGCAATCCTAACACAGACGACAAGACACGTGACGCGTTCGGCTATAGGATAGGCAAATATCAGACGGGCCCTATACACGACCACATGTTCGGGTTCAAGGTGGATATGGACATTATCGATGAGAACAATACGTTCCAGGTAGTGAAATGGAAGGCAGGTCCAGTAAAGGAGGCAATCAGCACTCAGAAAAATATCACAAAAGTCCCGGAGTACTTTATATACAACGAAACGCGTTACTTAGAATGGGAGAAAGTAGAAAGAGAACGTGGAATATCGCATACTGAGGATCAGCAATTCTGGCTCGTTGTGAATGAGAGAAACAAGAACAAATGGGGAGTAGAACGAGGATATCAGATAGCACCACTGGCAACAGGTACACTGACTTCCATTCATCATAGATTGTCGTTTCATCATTTAGCCTATCTTTATTAAGAGCTAGAGTTTGTCAACTAACTTGTTATTCATATAACTTACTTTATAATAATTAGCATAACAGGACGATATAATTGCCAATACGATGTAATAAACTAAAATACTCTTTGACTTCCAGAAAGGAACATATCGGCAAATATTCAAACGACTACATGTATTGACGATATACATACAGCTTTGAGGGTTCACACACAACCATTGTAAGTCCTAATTAAACGTTTTCTGCTTTCTCTTCTAGGTTCCCAATCACTGAAATCACATCCACTCTTAAAGGCATTATCTTTTACGAAGTACCACTGCGCAGTCACGAAGCGCAAGGAGGAGGAGCCAGCACTGACATCTATATATGACGTCAACAGAATGGATAACACGCGCGAGAATCTCGACCGACGTATAAACGACGAGTATATAGTGGATACTGATATCGTGAACTGGGTGACGGTTGGGTTTCTGCACATCCCCACCACAGAAGATATGCCGATGACAGTCCGCGTAGAAACTGGGTTCATGCTGAGACCATTCAACTTTGTGAACAGGACGGCGTCCTTCGATATGCCACAACACACGGAGACCAGGGACAGGACACTGAAAGAGTACGATCCGTCTGGCGAGCCATGTATTGAACCGAAAACGGAATATTGCAGATGGTGTTGATACACGATCTAGAGATTTTTGAGTTTTACTACATGTTCTTGATAACGTAAAACCAGGCTAGTGTGTTCACGGGTATCTGTGCACTGGCTATGAACATCATATTATGGTTTAATTAGTCTTGTTTTGTATAGAAGCCCTGTTAAAGCCCTATTAAAGAATCGATTTAAAGGGACACACGACAATCTTGATTCTTTAAAAACTCCCAGCGTGCCGTTATTTTTTCTACATAAATTGCATTTTTTCAATCATTAATATTAATTATAAGAATATGTAAAGCAAATTGATTTGGCCTATTACTAACTGTTGATTACATTTCACAATCACCAATAATATATTCAAATGGTAGAATAACGAAGACAAGTTGTATTTAAATATATGCAAGTAGATTAAAGTAAAATGATACTGGATTAATATATCGAGAGGCAAATTGTAACCGGAGGTCCCAGGTTCAATCCTCCGTGGTGCCACTGAGTTTCGTCGGTTTGTTCTTGGGCAAGACACTTTCCCATAGCCTCGTCCGTCGGATGGGGACGTAAACCGGGCGGGGACGTAAACCGGGCGGTCCCGTGTATCGGTCTGTCCTCCGAGCACGTTAAAGAACCATAGGAATCTATTCAGGGCACGGTTCCCGGATTCCTATGTATCCTTCCCCTCTCTCTGGGGCGGCTCTAAATAACCTATACTGTGTTGATGAGCCGTTAAAAAACATCCAATTCAATTCAAGATTTCCATGTGTATTTTATGTATAGTAAATAAACAGTATTTTATGAATAGTGTGTTCACATATTTTATACAACTGATCTTGAAAGAACCGTATATTAGGTCGCCTCCTTTCAATTCAAATTCTTTTATGAGATAATTTCAGAGATGTTACCAAATAGCATTGACTTTGAACAGGAGTTGCGCTCCAGAAAACAAGGTGGAGTGCTGTGCAAATGATTTGTCTAAATCTAAATACAACCAAGTTTGGTTCGTAAGGTTACCGAGAAGCCGAAGACCGGTAATATGTTTTGTCCTATATGACTATGATCCAAGTTTGGCGACCTATTGTTTGGGGCGCTTGTTTCAGCCAAAGGGCGTTCATCATTAACATGCGCAATTGGAACTGGACTTTTAGTGGAAAATAAAAACAACTTGGTTTTGAAAATCAGTTGATAAATAAATATTTTACAACCAAAATGCTAAAAATGCCAAATAAATTTAGTTAGTCTTAATATGTCTCTATAAACTTTCAAAGTGTTTTAATGTATGTTTATCCAACATATTAAAACCATTCTTTTGGATAAAGGTTTTTGATGCAGTAGAAATTTGCATTGAAATTTCCCTCAAAAACAACTTTTGCATGTGAATTTTCTATTTCTTAACCGATTTAAAAAAAGTAATTTGTTTTTATTTACCATTAATATTATTTCTATCTACCACTAAAATTGTCTGTCTCACTGATATACAATTTAGGTACAAGCTGAATTTTCTCTGAAAAATTAAAAAAAAACGATTTGGCTGAAACAAGCGCCCCAAACAATAGTGCATTTACTTCCATTAAAACAGCTAAACTTGACGTAAACTTGACAAACTGCAAAGTATATTGCCATTTACAACCACAAACTGTCATGTACCAGCAAGTACCATCATATAATATCATGTACATATATACTGTCATGTACAAACATATACTCATATACTGCCATGTGAAACATATACTGCCATGTACATATATGCTATTTGCAGCATACATACACTGCCATGATCAAGCATACACTGCTATGCACACACACATACTGCCATGTACATATATATGCTATGCTATTATGTAACATACATATACTACCATGTACAAACATATGCTGTCATGCACAAACATACACTGTCATGCCAAACATATACTGCCATGTACAAACATATACTGTCATGTACAAACGTATACCGTCATGTACAAACATACACTGTCATACTGTGCAAACATATACAGTCATGTACAAACATATACTGCCATTTCCAAACATATACTGACATGCACAGACATATACTTCAATGCGCAAACAAATACGGCCATGTACAAATATATATTATTATACCTCACTGTAAACACTACATTTAGGTCTGTCATAGTAATTTTCAACGTCCAACTAAATCCAACAGAAAGTTTTTTCCGATGAATGAATAGTATGATAAGATAGCTATCACAGAAAAAAACTCCTCAAGAATATTCAATGGAGTTTTCGAAATATTTGACATCAAACCTGAGCAAAAATTGAAATTTAGTGGTGTCCCGAACAATACACCATACTAGGGATTTCCTTACTATTATGTGACGTCATTTCCAATGTGACGTCATTTTGTGATTATCAATAACAGAAGGAGAAATTGAAACTGATCTGATTTTGGACGTGGCTTTGACAAGTAAGTGTTATTTTTGTTTTGAAATGTTCTTATCAAGAATAGTATTGTGTTTCCTTGTCATATAATGCAACTTAGTGAGCCCGGTTTGTTCCGATCTCTATCTGCGAGTATGTAATGAGTTTTCGCGTTTATGCTTCAAAAGGTACTGCTTATACCAAACAAATTATTAAAATACTGTATAAAATATGCGACATTATATTGAATTATGTGTTATCGCCCATTATGTATATTGTTTAATGGCCTTTTTCAAAAAAAAAATTGGGAAAATACATTTTGTACACGGGTCATGTTAAAAAAAAAAAAGTACGGAAGCGGATATGGGTCATAAATTACGGAATTCGGAATTTTCATTTTTCGCAATTTTTGTACGTATTTTCGTTAAATTTGTAAACTAGAAAGTGTTTTTTATAATAAAAAAAAACATTTCTTTCTTTTTTTTGCAGATACCTACCCAACCACTATTAAAATTGCAGAGAAAGAGCATGGACATCAGTGGCAATAGATTTACGTACTACACTTGCTAAATGGAATCATGAGGTAATGGTTTACTTTTAGTTTGTAGTTTTGTGTCCCTACTTTATATAAACATGTAGGTATAGATTTGCTCTTGTCCGTACATTCGACCATCCGTGCAAAATTAAAGAGTATACTAAACTAGACAATTATTCATTTTATTCTACTGTTTCAGTGATGAAGCCGGTGTTATTTGTATGGTTAAAGATGATCGTCCTAAAACAAAACTTGGAGCAAAGGGGTGTAATGGTTTACTAGCAGCAAGTAGAAATAAAGGTATGCAAGTATTATTTTTCTTTGACTTTTTGTGTAATAAATACTAATTGTACATGTTAATACAATCATTTGTCCACATCGTGATTTAAATACCATTCCCAAAGGAGCAATCATTGTTAACGAATCAATGATATTTTTATACTTGAAGCAAGTCAATGTATGTTTGCATCAACTATTGTGCTCCATATTTCAAATAATAATAAACCAATAGACATGATTTCATATAATGATTCTACTATTTTATGAGTGCTAACATTGTTTATATTGTAGGTGATGGTTTAATAGTTACACCAGGACAGTTAGTTCACGAGGAATGCAGGCGTGTTTATTGTCACCCAAACCAACTGAGAGAAACGAAAGTTCCTGCCTTTGAAGATACTAACAATATATCTAGCCCCAAAACACGGAGATCTGTAGAAAATAATTTTTTGTTTGAAAGTAAATGTTTGTTTTGTGGACACGAAGCCAAGCACGATAGATATAAAAGGGGGCATGACGTTTTCCCAGTAAGAACGCTTGAGTTTCAAAAAACTGTCAAAGACGTATGCCTAAATAGAAATGATGAATGGGGTAATACTGTTCTTTCTCGAATTGAATATGCTCAAGACCTGCCGGCTGTGGAAGCTAGATATCACCAAATTTGCAGCAGTAATTTTAGAACTGGGTACCAAGTTCCTTCACAGTATTCAGACTCAAGCAATAGAAAGAAAGGAAGACCAACTAAGGACAATGTTGAAGAAGCATTTAAAGAAGTGACTAAATTCTTTGAAACTCATTAAAATGTTCAAATCACTATATGTGACCTTGTGTACAAAATGTTTGAGCTATGCCAAGACGAGGCATATAGCATTACACATATGAAAAAGAAAATAATAGAATACTTTGGTGATGCGATAATAATTTCAGAATTAAATGGGAAGCATGATGTTGTTACTTTAAAAAGTAAGGCTCATTCAATTTTACATTCTTTTTATAAAAGAGAACGAAAGAACGATAATGAATCTGAGAAAACGGCCATAATAAAAACAGCAGCTAAACTGATTCGTACTGATATCAAATCTATGGATTATTCGAAAGAAGTGTATCCAGCAGGATGCGAGATAATGACACTAGAGTCTAACCTCAAACATGTACCCAGTAGTTTAGAACAATTTCTAAGAAACATAATTGATAATCATCAAGGGCAAAAGAAAATAGCATCCATAGGTCAGGCAATAGTACAAGCTTCTATTCCAAGGGGAGTGATTGTCCCACTGCAGATAGGTCTTGGTGTGCAGATGCATCATTTATATGGTTCTAAACTTTTATTTAGTAGACACATTAAATAGTTTAGGCTTTTGTTCTTCGTACCAAGAGGTTCTGAAGTACGAGTCCAATGCTGCAGCAGTTAATCGAACAGTTATACAATGTACTGGTAATGAGTTTGTCCAATATGTGGCTGACAACGTTGATCACAATACTTGCACATTAGACGGATTAAATACCTTCCATGGGATGGGTATCATTGCTACTATTACACCAAAACTAGAAATGAAACGCATTATTCCACGAATAAATGTAACACCAGAAGATATACTTAAAGTGGGTAAGATAAGCATACATTATTACAGTCAGAAAAGCAATAACATTGAAGATTTAAAATTCAAAGAGTTAATCAATTTACAGAGCCAGGATACTTCTGACGATAAAACAAAAGAACTTGAGTTTCTGATAAAAATGGCAAAACCCTTGAAAATTCGATCTCCTGGGTGGTCGGGTATGATGCAAATGCTTCAAACGGGAGAGTTTCCGGGACAGTCATCGGTGATGTATATGCCTATGATAGACATGAGCGCAAGTGATATGTCTTGTATATATTCAACTTTGCAGTTTGTTGCTGATCAGTCAAGGCAAGTAAACAGGATTCCTATCCTGACCTTCGATCAACCATTGTACTGGAAAGCACTGAACATAGTGAAGAATGAGCCACCAACAAACAATATCAAAGATGTAATATTAAGACTTGGTGGGTTCCATACAGAAATGAGCTTCCTGGGATGCATTGGAAGAATAATGGAAAATACCGGCTTAGAAGAACTTCTTGGAACAGTTTACGCTGAGAACACAGTTAGCCACTTGCTAAATGGAAAAGCCATCAATAGAGCAATAAGGGGCCATTTTCTTGTGGATGATGCTCTACAAACTGTATTATTTGAAAAGGTGGTTATGCAAAACGATGATCATCAGACTGAAAAAGTGAAAGGTATTATTCAAAGTAAAGTTGAGGAAAAACAGGTCCCAGGTGATATATGCACTGACAGTGATCTCAAAGATTTAATGAACAGATATGAACAAGTTAAAGTGAGACTCCTGAAATATAAGACCGCAAGGATCTGGTTGCAGTATATGGACATGGTGGAACTTTTGAAAGCATTCATCAAGGCCGAAAGAATGGGGAATTGGAAATTGCACCTCAAGAGTTTGCATGAAATGTTGCCATACATGGCATCAGCTGGCCATTTTCATAAATAAAGTATCATCACAAAGTGATATCGAAACAGCAGGAAACGAAGCTCTTAAGTGTTTGTACAGTGGTAAAACAAACGAAACTTTGAACACGCTGCGATATAGGAGATTTGTTACCAAAGCTTATACAAGTAAAAATGTGGTACAAGTCCAAACATTACCACCAACTGAATCAGCTGCTAAGTATCACAGCTTTAGAGTATATGCACAAGTTCAAATTTGGATAGGAAATGATGTTAATCCACTGGACTGGGGTTGGTGTAAAATAGGTGGTAAATTTGTTCCTATCAAGACTGATCTACCTGCAGCTCCGGAGAGGCTACTAAAAATTATAAGATGTAACTGTAAACTTAATTGCGACTCAAAACGATGTACATGTCGGAAACACGGTCTTTCGTGTACGGTAGGGTGTGGCGAGTGCAGGGGTAGTGGTTGTAGCAACAGCATACAAATGGATACCCAGGACTTGGATGAAATATAAACACGCAATGTACAATTGCAACGAAAAACATGCACTTGTATTGATTAACAGAAGTTCATAAGGCATTTTGCGACGGGTATAATGTAGTTCGCAGGAGCGATCGGTTCTGAGCAGGCTTGTCTACAGACCTGGTTATTGAACAGTGTCTCAGGTCAATTAAATCAGTTAATTATATACATATATGTGTACATATGTGTATATACAAGTACACGTTTATATTGTGTTCCATAGTACATGCAGTTGTTTGTAATATATTACGGGTGTATACATGAATGATTAATGGTAGTATGTACTAGATGTATGTACTAGATATATGTAATTACTGTTTTGTTTCATTATATATTGAAACTAGAATACTGGTGACTTGATATTTGAAAGTATTTGTCTAGAAATGAAAAAAATCAATTTAACATATAGTGGGTGGGGTATTTTAAAACCGTAAATTGATAAATTAAACTCTTAGCATTTACCATTTTTAACTTGTGTTGTTTCTGTTTGATGTTTTAATATCTATGAAATATCTATCCTATCGTAAAAGTAATGAAAAGTATTCGGTTTAAACATATTTGATGATATATCTGTACATACTATGGATATGTAGATTTTTATAAAAAAAAATCTAGGGTGCCTATAAAACCTTTTTTTTTTCAAGGTTCCCCATCGATTTTTTTTGAGGAGTTTTTTTCTAAGCTCTAGGAGGGTTTATCGAATGTAAATATGCAATCAAACTTTCTGTTGGAATTTGTTTGAGGTTGGGTCCTTATTTGGGGTAAATAGACTAGCCTAATTCCCTTTTGCGCTATCACCCTCAACGCGTCATGGCCGGTGATAGCGCAAAATATCATCCCGCTAGCGTTTTGAAAAGCTCAGTTTTAAAAATAGATTTTTTCAAAAACAACAACACTTTTTTCTTCATTATCGAGTATATTAGGAGTATTTCTTCTGTATAATAAAATAAATATCATCCTCTTGAGGGTGCCAGTAGATATTACCAACCCGATAATGTAATGTCGACCGAGGCGATAGCCGATGTCGACATTATCATTTCGGGGGTTGATAATATCCACTGGCACCCTGAAGAGGATGTGATATTTACATACTGGCATGGGCAAGCTTGAATTTCCATGCGCAAACATGCACTGCAATGCGCAAACACATACTGCCATGCATTAACATATACTTCAATGGGCAAACATATACTGTCATGTACAAAAATATAATGCCATGCGCGAACTTTTAGAGTGCCATGCGCAAACAAATAGTGACATGCGGAAACATATATGGTCACCGCGCGGCGGTGGCATTGTGGTAGAGCTTCCGACTCCCATGTGGGAGGTTGTGGATTCAATCCTCGACAGGGTCCTACCAAAGCTTTTATAAGAAATGGTGTACTAGTATCTCCCTTGTTTGACAGTCATTAACAAAGGGTAGTGCTAGGACTGGTAGGTCCGGTGTCTGTATAATGTGATTGGATGGGTATCATGGTATGTGTCTATGGAGTGGTATTCCAGAGTGACAGCACTATAAAGATTAACATTTATCACTTCCAAGGGCGTAGCGCCCTATACGCACAATACGCACGTGCGTAATACAAAAAATGCCAAGCATAATAAAATGCCAGAAAGGTGCCTCAGAATGCTCCAGAATGCACAATTTCCTTCCTTATTTAATTTTTTTCACGGGGGAGGTCCCCCGGACCCCCCTCCCACACCCTCCCCCAAACGTATGTTTTTGGTGTGCGTATATATTTAGAAACCTGGCTACGCCTATGACTTCTACAAGTATACTGTCATATATACACATATAACGTCATGTACAGACATATACTACCGTTACTAATCATATACTATCGTGTAAAAACAAAAAATGCAAAGGACCAACATTTACTGTCATGCATAAAAATATAACGCCATGTGCAAACATATACTGACATGTGCAATGTACACATATATAAGCACAAACATGTACTACCATTCGTAAATATATACTGCCATATACAAACATATACTGTGTAACAGTATTAGTCATTACTTTAATGTAAACCCCCCTCCCACCCCCCACCCCCCACCACCACCACCCCATCCACCCATCACCACACCCACCACCAATTCCCACAACCCACTTAAGGTAACTGCTTCTACTTAAAAGTTATCTCCCTTGATGCAATTGATATTGACCAGTCAGAATGCTTCTGCTATTCGCTTCCTCTTCTAAACAATAAATGGAACCCTTGTGAACCTATTTACTTATCCATAACAATATTACATGGTGTCAGAAATATGAATCAATCAACGTCTTCATTGTGAAATATCATACAACGGATATTTGTTTTTATTTTCTGGACAAACTCAGTTAAGGACATTAACTTATTTTACTGATGCTGGAATAATGGAACTACCACATTAATCAACACCACGCATGGACTGGTCATCTTGGGATTTACCAAATGCCTTCAGTTTAAGACACACACAGAGTTCATGTTTGGTGGAAACAAAATCAGAGGATGAGAAGTGCAACTACCTGATGCTTTGGGTAGGGGACAAAGGGAGACAAGTATTCACAACTTCGAGTTGTGCTGTAAATCCAAGTTCAATGAGATCTGCGCACGATACCGGTTCAAATCCAGAACACAGTCCGATGAAAGATTTGAACAATTCGTCACTTTCTCAAGTTATTAGTTAAATACCGTGACTATCGTTCAGACATACAAGATCAGATGGTATATGATCATAGTGTGTTTGGTATCAGATCACCAAATATCAGGGAGAAGCTGATTAATGAAGGGTCTGGTCTGACGCTAGACAGATGCATCGACATAGCCCAAATATTTTTAATTTAATTTAATAATATTTTATTGCTTGATGTTTTTTACATAAATATATAAAATTTATAATAATAAATAACATTTACAAATGGATTGGACCACGAGTTATCACAACATCAGTTACGGTCCTTTCCAAGTTACGGTCCTTTGCTTGATGTTTTTTACATAAATATATAAAATTTATAATAATAAATAACATTTACAAATGGATTGGACCACGAGTTATCACAACATCAGTTACGGTCCTTTCCAAGTTACGGTCCTTTCCAAAATATATGACATGAGCCAAGCTCAGATGAAGGAGATGAGGCATGGACATTATTCATGAAATTAAGAAATGGCACGCACGACCGACTTACAGGAATACCCTCTACAGGTAGACACGGCCCATGACGCTCCCATCACAGCCAGTCTACTAACAGACAGGAGAAACCAAAGAAACACTGTGACAATTGTGGTTATTCACAGGCTACTAAAGACCATTGCCCAAATTACTGCCAAAAATCATTTTGAAACAGTGTGCAGGAAAAATAATATGGATACTAATAGTTCAAATAATAGGAACAAGGGCAAACATGTTTACCAGGTAACGGATAGTTCAGATCTTGACCCTAGTTAAAACCAAGAGTACGACTCTGATTTCCGAGTTCTACGTCGACTCGATCAGTTATGATCAGCCAGGTTTTTGCCACTTTGCAAATTGGTCCTCATGCCTAACAGGTCAAAATGAAAATAGACTCTGGATCACAAGTCAACATTCTTCCATTGAAGACATTTCTTTCCATAAACATTCATGATCCATTGACCCCAGCCAAAAGGCAATTGCCTACTTGGCAAGCCCCTTGTGGTTACAGGGTGCTTTACACTGCCGTGTTCCTTTCAAGATGTGCATGTGCACCATGAATTTTGTTATACTCCAAGTGTAGGTTTCGATACCAGTATATCGCTCAATTTGATGATTTTAATTTTGATGTTATTAGTTATCCCAACTTGGATGGGGATGTTCCCCGAGCAACTTCTTATGGGGTGAACGTGTCTCAACTTATTCGTTTTTTCAAGAGCTTGTACTCGAGTTGAGGACTTTAATATTCGTAATCTTTGTATAACTAGAAAGCTACTCAATCAGGGTTACCGTTACCATAAACCTCGTAAAACATTTGCAAAATGTTATTATCGTAACCCTGATCTTCTTTCCAAATATAAAAGTAATTTAAGGACTCTTCTGCGACAAGGACTATCTCAACCTGACTTCTATGGTGATGTGATTTATAAACTTAGTAAGATTCTTGGTCACGATCACTTTCAAACTATCTTAGTTAAAACTTGTTAAAAAGTTTATCAAAAGAGGTTATGACCCTATCATTTTGCAAAGTACTGCATGCTTTACAGTTCGCCACTATGCTTTCCTCTTTAATTGTACGATGACCGGACTGGCTGTGGACCCTATGATGACGCCTACCTAAAGTCATTGGGACGGTGGCGTTTGATATGTGTCTGATCTTTCTTGTCGTGCCCTTAATGATTTATTCTCTTGTTGCTCTAGCTTCTGCCAAGTCATTGAGTACCTTCATTGTGGCTTTCTATGCTATTGTTTTTTGGATTATATTTACACGAGCATAGTTGTGTTTTACTTATATTGCCTATTGATGCTGCCTTGTTGGTTAGAGATTAGCTCATGGCGGGGATTTCTTTATTTACACTGTTCTGTTTTAATGGGATGACAGTAGGGTAAGTGTGAGGTTTGGAGCACCCTAGAACCGGTTTAAACCCCCAGTTGTCTACTTTGCCAATGACCGTTCCAAGGCGGTAGCCCTATTGTCAACCATTTTGTGTTTGTGATGTCGTTTGCATTTATTTTTACTTTTGCCTGCTTGTTTGTCTGTTTGCGTGTTTGTTTCTGTGTTTTGTGGTTGACTGTCCTCCTTGAATGCTACTTTCCCTGTCCGATCTTTTTATATTTCTTTGTATATGCTGACTCTTGACTCTGAGCCCAGCACGCCACATGACAAAAAGTATATCATGTCAGACAGAATACAGTAACATTTTAAGTGGTATTGGTTTGCTTCCCGGGGAATGCGATATTCACAAATGCAAGGAATAAAGCATTTTATTTGAAAGGATTTTAATTGGACTAGATAACCATTTCCTAAATTTACTACTTTTAATATCTTCTTTTAGAAAGATGGACACTTCCGTAAGATTCATACGCGTTATTCTGAAAGATAAAATTAAATCTATTTGACTAAATTGGAATTGTTCAGCGACTTTTAATATAGTCGAACTTATACATTTTAACCTTAATTAGTGACTATCGTTGGAAAAGAATTGGACAAGCAGCATAAATAGCCTGCTTCTTAATTTACATTTAAATGTGTCAATTAACCTAAATAAAGTATTTGCTTTACATAATCATTATGGATGCGTTATTTGTTTCAAAAGGAGTATTTTCTTTGATTATTGTACAATGTATTGCCTGTTTCTAAATTTGAAACTTTGACACGAATAAGGATTACACTGTGACTTTTAATGTTGTCAAACTAATTTGTCTAGATCATCTGCGACGTTTGCTTGTTTTCAAGACAAACGTCTAGAAAAGGTCCTCCTGAACAAAGTTCGATTTTTGCCGATACACTGGTAACATTTCTGATTGGCTGAGACATCCTATCCAAGACACACAGAAAGTCAAAAAGACAATAAATTTAAATAGAAACAAATATGGAAACTGGGTCATTATATCGACGAACTAAATGCGGATGGTCAGAAATACTTTAATAAAGAAAATGTTTCTACACAACCGGTCAAGACGTGTGTATCTACAATCAAGCGTCGAAGTTGATCAAGACTACAAACTAATACAATAACGCAAATAATGCAAGCTACCCTCGCCTGATATTCTGATAATGTGAAAATAAGTATGCAAAACAAAAAAAAAAAACACCAAAAAACAACTGAAAACCTTTGAAAATGGACCAGCAGTATTTATTTATTTTTCATTTTTAAAAGTAAGTGAATTAATCTGTTTGAGCCCACCCGCAGTGCGAAGCGAACATTATTTTTTAAGTTCACTTGCTCCTAAATATTTAAACTTTAGCTTACCTATAGTTTGCCCTTTTATTTATGTAAACTTTTAAAACAAGAGGCCCAAGAGGGCATGTAATCGCACTACTTGATAATAAAACTCCCAGAAACCATTTACATGAATATATTTTGAAATCTGGCCAGCGATTTTAGACGAGAAAATATTTTAATATATATAAATAAAGGAAACGGTTAGAACAAATTTGGTAGAGGGCCCTTACTAAAACATAATAATGCTGAAGCGACCTTCTACCAAGATTGTTCACGTCGATCCGTCAATAAACATCGCCGCTACGGCGGTGCGTATTTTCCATATATGGCTATATTATTATAGAAAACTTCAAACATCTCGTCTAAAACCAATTGCCAGATGTCGACGTAATTTTATAGAAATGGTGATTTGGTAACCGTTTACCAATATTGTTCAAACTGGGTTGATTCACTAAAAACTACGACTGCCAGGGACGACGCTTATTTTTTTTCCTTTATGGCCATTTTCCTATATGGCTATATAGGAAACACTCTTTAAAAATTAATAATTTTCTCGTTTAAAGCCACTAGTCAGATTTTAAAATAATTTTATATAAATGTCGTGTTTTTCCTGGAATACAAAACTGCAGCTGCAGGACACCTCCCTATATTTTCCTTCTGTTGGCATGACAACACGAGTTCTAGGTTGATTGCCAGATTTTGAATAACATTGAGAGATAACCACGAAATCGTTCCTGTGAAGTGTTATGAAATTTCGCCCAGTGGTTTCAGAGATGTTGTTTAAATGTTTACGATGACGACGGAAGACAACAGCGACGGACGACGGGCAAACTAGCGTTAAGAAGAAAAGATATAACGTAAACGTTACATATGTGGACAGTTCTATGCGAATGCTTTTTTTTTGAAGACGGAAGTTTTTCATATGCACTCCAAAGCTTCCATTCCATATAAGCTACCTACCTATCCATAGTTTCATTCCAATATACATAGGAACCCGGAAACCGTGCCCTACTCTTATAATGGAATAGATTTCTATGCTTCTTTAACGTGCTCAGAGGATAGACCGATACACGGGACCGCCCGGTTTACGTCTCCAGTGTTCATTTTTGGCTGGTTTTTTTGGGGGCCGAATATCGGCATCATTCACAATGCAAAATCCCAAAGTTTACAAAAAACACTTTTTTTTAGTTTTTAAAACATACATCAATATGACACATGCAGAAAAGAAGATATAAAATGTCTAAATAAAATTATATGCCACTAAAAATTTCTCTGAATCGACTAGTATATCTAGTTTATTGCCCAATTTTGGCCCCAATTTTGGCGTTCACGACTATATTTTTCCCAACTGAAGGGACCCCGCCCCCATTCCCAAAATACCAAAAAGGAACACTGCAGCCCATCCGACGGTCGAGGCTAAGGGAAAGCGTCTTGCCCAAGAACACACGGACAAACTCAGTGGCACCACAGAGGATTAAATCCGGGGACTCCGGTTACAAATCCGCCACGCTACCGACTGCGCCACGACAATCTGATGCGCCCCATCTGCAATCAGATGATATAATTTTCAAAAATATAAATA
Organism: Cyrtodaria siliqua; assembly: GCA_037043455.1. Taxonomy (NCBI): domain Eukaryota; kingdom Metazoa; phylum Mollusca; class Bivalvia; order Adapedonta; family Hiatellidae; genus Cyrtodaria; species Cyrtodaria siliqua. Next base: position 64,537 of record JAWPHD010002868.1, on the reverse strand, counting down.
CCAATTGAACAAATACAGTATAGATTCATCTCCAAATACGAACCTGAATGTATCCAAACTTCTAAAATGTACCAAAACTTCCACACACCAAAATGGCGGACAAGTCCTTCTTTTCAAGAAACACGAAGAAACACGTAAACGTTCGGTAAACCTCGTTTATTTCCTTAAACAATTTCCGATGATAAAACCTGGTATATTTCCGTAAACAAATGCGAGACTGGTTCGCTAATTTCCGTAAATCATCAAAACAACTGTTACCATGGACTACGTATCTGTTCAGAAAACATAGGTTTTATAAAGTTTTAGATAATTGACAACACAAATGACTTCACGGTTTAGCATAAATAATCGACTTCACGGATCCAAGCCTTTCGCTTACCTGATGTGAAATAATAGTGTGGAAGTTTCTGTGATGAAAACGGGGTATATGCATGGATTTTGTTCATAATATGCGCAAAATTAAAGTACGCTTCAATGATTAGCAAATTTGTTCTGGTGCATTTTCAGAAGTTTTCCAAAGTGTTTTCCAAAAGTACCAACTCTCACCAAAAAAAAAATATCAGTCTAGGGTAGCTTACATTTTTTGCGTTCGAATGCGCTTTCTTTGGTAGAAAATGGTTAAGAAATAAAATCTTATCGCACTCTGAAGCTTTCAATGTGGGCGAATGTTTACACTTTTTTCTTCAAGAATTAGCAATAATGACCTCATAGGTCATGTGGTATAGTCACCCTGAGTTAAGTAAAAACAAAAGACGTTTTTACGTAACTTGCATTTAATCAGAATAGTTGTTTCTTTTAAAATGTATACTCAGTTGCAAAAGAAAGTGTGTACTTCTAAAATTTAAATATTTTCTTTTAAATTTACAGTACAGTGTTCAAACTTTTACCTATACATATTGTTACAAAATTAGGGGTGTTCTAATTTTTAAAATAGTCGCTGCCACCAGTGCTACTCGTAAGGTAGCACAAAGTTAGTATACACGGTAATATGACCAGCAAAACAAACAAACACAAATCAAATGTCCAGAATAATTGTTTTATTTCAGTTTATTAAAACCACAGATTTCTTTCACATATTCAATATTTTGTGATTATATTTCTTCAAGTATGAAAATTACAAATCTAAAAGTCCACAGTTACATTGTTAAACAGTTCTCTCTCTCAAGTAGTTCTCCAAATCAAAATATCGATAGCGTTTTCTGTAAAATTCACCAAAGATATTACAAATTCCCAAAATGTAAATGATTCCAAAAGTTCTAAGTCCAAAGATCAAAATTAAGCCAAAACTCAAGATCAGCACTTTAGCTCTCTCTTTTTCTAATTTTCTCTATCTGTTTGTATCCTTTCTCTTAACAATAAAAGTGACTCCCCTTATATACCCTTCTACAGAAGCTCAGCCAGTCAAAAAGTCTATAGATAAACCGTTCTTCAATTTGAACTATGCGAGCAAGCACAACAGCTAGTTTCAACGAACTTGTAAGTTTCAACGACATTAATTTGATACCAAGAAGACAGTTTCAGCCTGCATGCTTCAACGACCTTAATTCGGACCATACTGTGAGCAACAACAACAGTCAGTTTCAATGAACTTGCAAGTTTCAACGAGTTCCAACCTGTACGTTTCAACCAGCACGCTTCAACTGCCTAATCTGGACCATGTGTACAACAACAACAGTTAGTTTCAACAACTTGCAAGTTTCAACGAGTTTCAACCTGTACGTTTCAACCTGCACGCTTCAACTGCCTAATCTGGACCATGTGGGCAACAACAACAGTTAGTTTCAACAACTTGCAAGTTTCAACGAGTTTTAACCTGTACGTTTCAACCTGCACGCTTCAACTGCCTAATCTGGACCATGTGGGCAACAACAACAGTTAGTTTCAACAACTTGCAAGTTTCAACGAGTTTTAACCTGTACGTTTCAACCTGCACGCTTCAACTGCCTAATCTGGACCATGTGGGCAACAACAACAGTTAGTTTCAACAACTTGCAAGTTTCAACGAGTTTCAACCTGTACGTTTCAACCTGCACGCTTCAACTGCCTAATCTGGACCATGTGGGCAACAACAACAGGTAGTTTCAACGAACCTGTAAGCTTCAACGACATTAATTTGGTACAAAGAAGACAGTTATATCATCGCCAAAACAAAGTATGGAACATGAATGGATGATTCTACAAAAGCCTCCAATATAAGATGTAACAGTATGAATTGTAGGAGTGCCTTTGTAGTATTTCTTAAACATGTTAAACCAGATTTAATGTGGAGCAATTACCCAGACCTGATCAAACCACCACTCACTGGTTTTTGCTTAGATGTTTGAACAATGAAACTGCAAGATGAATGACTTCTATTAGAAACAAAAGACTGCACGTGTTGAATTCTGCATTCTGACCAATATGTGAAATTATGGACACTTAGTAATTATCAGAAAGAAGAACCAAGCTAATTCTAAAACTAATATGAACTAGACTATTGAAAACTATCAAATTAATAATAACTAGCACAACTACAAAACTAACAATAACTATCAAAACTATCCATAACAAAGTTAATAATAACTACCAAAACTAACAAACTAGTAATAATATCAAAGTTAATAATAACTACCAAAACTAACAAACTAATAATAATATCAAAGTTAATAATAATACTTATCTATGAAACTATACAGTATACTCATATATACTAATAAAACAGAAATAGTGTTTTACTGTTTACATTACAGAAATCTATAACTACATGTAATTAATTCATTCTTTTCCACAACTACACTTAGTACCAACCAAAGATCACAATAAACTTGTAATTGTTGGACAAGTCGAAATATTGTTTAACCAGTAGCAGGACCAACGGTCTTAACCTTGGGCAATAAATAAAACAGCAAACATCCCAATAGTTGAACAATGAACACCAGGCCATCAATTAAAAAATGTTTGTTTGCTGTGCTCCTACCCAGAATTTTGAGGGTGGGTAGGTAGGTAGGTAGGGATTTTTTTATTTTTTTTTACATCAAAAGCTTATCCAATCTACAACACTATAAAGGCCCTAGTACGATGTTAGGGCATAGGTTATTAAAACTAAACACAAGGACTTGCACATAATTATTTTATTCATGTGTATTTAAGGTAGGAAAAAGTTTTATTTTTAGATATTTTTTTTATATATATTGTTTACATATATTATGCCATTTTTGTACTAAGGCAACTTTTTGATAACCTTTGCAATCCAGATTAGATGCTTAACAACACTGGCTAATAAAATTATCATTTAAATAAAAAAATAAAAATAAATAAAACAATAAAAAAAAATATTTTTTTTTTTTTGGCCCGAGGTCATTACATTTTTTTGAGTCGCGGCCGAATCGGGTGAGTCGGTCGGAGCACGGCAAACAAACATATTTTTATTGATGGCCCCACCAGGCCAAATTATTGGGCTGAATAGACATATATATGCCCTATAATTTCTGAAAACGAGTATATATTTTTGACGGAAGAATTTGACTGTATAGCATGCTTAAGGAATGGACAACAATTGAAATTGTTCTTATCATACTTGATATGATAGCAATTAATTGACCAGTTGTAAAATAATAAGTACCCAAAACGATAATAATTACCCCGATTAATAATAATTACCCTCTACATTCCAACACTCTTCTTTATACCCACTTAAAAGTATGAAAGTCTTAGCTACAAATTGTGACTTCAAAAAGTGTAACACTATATACTTGTATCTTTATCTGCTAATGACAATAAATCGGTCAATGCGCAGCTGTTTTACACGGGAAAAGCGTTTGCGTTGTTTTTAATGATTTGCAAGTTAAACTCGTGGAAATGGTACGTGTAGATAAAAACCTGTTTGATTGAATTCACTTACGATTGGATAAACGAAAACGCACAACGCATTTTATTCCTTCTGTATTTTCAATATGCCACGGCTTACCGAAAACCAGAGGGTTCAAGCTTTAGTCATGATTACGACAGCATCGCTGCTGTCGCTTGGGCATTTAATTGCCATAGAAACACTATCACTAAGCTGCGTGATAGGTTCCAGCAGACTGGGGGCGTCTCCGATCAATCACAATTAAATTTGGAAAAAAATGAAGCAACATATTCTTTTGGACTGTTTTGCGATTTATGATTTTGACCCCTGCCCTCTTCACCTGTTGACCATGCTTCAATGAATTAAGCTATCGAAAAACAAATTCCATCTTGACATTGGCTATAGAATGGCAAAAAAATGGTACCCTATATGCCAAAGTTCGTACATGTTCTGTACAATAAATTTAACAAAAACCTGAGTGCACTCTCTTTTGCAACCGAGTATATTAATTCACATCCATTTTGAAAGCATGAACTATTAAAAGAAATTGTTTACTCTGAACGAATTCCTTGTTTTATTCATTTTGAATCTGATGAGGAAATACTCATTGTAGTCAAAAAATTATATACAGCTCTGATCAATTACCATCACATTTCTCTGATGATTTTTATGTGACTTTTATAAATGAGATAAAAATTATTTCAAAAACCTTAGGGACAACATTGTCATAAACCAGTACTGTAGGGCGAGTAAATGGACGAGGTAAAAATAGCGGGTTTGAACTCGGGACCCCTTGCATGTGAAGCTGACGCTCTACCGATATCACCATAAAAGCTAGCTCTGGGGAGAGACAGTTGTAACACCGAAGCATTGTGGTGTAGTGGTTATAGCGTCTGCCTTGCATTCGGGAGGTCATGGGTTCGAGTCCCATGACCGCGTCATACCAGGGCTTTAATTATCAGCCCAGGTCATACCAGACTTTAAAAATGGAGTAGTCACTTGTAACCCTTGCATGACGAGCAAATAATGGGTAGTGCTACGACTGATTGACCAGTGTCAGAATAATGTGACTGCATGGGGGAGGTATCATGTCTACTACGGCGTGCACATGTATTCCAGTGTGGCAGCACTATAAAGAAACCACTGAGTTCGCTGCTTCAAGTAGACATATCATCACATCACACAACCACACACAGATAAAAGTCCAGACATTGTGCCTATAATCGTCGGGTAGGACGCCTGTCGTAGGTGGAGGGACTATAATCCTTAGAAATACACACACACACACACACACACAGTTTTAACGCACTTATAAACCTATCTATTTACATATGTCAGGGAGTAAAGTATACTTTATACTGTATACCTCCCTGCATATATATACCCCTAACTGAGTCCACAGACCTAATAACAAATAGATTGGACACTATGAAAATGGTGTAAATTTCAAGTGGCACAGTTCAAAAATTTCACAAAATATTTCCCAACTTTAAACACACATATCATGAAGAGTTTTATAGATACAAGTTTCATTTAAGCCAAATACCATCACAAATTTAATTTTCTTTCCAATGCTATATTTTGTTTTCTCTTACATTGAGAGCAAAAAAGGAGTTTGATGGAAACTTTGACAATGTCAAAACATTGATTTTTAAGAGAAACGGGGAAAATGATGACAGTTTAAACTTTAAACATTTTTTTATACAATTTTTTTTTATTTTGAAAATAAACATAAATTATTATAATACCATTTTGCTATTAACTATGAATCTTTTGGATGTATTCTCATCAAAATCGGTGAATAATTGAGAGAGAAGATAGAAGGAAAAGTTAAGGTGCCACGTGATATTTTGGTTACTTCATTGGTTAAGATAGGAAGTTTCCTATCTGTTTATTAATATGTCTGTGCTCAGTCCTACTAAATAGGATGCATAGGCCTACTAACCTAGGCATCAGATGCTCCAACACTCCACTCCGTGTTTTACATAATGCCATCACGAGATTTCACGTGGCGACCAACCAAAAAGGCGAAAGGTTTCCGCATGCGCAAACCCGCGTTTCCTCGATTTTTTTCCGAAGCCATCTTGCTTTTAGTGTGTGAAACTTGCATTTGAAGGTAACTAGCATATATTTTGGTCGTTTGAACAATGATCATATGTTATACATGGTTTATTTTAACCTAAGTGGTTTGTATCTCGGTATAAACAAACCTTGACCTGTTGAAAACTTCTCAACAAGACGACCGTCTGCAGCGATGACCGAGGTGTTCCGTGTTGTTCTACTTTGGAACATCTTTGATTTTTCAGAAATTAAATTCGAGCCAAAATATTGCCGAATGAGTCAAGCGAAAGTTACTTTCGGTTTGATAATGAAAAATATATTTAAACGTTTAAGTGTGTCGGCTCTGAACTGACTGTTTGGTAGCAACAGCATGTGGACGTTGCATCGACATAAAACTGAACCACTGCACAGGTCCATGGTGGATGTATTTCAAAATCCCCAGCTCATAAATTTATAAAGGTCATGAAGACATAATCGTTGTCTTTGAATATATATATATATTATGAAATGTGTAAAAGTATGGAGATAGTTTAATTGTTTAAGTCATAAATTAGATTTATAAACTTTGCCATCATGATCATGGTTAAAACTGGGTTTGTGGTTGCTAAGGTTTGGTTTCACCAGGTCTTAAGAGTGCCACAAAATAATTTGTGGTTTACCAGGTTATAGACATTTAAAATAATGCAGGGTGTTTTTACCAGTTTTGGGAAAGGGGCCTTTTGGAGGGTGAAAATCCATAAATGGAGAAATTTCGTAGGGGAAGGGGCCTTATACAGTGTTACATGCTGCTGCAAAAAATGGGGAAAAGACCCAGTAATGCATTTTTTTATCTTATGTGAGTTATGTCAACTTTATTATTGGAAGGAGAAGGCTCGAGTCCTCAAGGTCAGTCTTCCGGGCACTTACAACTGGTCATACTAAACATTGCGAAAGATGCACAAAGAACAGAAACTATTAGCAGAATGACGCAACGAACATTGTCTGAGCATGTTCTACAAAATCCACCAAGGGCTCGTAGAGATTGAATCATTGATGCAAGTAATATATTACGTCACTTCAATAGGCATACAAGAGGTAGCCATTGTCAACCAACAGCTATATAGACTGTACATACAAAACTCCTTTCCGCAAGGACAATCAAGGAGTGGAATCACCTTTCATCAGCAGTGTCCGATGCTGTAACATATAGTGATGTGCCGATTAATCAACTTCATCGACGATCATCAGTTACTTATTAATTCAATCCTGATTATCGATTACAGTTGTTGAATGTAACCAAAGACGTGGTGCATGCACAGACAGTTGCTTCCTTCCCAGTGTTAATGCTGTAGTAGACCCTTCAAGCAGAAAAAGAATTTAACATTACATGTATCATATTAATAAGCCTGTATGAGTTTACAGCCATATTTGATACTTTAGAATAATTGTTTTGAAAATGTTGCTAGATCGTAATGAAAGCATTCGTTACAAATGCTTATCACATTTTTATGGCAATTTCCTTTATTAAAATTTCCTTTAATTGAATAAATCACGCATGCTAGTTTTTTTTGTAAAGTATGAATTTCTCTTTTTGTAAGTTCTAAAATGTTCCTACAATCCAATAAACGCTGTGCAGTATTTGACTTTGATTGAGGTGACCCTGGTGTAAAATTTGGCCCCGTCCCAGGTGTCACATGATTTGCATAGATTTTTTTTTTTTGACATATCTTCTCTAAAACCACAAGGCATTGTCTTAAGAGCTGTCTTATAGTGCATTTAGAATAAACTTTTGGTCTTCTTTCAAATATTAAAGCCTTGTTCAAATGGTGCTGATGGGGTAAAATCTGGTCCTGTCACCATTTTACATAAACTTTTTGTCTTCTTTCAAATGTTAAAGCCTTGTTCAAATGGTGTTGATGGGGTAAAATCTGGTCCTGTCACCATTTTACATAATTTGAACGAGAGCAGTATGGAAAAAAAGAAAGAGCTTGCTTTTCGACCCAAACCTGTGGTCTCTGGTGAAAATCCCAGGTTTTTCAAAACACTTAATCATTGAACGAGGTAGGCCTACTGTGAAGTTGAACCCCTCTATCGTTTAACTGGGGGGGTGATGTAGGACTACTGGCTGAGTAATGTCCAGGCCTACTGTGAAGTTGAACCCCTCTATCGTTTAACTGGGGGTGGGGTGATGTAGGACTACTGGCTGAGTAATGTCCAATGCAATTCAAATATCAATATAAGTCTAAAAAAATATATTATTTTGTTTAAAAATATTTATTAAAAATTCAAATTGTCAGTTTTGGAATTTAACAATTAGTCTGATGACCAAGATTAGTAAAATTGTAAAACATGGTTATCGCAAACTTTGTAAAAAAACAATTTTACGTTTCTTTCTAGCTAATGTATCGAATGAAACTTCCAAAGTCCTGGTACATTGTGTATTAAAAAGAATATGCTATTTACATCTGCTCCATATTTTCAGAAGTAAGCATGGAGATGGAGGTATCACAGTTTGTGGCACCTGAAGGGTCTAACAGTGTCACCATACAGGTGAGCATAGAACAAGAATCAGCCATGGAAGCTTTCTTTCAGATAAACAGCTGGCAGCTCATTAAAGGTGAGAATAAGTATACACTTGTATCTTATTACCGTACTCTATAAATACCGTATACCCCTCCCACAGGGGTGTAGCTTTTTACAAAAAGGGTTGTTTATATGAGAACATTTAAAAACAAACGATGATTTTATATTCTTTACGTATTGTGTCACTAAATTTTTCAGGAGAGGAATTTTTCTAAACTTAACCACAGGTCGTGCCACTGGCAAGTGTATTTTTCTCTAAACTAGACCTCATGATATTGGGGCGTTTATACAGGGTATACAATATGGAAGCATTGTTTTGACGCGTCCTAACTGTCCCGGCAAATAACATGCATTATACAAGTTTTAAGTTTATTTATATTTGCTATAAATCCTCTTATAACTGACATGTGTCTTTTTTTTCTAAGAATTGTGCAGACTCCCTAGCCTGGTCATTTTGTGAAAAAAAGCGCGATAACTGTCTGATTTGTGAAAAGGTATTGGAAGATTAATTGTGAAAAGCAATATTACTCAATACATGCATACATTGTTTTTGTGGGAGGAGGACAGTATAAAACAAATGTACAATTATTCAGCATAATATATTACATTTTAGATAAACTTTCTAATGTAAATGTATCTAAAACAAAACAATATTGAGAAAGTTTGATGGGGAAATTTTGGGGGAAATGTTGTTTTTTAAATTGTAAAAAAAAAATGGCCACAATTGTGGGTAAAAAAATGACCAATTTTGAATCGGCCACTGTTTTAGAAGGGAAAAAAATGACCTAATGATCAACCTAATTTTCCACTGCTAAAGGAGTAAATAAATTCAGTTAAAATCATTTATTTAAACTGTTTAAGTATATAGGCCTTTTTATTCTTTCAGAGGGTCATAGACCTATTTTGGGTGGAGGAGATGGCACTACACAGTCTCTCACCATCAGGGTCACCCCAGAGCAAGAAGCTGCCATGGAAGCCTTCTTCCAGATAAATAACTGGACACTGATCAAGGAAGGTTAGATCATTAAAACATGTCATTATTATGTACTTATTTCTGTGTTTACCTGCGAACATATATTACATTGACAGGGTGAGGATAAAAGCTTGACAGCGCTTATGGTATGGCGTGCCGTCTGCTTTATTTTGTTTTTTTTCTGATTGCTACCCCTCAGAAATTAAAGGACTGAATTTCATAAACTTCTCAGAAACATTCCTTATGAAGTGTACATATAGCTAGTACTAAGTGAAATATAACTTGCTGCAAAATCCAAGATGGCCAACATGGCTTAAAATATACAACAAACAATAGTGGCGTGAACGCCGGATTTCTAATATTGTACATTCAACAGTCTAACTGAAAAATCTCAGTGAAAAAAGGAAGTTAATTCAGCTAAAATACAAGACAAAGTTATGGTTCTTGTCGTACAGCATTTTGTAATGATAATGAACACATGAGCCAAGTGTCAAAGCTTTCGGACGATTTTGTTTGTAAGGAATGAGGAAAAAACAAAAATCTTAACCAAAAAGCGTAAAATGGTTCATGATCCCTACTATAACTTACAAGGTTTTGATGCAGGACCTTTAATAAAATGGTCTACAGAGCATGTAGTTGGTTGGTGAACTATTATGGCACATCTAAGATGGTGCTAGCATCCATCTTTGTTCACTAGTTATAATAATATAGGACAATCGTATGATCCCTATTTTTCATGAACTTTTGATCAGGTCTTCATTAAACTACACAGAAATATTACATAAATTATGTCGTTGTGTTGTTCCTAAATTTAAAAAAAAATCACCACTTCATGAGATTGAACTCCAAGACTACAATAAAATCACACTTGCGGGTAGGATGAACACATTCCCGAATGAGCTACACGGGACAGTTATGTCATGTGAAACATACCAACATATATCACATGAGCGACAGAAATGTAATTATTGCGGTCCATCGATGTTAAGAAACAATTATAAGTAAAAAATTATTTTTCTTCAAATTAACAAATTTTTTACTACCGACATATTTGGGTCTATGCTCATTTTTCCATGCATAGAATAAAGATCAGACAGTTATTTGCTTATGCTCAATATAGCTTTACTTATGCTTATGGACATTGTCCCTTTAAATACTGAACGTTATTTTCAAAACAATACAGTGTGAACAGCTGCAGATGATTGTTTTGCATTTCAGTTGATTCGGAGAATGTCAAGGCAGATGAAAATACAATAAACATTGACAGTCAGGGCCAGGTTATTGAGGCAGAAGATGTAAATCATATACAAGTAGTAAGTAGTATTGCTGTTTTGAGGTCACATGGGAAAAACAAAGTTCCTATTACTGTATTACATGCTTTAAAAAATAGTGCCGGGATAGTAAAGATGCTGCGTCTAACATTCTCGACACTCATCGCTGCAGGTCTGAATCCCACTGGGAGCTCGACTTGTCAAGTGATTGATTGATTGATTGATTGAATTGGTTATTATAGTCGCTCCAACAGCTAGGTCATATAGCGACTTTCTAGCTTCCACTGTTGGAGGAAGACCCCAGGTGCCCCTCCGGGCAATTTCCGTGCATGGGCGGCTAGCCAGCTGGATAGCTTCCTCACATAAAGATTCCTAGATTTTTCCATAAACTTTTACTCATTCCGTGTGTTAATAAGGAATTGATTCACAAATTTTCACATAATGCGCTTCGCGGAATTTGTCATTCAATACCTTTGTTTAAAACTGCATAAACTCCAAATGTTTGTGTATCAGTTCTCATAGTTATATTATTTGCATTATTTTCCATTGTTATTGTACCCACAAAAACATTCCTTGGGAGGCTGTTATTCATAAATAAGTACAAGAATGATAAATTGTGTCAGTGTATTTTCCGACCACTGTATAGCCATTTTTGATTGAGGTTCTTGGATGCATACACAGTATAGCCTACTTGAAAGTGTAACTTATATTCAAAACTAGACACTTTTTTACAACAGAAAATATCAAGTGAATGTTAAGATCTTGAAATATATAACACCCACCCCGATTAAACCTTATAGTAGTTTACCTGTTGCTTTTGGGTCAGTTGCTCAAACATCAAGGTCACGTTTAACTGAAAATGACATAATCCTGAAAAACGCTTTACATATCGTTACTATTACACCTATAATCTTGAGGTCAGTGTTTTTGACATGCATATTATGTACCGTTTCACGAGCTCTTGTTTAAAACACATGGTGTCTTCACATTTATTTTTTTGCTGAGCCCCATATAAAATAGCCCATGTTAAACAACACTTAAATCCCATTAATTTTGACAGCTTCAGCAGCATCAGCAGTCAGATGAAGCGACTCTAGTGGAGGAAGTACAGGGCCTACATGAAGTCCAGGTGACAGCCCAGGGTGCGAATGGCCAGCCCCAGATTATCACTGTGTACACAGAGGGCGGTAATGCACACGGGCTCCCCGAGTCCCTGCTGACCAATGGGGGTGGAGAGGGTGGCCGGGAGATGCCCCAGGTGATCATCCAGGAGATTACGCTGCCCGATGGCATGAGTCTAGACCAGGGCCTCATCATCGCCAATCCACAATCAATCATCAGACGAGTGACGCCCAGGGGAAGTGGTATGTGTATTCACATTTAGTTTTGTCAGCATACTGCACAAACATTCTTAGGATAACTGTGCCATGTTGAAGGGGTTTGACTTGATACATGAATTACCCTGGGTCACAATTCATTATGACAGAAAACTATCGTAAAACAGATATTTTTCCTTAAACCTGTGAGATTTTCTTTGAATTGATGTGATTACAAGTGTAAAGAAAATGAGGAAGTATTTGCCAAAATCATATCAACATGGAAAACAGGACCCAAAAAGCTGGCCAATATAATTCATTTATTTGTAAATTAGATTACTTCCCTTTGATGGGAATATTTTTATTTTTTTTATGGCTATGAGGTTCCATTTAAAAAACTGTGCAGCATAAGCTAGTTTTTCTACCTAATTGAAAATTAATAAATCATTTACCGGTAAACATTTCTATTTTATTTTTGCGCACACATAGTTCAGACACTACTCTGCCTTAGCAAGTGGCAAGACTATAAGCCTTAAGAATACACACACTATATCGCTCAATAAATACCTCAATATTGCAGTGTCCCTTTGACTGCTAATGATGTGTTATTCTTTTGTTCTTAAATTTGACTTTCAAATATACACAGTATTGCTCTGTACTTCAATTTAGTAGAATTTTTGCCCTGCCAGACTGGGTTAGAAATCAAAATACTGACACCATGATAATTTTAAAAAAAAAGAAAGAAGATTGTTTTATTTCTGTTCATTAAAAATAACACGTAGGGTTAGTGGAAACACATTAATATACTCAACCAAACTTATAATGCATCACTTCCAATTTACGTTCTGTTTCAATGTAAACAATGGGTGTTATTGGCCAATAAAAATGTACCACATTACGTGATCCCGCCTTAATTCCATTAAGCGAAGGGAAAGCTTATATTAGCAGGATTTTATAATGGATATTTTGACAATAAAATTTTTTTACTGAACAAAAATGCAATAACCTGTTCAAAATTACCTATTAAATGTTTTTATTTTACCATATGCTGCAATACCTCAGCCAACCCCGTTTTCACTTCTTGGAGAAGGGGTTGATGGGGTATGAAAGTTAATACTCGGACCACGTAATGAAATGTATTTTCATTTCAATATTTTTGATTTTAAGATAAACAATCATGTAATTAATGGATAAATGCGAAACAATGTTTGCCATCATAATCTGTAGAAATGAGGGCTTTATTTTTTAACAAAAACTCAACAAATCTGAATGAATGCAAGGTAAATCCTATGGAATTATATTTGTTGATTTTCAATAAAAATTGAAATGTTGGGTTCTCCTTTCAATATGTAAGATGAATTAAACGTCACACAAAAACATTGACAAAATTGTACAGCTGAAGTTTATAACCAATTAACAATAATGCATTTTTACATTGATACTAGAAGGAAAATTGAACGTGTTCTGTTAATAAGTTTTGTTGAGTACATGAATATCTTTAAAAAAAAAATTGTTTAGCCTAATGAATATTAACCTTGTACCACTGGCTTGCACGTATGTTTGTTATTGCAGTAAAACCTGGGGACAAGATTCACAAATGTCACGTTTGTGGCAAAACATTTAAGCAAGCCCAGAGTTTTAATGGACACTACCAGTCCCATTTCGGTGCCAAGCCCTATCAATGTGAAATATGCAATACCGGTAAGTGAGGATGTTATATTCCAGTGGGGTGATGTTGTAACTTGCCTGATCAGAGTTTGACCAGGCTATATCTGAAATAAAACAAACCTTTCCTGCATATAGTAGACTACCCTGAAATTTAACCCAGGTAAATCCCTCTCAAAGTGGATCCTGTGACATGCTCCCAAACAGTGAACTCCACATCCCATCCCATGCAATTTCCTGAATTTTAATGAATTGCTTGCTCAGTATTTTCGGTTTTAAGCATGACAGTGATTTTATTTGATATTCCATTAAAATGTATTCTTCCGAGACAGAAGCCTAGGTTTTTCTCAGCATGTCTATGGGCCTGATGTACTGTTATTAATGTAATGTACAGCTGCTTAGCCACACAGTCCTATTGTAGTCTTTGATCAGCCCATATCAATAGCCAGCCAAGTTTCCTTTTCATTCAACAGGTCTGCAACAATGAGAATGTATACAATTTAGTCAGACAAAATAACGGATGAGGCCTTCTGATCGACGTACATTGTTGTAGATGTGTCTGGTTGGTTTGCTACAAATAGGAGATATTTACCCTACGGGATAAAAATAAATAAAAAATCTTAATACCATATGCATATGCATTGGTTTTAAAAGGTTTTACGTCAGACAAATGGCCCATGACTCCATATACATGATGTGAGCCATGACCCTTTTCGTCTGTATGTTGTTACTGCCTTAACGGTGTATGTATTATATGATTTTTGTTTATTTTTAGGTTTCACACTGAAGGCAGCTCTGGTGGCCCACCACTCTATACACACTGGCGCCAAGCCGTTCAATTGTAGCATGTGTGACAAGGGGTTCAGAAGGAAAGATGATATGATTTCTCATATCAGGACACATACAGGTATGTGGTTAACAGGACTTGCAGTTTTATATCATTTTAGTATTTCAGAAAATTGACTTGAATTGGCTTTTATAGTCGCATCAACAGCAAGTTTGTATGTTGACTTTCCGGCTTCCATTAGTGCTGGAAGACCCCAGGTGCCTCTCGGTGCAATTTTCTTGCAAGGGAGGACACCTGGATAGAACCACCTACGTTCTACAAGCCAGCTGGATAGCCTCCTCACATAAAGATTCCTGTTGCCATGATGGCTCGGTCCCACAGCATTAAGGGGCAAGTGATTTCAAATCAGAGGCTCAAACCACTCAGCCACGGATGCCCCTATTATAGAAAAAGAACAGTCCAATAGAATTATTGCTAGAGTATCATGTTGTGGAAACCTCAGGTAGACATGTCACTTCTGCAGGACTTCACAAGAGGCTTTGGCAGTATGCCTACTCGTTAGTAATGATACTTTATTATATGTTTTCATAAGAATGCTCATGAAATATTTTATCACATAACATGGCTTCTGGGAATGTAATAATGACTTATTTGTTGTATTATAGATGCAAATGAGGACCGAATCACTGTTTTTGTACAGAAAAACATTTAGTCCCAATTGTTTGCATGGTATATGTATCGTTCAGAAAAATTAAATATTGATCATTATTAGAAATCTTACTTTATAAAATGCATGTTAGTGATGGTAAATTAGGTTTAAGGTGTTTCTAAATGTAAAACACATATAGCTAACTGGGATACACTGTGAGAAACTGCCATATTGATTAATCAGAAACCAGACTGAATTATCGTTTTAATGTTTTATAATTGTTTACAGGTGAGAAACCATATGAGTGTGACATTTGCGGGAAGCAGTTTAAGTACCGGAACCAGATACCCAAACATCGTCGAGCCCACACCGGGGAGAAGCCATACAAATGTGAGACCTGTGAGAAATGCTTCACGTCCAACATACACCTGCGGAGACACGAGCGCACTCATACTGGGGAACGACCATACAAATGTACAGTCTGTATAAAGGCATTTACCCAATACGGACATCTGCAGGTAGGTAGATCAAACTCTTTATGCCCGTTTCCATGTTGTCGGTCCTTGGAACATGCAGGCAGATGGTTCTGCATAATGTTCAAAGTTCTCAAAAAAAGTTAATATTGATGAGAGATATAATTTTATTTCCTTCTAGATTGGGAGGACAACTGTTGTTCTTGAAAATGGTTGCCACGTGAAATCTTCGGTTCTATCTATTCTGTCTTCATGAAACTATGTCAAATGTGCTAAAAATGACATAAAATACCATTCAAATGAAACTGTTTGTTCCCTGTAGTGTAAGTATAATGTCTAATTATGTCATAGTCAGAAGGTCTAAGGGGTTCAACACACTAAGGACTTGATCAATCCACATGAAACTATGATTCCTTTAAGGTTGGTACCAGTGTATTGATGGTAAGGGTGGTACCAGTGTAATAATGGTAATGTTGGTACCAGTGTCTTGATGGTAAGGTTGGTACCAATCTATTGATGATAAGTTTGATACCAGTCTATAGTAAGATTGGTATCAGTCTTTTGATGGTAAAGTTGGTACCAGTCTATTGATGGTAAGGTCGGTACCAGTCTGTTGGTGGTAAGGTTGGTACCGGTCGATTGATGGTAAGGTTGGTGCCAGACTATTGATGGTAAGGTTGGTACCAATTAATTGATGGTAAGCTTGGTGCCAGAATATTGATGGTAAGGTTGGTACCAGTCAATTGATGGTAAGGCTGGTTGATTGATTGAATGTTGTTTAACGGCTCATCAACACAGTATAGGTTATATAGAGCCGCCCCAGAGAGATGAGAAGGATACATAGGAATCCGGGAACCGTGCCTACTATTATTATCGAATAGATTCCTATGGTTCTTAAACATGCTCGGAGGACCGATACACGGGACCGCCCAGTTTACGCCCAGTTTACGTCCCCATCCGGACGAGGCTAAGGGAAAGTGTCTTGCCAAAGAACACACCGGCAGAACACAGTGGCACCACGGTGTACAACTTGTATCAATGGTAAGGTTGGTATCAGTCTATTGATGGTAAGGTTGGTACCAGTCTTGGTGGTGAGGTTGGTACCAGTCTATTGGTGGTAAGGTTGGTACCAGTCTATTCATGGTAAGGTTTATATAATAATATAGTAGGTCAAAGTCGCTGGTTTGGTGGCGATATAGAAGGCAAGATGGGGGTAGGGTAGTGGGAATGTTAGCGTGAGAGTTGCATTGGGATCATTTGGGCTTTAATCTTAATATAGTTTCAACTGGCAAAACTAAATACCCAAAGTTTCATATTTTCAAAATGACTGGCCTGGTAATTCACCAGCTTTTAATTCAATTTAAAATATGTATTTATTTCAGGCTCATATGAGAATCCACACGGATGAGCGACCGTATCCCTGTTCTGTTTGTGGTCGTGGTTTCCGAGAGAAGAAAGTCATGAAGAAGCATGAGACCCTGCACACGTCAGAGCGGCCTTACAAGTGTAACGAATGTGGCAAGGGATTCTTGCGCCAAAGTAACCTGGAGCTACATGCTGTCATGCATCAGAAGGACACCAAGGATGGGATCAGGGTCCGGCCTCGCCCTCGACCCAAGAAACGACAACCTGATGCTGAGATGAGAGAGTTTGTGGCGAGTGTTTTGTCTAATGTGAGAAAGGTTGACTCTGGAATGCAGACGGATAATCTCATCCACGGTGTGCCGACAGCTGACAGTACAGGGGCAGATAATCTATCGGCATTTGTTAATTTTGCAGTAAATCAGCAGTCGCAACAAGAACCTAAGATAGAACCAATGTCGGATCTACAAACGGTGACCGGTGATGAACAGTATACACTGGTCATGCAAGACGACGGTAGCGAGGGCTACTTGATATCCAATTACGACGGAAGTTCCGTTGCTGAAGAAATTGTCACAATGTCCTCACAGCACGAGGAAATCTCAACAGGATACGAGGTCAGTCATGTAACAAACGCTGATGGGTCCATCGAAACAGTGACTTACTCCGAAAACCCGTCCGATATTATTTCAAAGGCTTTGGAGAAAGCCGTAGGCTCTAATCACACAGAAGACGAGGAGGAATCTTCGGAACACGGATACGTGCCGTCAGAATCACACCCTGACATGGTATTACACATAAAGGAAGAGCTCCCGGAACAAAATGTTGACCTTTCTGCAGGTCACTGTGACCCTAATGAAGATGTATCTGATGTGGACATTAAAACTATCATTGTACAAGAAATGCCTGAGTCAATAGACAGTGACATACCGGATAATGATGCTTCGGTTGTCGGGCAGATACAAGCATCTACATGTAAAATAACCATTATGAAGTAATGGCTAATCTACAGCTTTGACGAGATATGGGTTATTCTGTACATACACAGTTGACAGTGTTATCAAACACATACTTTAAGTGAGTCACCAGCTTGGTAAAATGAGTTTTGATTGATTCAGCATAATTATACCTCTGCTTCACAAAGTGAAGTGTGACCTCTCTAGGAATCACGCTCTCGGTAACGTCACTTCATGTTGCATCCCATCGCGTCACGTTACCTTTCATCACATAACATAGTTTTTATTACTTGCATTTCTCAAACACTTTCCTATGGATTGTTCCCAAACTTAATATACACACATAACAGTTGATGACCTTAATTGATGGCTTATGTCCCTCTACTGTCTACAGGACACTTTGTTGATTGCCTAATTTATTTACAAGTTTGACTTCGAATATTCCACTCTTATGTTGTATAAAGTCCCGTAACACTGCAGATCCCTTTGGAGGGGTAGAATCCCCCCAAATTCATGTTCATTTTATCATTTTTTGTTCATGTTCATTAAAGGTCTTCATCATGATCCCTGCATTGTTTCAGGTGCTATCTTGCTCGCATCAAAATAGCAGTGGCAGAAAAACAATAAACGTGGCTCCAGCGTAAATGGAGTTTCTACGATAGAATTTGCAGCAACTCTGCAGTTCAGGGTGAGAAGGTTCTAGGCACATTTTCCATATTTTATCTCGATGTACATGGAAGATGAGCCTAGCATGTTCATGCCTATTAGGCGCCATATAACCTTTTCATGTGTTGGTGCGCCTTAAAACCCAATTCAATTCAAACAGTTTAAAATGGATTGTTCACAAACTACTCAACTGACGTCCTTACATCCATCTACATCACATATTGTTGATTGTCTAATTTATTACAGAATTATGGCCCTTTGTTTCACTTAGAATTTTCCACTCTGGTATTATATAAATATCACATTCATGAGAGGGTGATAGTAAGAATGTTCACCCTGATGATATGATTATTGCCCGAGGCGAAGCTGACGGTGATAATCAATATCCGAAGGGTGAACATTCTTACTATCACCCTCTCATGAATGTGATATTTATTTATTATACCGAAATCCCCTCGGGCAAAAACAAGATTCATTTTCAGTACCTATTTCGCTTTGCCAGATTTCTTTTTTGAAAAAAACTATTTTTTTCTAAAAGTTGCTATGAATGTTATATCGTTGGATCGGAAATAACATAACTAAGGAAATGAGTGGTAGTTTATTGAAATCGGTCAAGTACTTTTGAAGTTATGATGAGTTAAAAATAGCAATTTCACCATACTGAGCCGATGATGTCACCGAAACAGCGCGCATCAAAGCTGCGCATGTGATACTTTTTTACTATCACCCTGCGATTTACTATCACCCTGTACTCCCTTCGCGTGAGATGGTAAGAAATTACACATTGTTGTCTATGGGGATTTAGCATGGGCGTTTTATGTGAGGTATAATAATGTATTATGGACTTCAAGTGGCTTTAACCTCGATAGTTTTCATGGATTGTTTTTACATTTGGAATACAATGCACATGAGTAGATATGATATGTCTCTGCATCAAAGGTTTTCGATTTGTTACAGAATTAAGGACCTTTTGTTTTACATAGAATTTATATTTAAAAAAAAGCGGGGGTATTCATCACCTTCATTTTTATTTGTTGATAGATCTATTCCACTGTTCACCATCTGTAATGAGGTATTGATTGGTTGGTATATAGTTATCAGTTTTATCAGACATCTCTCCATCTTGGTAAAACAAATTCTGATGAATTCCACATCATTTAATTTTTGATAGATCTGTTTCAACAAGAAAGTATGGCATTGTTATATATACTACTATTGTTAGAGGGACTTGTTAAGTTTTTTTATTTATTTGCATGCACAACTTGAGAGGTTTAAATAAAATTATATATTTTGGAAATGGTATTTAATTTGTGGTTTCCATTTATACTTGAAAACTGTTCCAGCAGGAATCATAATAAAGCTTGATAAATACATAGAGATTATTTAACTGCTGGGATCGATTATAGGCAAATCCTTCACGAGATGATAGGCATGTGGTTCTTTTCACGAGTGAAGGATTTCCATATAATCGATCACAACAGTTAAATAATCTATTTATTACATTGTTAATCAGATTATGTATGACTTTAACGAGAATTATTCGTTTTATTTAGCGTTATCGGCAGATGACGTCGACATCACCAACATGTTATTGACGTCATAACTCAGTGTCGCAGTTAGTTATTTTTGTGTTCAGTGTTAGTTATTAATATTTAGCGATTATGAGTATTCTTTCACTGAGAAATCCCAATCTTTCTCCCATAGAAATGTAATAAATAACAATAATCCATAGTGACTTACTTGTGCCTGTTGCCATAGAAATGTTATAATATTCATATGAATACCTGTATTAATGTTATCCAGAGCTGACCTTATTGTTTTAGTTCAGCAAATATTTATTTCAGAAGTATAGTAAACTTCACATCATATAATACATGGAAAGACTTTGAAAAAAAGGCCTTCGGTGAAAACTTGTATAAATTCACCCCCTAAATGTTAATATTAGGAGGATAATATATAGAGATGGCTGACTTTTCTTGGTGTTGTTAAATTATCATATCAGGTTTATATGGCATTTTATTACTTTGGCAAACATTACACAACTAACATTGTTGAAAATGTACTAAATAGAAACAAAATGTTTTGACAGAATTAGGTAAAAAAATAAATAAAAAGATACCGCTTTGTTGGTTTGGACTTGGAAAAATCCACACTAAAATTACATTTGTGGATAAGATGAACACGTTCACGATCGAGCAACACGGGCTACAGACATACTGTTATCAAAATAAAAATGCACTAATGGATATCACGTGAGCAGCATAAATGTACATATTACAGTCCTAGTGATTTTTACAGATAAATAATTTTTTTCTTCAAATTAACAAATTTATGCTACATGCTTCACATGTCACCAGTTGTCACTCATTTATCCAATTTAAATAATCAAACCAATACTATACCTCCGACAAACAATAGCATGTGCAACAGTATAACGTGGCTCCAGCATAAATGGAGTTTCTACGATAGAATTTGCAGCAACTCTGCAGTTCAGGGTGAGAAGGTTCTAGGCCCATTTTCCATATTTTATCTCGATGTACATGGAAGATGAGCCTGGCATGTTCATGCCTTTTAGGTGCCATATAACCTTTTCATGTGTTGGTGCGCCTTAAAACCCCAATTCAATTCAATGCAACAGTATAATAAAGCACATGCAGCTGTATTATAATGTAACCTATTGTCAATATTCTCAGACATCAACAATAGGGTGGAGATATCTAAGTACTGGCGTCATGTTTATTGGGCCTGTGCTCATGTTTCCATGTATACATTTGACTGAATAAAAATCAGGCAGTTCTTTGCTTATGCTTAATATATATAATAGAGTATGGTCTCATCCAGTTGGTTGATTTAAACATTGAGGCCCATCAAGGTTTTTAAACAAACCAACGAGATGAAACCATACTCTGTTTTGTAGCATGTCCATTTCAGCTGTCTGCCATACTCTTACTTCAAATAACATGTAGTTAGAGTACACTATTTATTCTGACAATTACACATGTACAAATACAAAACAAATTTCAGTCACCATGCTACAAGCTTTACTTACGGACAGTGTCCCTTTAAAATGTTCTCATGAAAATTACAACTTTTTACTGAATATCGAGGTGTTGTTCGAATGAGGATTGAGAAGATTATATTCTCTTCCAGTTATCGTCTACTGTACATCTTAATTATTCCATCGAGAACGCATTTTGTCATTTTTTTATCATGCTCATTCAAGGTTTTCTTCATGACACTGCATGTGGAAATGTGGCTCCATCGTAAATGGAGTGTCTACAATAGAATGTGCAGCAACTCTGCAGGTTAGAAGGTTCTAGGCCCATTCTCCATATTTTATCTAGATGTAAATGGAGGGTGAGCCTGGCATGTTCATCCCTGTTTGGCGCCATACAACCTTATGTTGGTGCGCCGTAAACCCCAATTCAATTCAATCGTGAATGCTCGGCCAATCCCGTTGTTATTCGGGATCTCTCCTCGTGCGCATCATGGCGCTTCGATATGTTCAAAATCTTGACATTCTGTTAGCCGGAAGGCAACGGCACAAAAAATAGTGCACTGTTGCTATGTAACAATATAGCCGCTAGCCACACGTGTTGATGTATAATTTGCGCTGAGTGTTTGTTTTTACAATGCAGGTTTTATCACTGCTTTCATGTAAATAAACTATTGATGGAGCAATCGGCTGAATAACATTTCAACATTTGGAAGATAGCTTTGATTTTGAATGCAAAGTTGTTTTGGCAGAAATCTAAGGTGCGATGACGTAACCAATATGGAAACCTGCGTTTTACATTCGAGTAATGCTGTGAAGCAGTGTACGAGATGTTGTGAATGCTTAATTTTTGGCTCATTACCATTCCACATTTCAACCCAGTATACGCTGTAACGGGTTGTAAAACATTATTTTTATTCATTTTCTTTCAGTATACAATTAAACTATATTCAAAATTTAATAATTAACTTTATAAACTGCATTTATGAAAGCTTTCCCTTATATCAATTTGTACATCCCTAGGGACGTTTTATGTTGTGGCGTTGTACGTCCGTCTGTCCGACAACTGATTGTGGCTAATACCTTTCAAAGTACTAGGTGTACAACAATGAAACTTTGCACACATCTTCAGCATGATCGTATTATGTGTAAATTTTATAAAGACCCATAACTCTTTGCTTCATATTTTTTAATATTCCTTTGAAAAAATGTTTAACCTGAAACTTAACCCAGGTTGTTCTTGTTTGTTGGGTATGTATTATGCACTGCAATACTAGTATATAATGTTACATTGTGAGTATACGGCGTTGTAAGTTGTACACATGTTCATTTCTAGCAGTTATTCAAATTTGTTCATGTTATGTTTCTGTTCTGTTTTAAGAATGATCAACAAACCATGTAAAATATGTACATAAAGTGTTCATGGTTTTAAGTAATTGAATTGCTCAATGTAAATTTGTTGGGGGAAAAAAATGTTATGAAAATAAAATAAATTGTTATGTTAACTAGTGTTGTTTGCTTTTTGTACCACTCCCATTTCTATTTGAATCAACAGTAAATGTGTACATGCCACAGTATTAATACAACATTCATTTGCATCCTGTTTGGTTCTGGGCAAAGAATAGGGCCACTGCAGATCCCGTTTGAAGGGTAGGCAAAGAGGTAGAATTCCCCCAAATTCATGTTCATTTTATCATCTTTTGCTCACGCTCAAAGGTCTTCATCACGGCCGCATTGTTTCAGGTGCCATCTCGTTCAGATCACTAGAGCAGTGGCAGAAAACCAATAAACGTGGCTCCAGCGTAAATGGAGTATCTACAGTAGAATTTGCAGCAACTCTGCAGTTCTGCAGGTGAGAAGACCCATTCTCCATATCTTATCTCGATGTACATGGAGGATGAGCCTGGCATGTTCATTCCTGTTCAGCGCCATATAACCTTTCAAGTGTTCGTGCGCCTTAAAACCCCAGTTCAAGTCAATTCATTTGCGAAACAGTATTTACCCCGATTGGATAAAAGTTAAAGGCAGGATATGCTTATCAAGTATTCATGTTCAAATTATTATTATTATTCGGCGGATAAATTGGATTTAAGACCTAGTATCAAATAGGTTGGACACAACGAAAATTATCTAAATTTCACAAATTATTTCCCAACTTTAAACACACATATTATGAAGAGATTTATAGATAAAAGTTTCATTAATGCCAAATACCATCACAAATTTAATTGTCTTTCCAATGATAGTATTTTTCTTTCTCTTTCATTTAGAGCAAAAACGGAGTTTGACGGAAACTTTGACTATGTCAAAACAAGGATTTGTACAATAAGATTATTGTACAAATCCTTGGTCAAAACCTTGATTTTTAAGAGAAAATCGAAAAATGATGACATTTTTAACTTTAAACATCTTTTTATACAATTTCTTACTTTCAAAATAAACATAAATTATTATAATACCATTTTGCTATTCACTATGAATTGTTTGAATGTATTTTCATCAAAATCATATTCTCATCAAAATCAGTGAATAATTGAGAGAGGAGATAGAAGGAAAAGTGAAGGTGCCATGTGATATTTTGGTTACTTCATTGGTTAAGATAGGAAGTTTCCTATCTGTTTATTAATATTTTTATGTCTGTGATTGGATTTAAGACTCGTTTCGAATCCAGTGTATTAATTAATAGATTTTAACAAAGAATCATCAAAACAAACTGACCAATCAGTGACCAGAAATTTGACACAACCCTAAATTATGGTAGGTGATAGACTCAGTCTTTATCCTAGATGTTCAACCAAGTTTACTGTTAAAATTTAGGTATTTACAGTGTGATTATTTTGAAACCATGCACATTTAAGCAAATGTATTCGTTATATGTTTCATTCAAAAATCGAATCTTGAAAATTATCATCGTTTTACTCTTAATTTTACAATAGAACATCAGGATGAAAACCGAGTAGCACAAATTGTATCACCCAGTGAACTAAGGTAAAATCTCAATATTTTGAGATTATGAATGAATGAATGGTGTTTTACGGCACGGCACGTCGACACATAAACAGGTCATATCGTGCGCAAAAATTGTTAAGAAATGAAGTATTAATTAAAATTTAATGTAAATATATAAAGATGAAACTATTACAAAATGAGGGATGATAAGGTGTAATATAAACTATGTATGTAAATCAACAAATGCCCGTCAACGGGTATATAAACAAGAAAATATATATAAGAACACATTATAATGATTTATATAGTCTGATCTCTTTTAGGAAATCTAAAACAAGACTAAAATCTATAGTATCAAATAACTCTTTCATAGTATTAGCATTGTAGTACCCTTGGCGCATAGGATCAGTCTACACATTCCAATAAGATGTGTTTGACCGTTAACGGTGCAAAGCAGGGTATACATTCTGGTAATTGCTCAGCTTGTAATACATTTGAATGTGCCCTATCCTGCACCGGGCTAGGAGAACTTCTTCTCGACGAATGGGTCTACTAGAAGAACGCCATTCTCCAAGTAACGGTTTAATTGAATGGAGTTTATTGTTAACTGACAAATCCCAAGCGGCTTGCCAATAGTTACGAATGAATGTGTTAAGAGGGTCATTCAATAAGTTCTGTCACTAACGCGTTTTAACAATTATATGCTCGTTGTGAGTGTTGATGTATGGTACCAAATGAAAGGGAGTTTCAATACCATTCAATTGATGGTAAAATGAATGCTGTATCTTTTGTATGACGAAAGTTATGGAACATTTAATACACACCACTTATACATACTGAGGCATTTTCGTCCTGAGTTTTTTTCAGGTATGTTAATTGTTACTTTTTTTAAATGCCTGTTTCTCATTAAGTACTTGTAGAGGACCTTTGAAATTTCTCATACATTACCAGTTATATCTGTGCATTACACGATTTAGAATCTAAGCATGGTAGATGAAAAGGCATTGTCTTAGAAATTAACATTTTAAGCTAACGTGTAAAATTAATTTAATGTAATATGGACATTAAATGGAAGGGCAGTCTTCTGAAATAGCGTTTTTGGATGATCAATATTTTCACTAAACATTGTACAAAATTCTACAATAATGCGTTGAATATGACATTTAAACACTGAAGGACTAGGATTTGTAAAGAAAATATGAAAGCATATTAATACTATGAGAATAATTACGACATTTAAAAGATATTATAACATTTCCGTAAACAAAATGAAGAAAATCAGTGTTATTTCTGCTAAAATTAAGGGATATGCATTCACTCATATCTGGTTTGCAGCAAGACCTTTCCGAATTCTCGACAGTCATTTTCATGGATTATGGGCGAATAACAACAGATGTCGTACAAGAAAATTTAAAAGCATAGAATTATTCAAATAATGTTTACAACGTTTTGTAACAAGGACATATTCAGAGATGCCAGTATCCAAAAGGTGTGGTAGGGGGAGGTAATTCATGGTATAAATAACTGGAAATTTTTCATTTTTGTTGTGGAATTTAAGAGAGCGAACCCAGTAGTACTATAAATACACTACTTTATCTCAGTGTAATATCCAGTTCAAAGGATATATGCCTAGTGACAGAACTTTTTGAAGCACCCTCGTAATACAACTTTTAAAATCAGTATAAGGTAATTTAGTATTAGATATATGTAAAAAGCAGCTCTATCAGCTCTATCATTACCACGTATTCCTACATGGCTTGGAAGCCAGCAGAAAATAATAACATTATCAACTATAAGAGAATTGTACTTTTCTAAAAGCTGAAGCACAACTGGGCTATCTTGTTTCATATTACCCAGCGCTTGAAGAGATGAAAGGGAATCAGAAAATATTACAAAATGGTCATCATCAGATTCCTGAATATAATTTAAGGCAAGTGCAAGTTCACTCGCCTTAAGTTCAGCTGAAAAGATAGAGGCCTTGTCAGGCAGGCGGCTCTTCATGCTGTGTTTGTGAATAAAAGCTGCTGCAGCTACCTTATCTCCATCTTTAGAACCATCTGTGTATATATGTTGAAAGTTACTGTATTTCGATTTAATTTCATTAAATTTGCTTTGAAAGACAGTAGGGTCTGTACTGGATTTGTTACTATTACAAAGATCAAAAATAATTGTTGGTATTTCCAAAGTCCACGGTGGAATTTGTGGTACTTTGTACTTGGCAATTAAACTTAGGTCGATTTCAGTGTCTCTTAATTTTGGTTTAATACGAAGACCAAATGATCGAATGGCATTCGGTTTTCGATCAGAAAGAGGTTCATAACTTGGATTAAAAACATTATCGAAAGTTGGGTTTGAAGGGTTAGATTTTAATTTAATGGCGTATTGTAGGGCTAATTTGTCCCGTCTATGAGACAGTGATGGTTCATTAGCTTCAACATATAGACTTTCAGCTGGTGATGTACGAAAGGCGCCTAAGGCGAGGCGTAATCCTTTATTATGTATAGGATCGAGTATCTGCAAGTACGACTTGCGAGTCGATCCATATACTATCGAGCCGTAGTCCAGCTTGGATCTGATAAGAGATCTGTATTGAGATTATGAATACAACTATGCAAACTGTGCTCAAATAAAGAATTTCAATACATTATGGCATAACACGGAAAGCTTATAGACACAAATGATTTATTAGTTTTACAGATAGTGTGTACATGTTTTACCAGAGTGTAAATTTTAAATGACTTTTTCAATAAAAATCCGGGACCATCGAGTGATTAAGTAACGTTCGATGGTAAAATATAAAATAGTACAAGGTTGACACAACGTCGGTATCCTTAACATTCACATTGAAAATAAATGTTTTGTGACTTTAAATCGAATTTCAAAGAGGTCATGGCTCCCAATTAAGTAACCACTGTCTTATGTCTTGCCTAATCTCAGTGAGTGCGTTCAGGGTTCTCCCATCGGTTACCGAAAGCAAAGCGCTCTCGGTAGCCAGGGTGCCGAGGTTAGTTGTCGGTTTGCCGATGTAAGATGTTGGTAACCAATATTACCGCGACTCTAGACCTGAGGTAGCATGGGTGGCGTCGTTATCACATAAGTTCAAAATGGCGCCATCATCGAAACGCATATTGCTAATTATTTAATCCCAATAACAAAACAAATGAATAAGAAAACGTACACTGTCTACAAACTCAATTGTCCGGTTTTGAAGTATGAAAACGGCAGGTATCCCCTACCCTGCCATGTTGCTATTATATCGGTAGCCAATGGTAACCTTGCACTGCCGCTGGTACCATATACTCATATATACGTTCAGAGTTTATTGGTTACCAATTGTAACATCGGTACCCAATGGGAGAACCCTGAACGCACCTATTGAAGGAACCGTTCGAGTGGCGCTGGTGTGGCTCGAAATCGTGAATCTCCGAATTACACTAGATGACAGTTACAAGTACCCGAGTTACATTTTATTTTACATATTTTGGAATTTTCAGTTTTAACCCAAAAAATCGTATAAAAGCTCATCAATATATTTTTTATCCGATTCATCAAATAACATTGAAAATAAATAATCAGTTTGATAACAGGATTCCATTCAGCCACAGCTTTAAAGAACGTGTTCCAAATTTGAGCAAATTATCATGAAAAATAAATGTTTATTAGCTTTTTTATTATCCCTTATTTGTAAATAGATTAAGTTGAGTTTTCTTAACGCATTAAAATTAATACTCGATTTATTAATCCTGCCTCATTTTGTGCATGTAATTAAATTACAAATTTGAGCAAATTTCTTCAATATTTTTTCAAATTGTTAGATATATTTTTAGTACAATATTATGAAAAGTAAGTAATCCTCACACACCTATTACTGGGTGAATAAACGGATCACCATTAATTTGGTGATCGACATTTAAAAAAAAATATGTAAAAACATGTAAAAATAATTTGCTTTGAGATGTTCGAATAATTAATGATTGCAAATATACTACCAGGACGCCTTGAGTTTTAAATAAAATCTAGATTGCCGTCTGCTCCTTCAAAATCGAGGTATTTGCGAGACGTCTAGTCTATATGTATACTGAACAAAAAAAGAAACGACCGCTGATGTTGGTGCTGAGTGTCTAGACAGTAAAAGAGGAAAACATTATGATGTTTTAAGAATAATTAGATACACCGCCAACAGTAGTCCAAACAAAAGATGTTTTTGAAAAGTTCAGTACACAAGGGAGATAGCCCCTTTTTTCTTAAAACATGCATTTTGGCCACAAAAACAAATAATTAAATATACGAATATTATCCAGATTTGTCCGAGACACCATTCTCTATATGTTCCTTACCAAAAAAAATACACACACAAAAAGGTAACACAAATTGTGTAGATGGCAGCTTTTGATTATCAACAATCATCAAATTATCTCCCTTTAACATTTCCATAATTATTGCTCGGCAAATTTGAAACAGTTTAATGGGCTATTTAGTACTCACTTAAAGGGACACTGTCCGTAAGTTTGCCGATATTAAGCATAGTTAAATAACTGTCTGATTTTTATTCAGTGAAATGTATGTACGAAAACATGAGCATAGACCCAGATAAGTCAGTAGTAATACCATGCAGGGACTCTCTGGTAATACATTCCTGACTTTGAAAAAAAAAAAATATATTTATTATTTGCAAACAATGTGGGTCCCACACTATTAATAGCCTGTGCTGATCACGTGACATCCATTAGCGCAGTATGTTTTCTGTACAGTATGTCTTACGTAATACATCTAACCCGTTTAGCTCAGCTCAGTTAGGAGCGAGGTCGACTATTATCAGGTCGACTATTGCAAAGTTACGATTATAATTTTAGTGTGGGTTACGAGTTCAACCCCACGGAGCGGAACTTCTTTTATCTGTACCGCTATTGAATTCCGTCAAACAATCTTGGTTTTATTTAGTAAATATTCAATAATGGTTAGTGTGTTATGTTTGTTAACGTAATTATTTTGTGTTTTATACTAGTAAGCTAAAAGTTACGTAAATACTAGCAAATAAGTCGGACGTTTCTTTTTTTTGTTCAGTATACGTAGATAAACTTGGCGTTATATACCGCTTGAACCTTGTATGTATACTCTACGTATTGCTGGCAATAAAATATGTCGGTGAGCCAAGTTCCCAAGGACATAAAATATGTCGGTGAGCCAAGCAGGCGATTGCGTAAAATATGTCGGTGAGCCAAGTTCACAAGGGACTGCTGGCGATTTTGAAGATTAACGGATGTCAGTCCTCGAAGTACGAGTGCCCCGTACTGTGCCCCGTAAAAATGGATTTAATTTTTGTTAATGAAATAGTCTGGTCGGGGAAAACTCGACGACTCGGCTAGTTGTTGGTGCATACATCATTTAATATTAATGTATATGATGATGTAAGGCTATACTTTTGTTTTGTGATCGAACTTCACTTTATTTTATTATATTTACCACTGTTAGAAATGTAAACCACATATGAATTAATATTGATGATTAAACAACACAAATACACCGAGTCGAGTCGTGGTGTTTTCCAGTCCAAACATTTCCATAAATAACTCTTTAAGTACTGTGTGCTTCCCGCCATCCTCAAGAATCGACACTTTCTCACTTACAAGTCGAGCTCCCAGTTGGATTCGAACCCGCAGCGGTACAAACTGACGCATCTTTCTCCATTTCTCTTGTATTTGTACTCTTTCAGATCGCCTCCAGTCCCTTTAACGCTTTCTTCATTAAAGTGGTTGGTGCACTATTTTCAAACAAGATTTATTTTAAAGGGCTCTGAAAAATTTGAAAAAAAACTGAATTATCAAAATGCCATGACAAATAAAGGAGATATGACCTTTAAGGCGCAACATTTGTCTTCTGTATAAACTGTTGATTT
Source organism: Cyrtodaria siliqua (assembly GCA_037043455.1). Classification (NCBI taxonomy): domain Eukaryota; kingdom Metazoa; phylum Mollusca; class Bivalvia; order Adapedonta; family Hiatellidae; genus Cyrtodaria; species Cyrtodaria siliqua. The sequence continues at coordinate 34,130 of JAWPHD010002868.1, read as the reverse complement.
TCAAAGAAAATGCTACAAGAAATACATGCTACAAGAAATACATGCTACAAGAAATACATATTAACCAAGCGCATACTTCTCTTTTTTTAGAACCTTGTTGTTGTTTTTTTTGTTGTTTTTTTCAACTGTAACTTACTTCGTACACAGCGGTCTCGTTTGTTTCAGTCAGCTCGTACATTTCATCATCCATTAAATTTAATTACAATATTTTTTGGTCGCGAACACTTGTCGGATGAAGATAATCAAATTCTCTGTGAAGCAGTGCACATGTACATAAGAGAAACACAGAGGTTTGCCTAGATTTAGATTTACCTTTGCAACTCAAACTTGACACAATCTCTATACTTCTTCTTTTTTCCTTTTTTCTTCACTAGTTCCTAGTTTTTCTTTCTCACTACCTTTTCTCTAATCATGATATTATGTGCAAGTTATGTATATTTACCTACGTAATTGTCTAACTTTGTGTGTATACTATTTTGTCGGGAAGGGCATTAACTAATGTTGTCAGGACTTATAGTCCAACAACCCTTTTGCGATTATATATTGGCAATAAAATATCTTCAAATCTTTTAAATCTTCAAATCTTTTAATAAATATGTAAACATTTAACGGGACACGTGACAATCTTTATTTGTTTGAAACTCACGGCGTCCCATTAGTTTTTCTATATAACCTGCATGTTTGCAATGATTAATGTTAGTTGTTAGAATAGTTCAAAGCACGTTACTTTTACCTATTACTAACTATATATTATACTGCACCAATAGAATATTTAAAAATTGGTAAAATGACGGAGACAATCGAAATCTCAAAATTGTTTTCAAATGATTATAATTATGCAAGCAGTTTTAAAAGTCAAAATAATACAGGGTTAATAAATCAAGTTGCTAATTTTAATGCTTCATATAAAACTCAAAACCATGGTAGACTTGCCTCTTTGTACATGCGTATGTGTAGAAAATGGTGACCACTTCTTCTTTAACTGCAATAAATATACTGATATTAGAAATGTATTGGTAAATTCATTACCCCGTCTACCAAATATTACACCGAAAACACCTATTTTTGGAGATCAAAATGTACCGTACGATACAAATATTCTTATATTCGGTGCGGTACACAGTTATATTAAAAACTCAAAACTTTTTAACTAGTAGATCGATTTGTTCTTTTGTTGAATTCCCAAATCAACTACACCCACATTCCCCTGTGTCGCCCCAAACTCCCCATTGTTTAATTTACAATGGAGATTAATAACAATTAAACGTATTTGCATAATCTATTCATTTGTTTTTTTGTCTATCTGAATTTCGTATATTTCAAGTTACTTTCTATTTTTCCCTTTCGTTACTTTTTATTATTTCAATTATATCTAATGCTTTTTTTATGTAAGTTAAGCATTATTCTAGAATATATACCAAGAAGTTACAAACTATTTTTTCCTGTTGTGACTTAGTTAAACTAAGTAACACTAAGTAATTAAAAAATGTTTAGTTTATTGTGAAAATATCTAATTCTTGGTGTTTACTATGTAATCAATTGTGTACAATTCATATCATACTTAGGGATGCACATCAGAAGTATTTTACTTTCGTTCTAATCCTTTTTCTTCTATTGTGTACAAATAATATGTTGTAATAAAATATGTTTAAACCAAAACTCAAGATTGCCGTGTGTCCCTTTAAACATATATCGGATCGTATTTGTTGAGAAACACTGTACACGTGACATCTAATACCAGACTGCCAGGGCGGTCATGACTCGGTCAACTATTGAAAATAATGGTAAACTTGTCAAAAACGAGGACGTAGCGATATTAAAGAAATAATTGGGTAAAGTACACAAAGTTCGACCCGATCAGTACACAAAGTTCGACCCGATCAGCGACATCAGTGCTTTGATACTCGATAGCAGATATGTAAAACTCGGTCAACTTCTCCATTGGTAAAGTGACATGACCAATGACATAGCGTTTTATTTTCAAATGCTATTTTTCACTAGAAATCGACCAGGACCGAATTTAGGATGTCCAAACTTCAATCGAGGTCGTCACATACAGTCAAATGTACCACACACAGTCCACACTCGAACGTTAGATCAAAGGTTGCTCCACTTGGACAATGCGGAGGGACTATAAACCTTAGAATCACGCACAGGCACGCACCAGGTATAGACCGGGCGGCCCCGTGTATCGTTTTGTCTCTTCCTAGCACGTAAAAGAACCGTAGGAATCTATACTGAAAGGAAAAAGAAACGCATAATCAAAACATTGCCTATACTACACTATTATATACACCTAATTTGCACGTAATATTCCAGATATATCTCAACGTGTTTTGTACAAAGGGGCTACAACTAATTACAGAAAGGACAACTCTCTCATGTAGTAGACCTTTTAATCAAAGTATACTTGGTTACATGAAATTCATAAATGTTGAAGTTTATGGGGCGCCGTTTTACTATTTATTCAGTATTTTGTGATTTCTTGATATCAAAAAATCGAATTATTGAAATCACAAAATCGATTTATTGATATCAGAAAATCAACTTATTTCTTGATATCAAAAAATGCATTTCTTGATATCAAGAATTCGCAAGAATTCGATTTTTGATATCAAGAAATGATTTTCTGATATCACAAGATGTATTTCTTGATATCACAAAATACTGAATAAATAGTAAAACGGCGCCCCATAAACTTCAACATTTATGAATTTCATGTAACCAAGTATACTTGATATCAAAAAATCGAATTATTGATATCAGAAAATCAACTTATTTCTTGATATCAAAAAAATGCATTTCTTGATATCAAGAATTCGATTTTTTGATATCAAGAAATGATTTTCTGATATCACAAGATGTATTTATTGATATCACAAAATACTGAATAAATAGTAAAACGGCGCCCCATAAACTTCAACATTTATGAATTTCATGTACAAAAAATCGAATTATTGATATAAAAAAATCAGTCTAAATTTTGATATCAAGAAATCGAATTTTTGATATCAAGAAATGCATTTTTTGATATCAGAAAATCATTCTATTTCTTGATATCAAGAAATCGAATTAAAATTAAAATGATAGAATTGGAATTAATTATCGCGCCCCCATTTCGCTTTGCACTAGTGCGGAAAACAATTTGAAAACTGAAACCACGGGATCACATTCGCAGCATCTCGTACACTGCTTGACGGGATTGGCCGAGCGTTCACGATGGGGAGACATCATTGCAATCACGGTATTTCTTTTCCTTTCCTGATATCAAGAATTCGAATAGACTGATTTTTTGATATCAAGAAATACATTCTTTTATATCAAGAATTCGATTTCTTGATATCAAAAAATCAACTGATACATGATTTTTTGATATCACAAAATGCATTTCTTGATATCAAAAAATATAATTCTTGATATCAAAAAATCAGTATAATTCTTGATATCAAAAAGAAAGACATTTCTTGATATCAAAAATTCATTTCTTGATATCAAAAATAGATATTTTGATATAAAAAAATAAAATTCTTGATATCAATAATTCGATTTTTTAATATCAAGAAATGAATTCTTGATATCACAAAATACTGAATAAATAGTAAAACGGCGCCCCATAGAAGTTTCACTTGAAAAATCAAGCCATTTCTGTATTGTGTTGAATGTTAAGTGATTGCAACGCTTAAAGCCTACGTGTGCTCACCTGCTTGAGCCAAATGGGCATTCTGTCGATAATGAAACTTTAAAGGGGTAACCATTAGTGTGTTTGGTGCCGTTTAAACCTTCTTTCCGATAGGACAGGCCTAATGTCGCCCTGTACCATTGGATTAGCAGTAGCACATTAAACATAACATATATAACGGAAATACCCATTATGCATTTCTTTTTCTTTTCTGTATATATGGTAGTAAGAGTAGGGCATGTTCCCGGATTCCTATGTATCATTCACATCTTTCTGGGGCGGCTCAAAATAGCCTTTAATGTGTTGATGAGCCGTTAAACGATTCCATGTCTGTCTACGCAACCTTGACTAATAAGGCACAGGTAAAATACATGTTAACCTTTGAAATGCGCTCACCACATGCCTGCGTGCCCACCACATGCGTGCGCGCACACTAAATGAAGTTCAAGGTGGCCGCCTAACTGGCTAAGAATACATTTGAAATTAAATATTTGATCCTTTAGAAATCGTACTATGTCATGAGAGCTTGCAAATGGCAAAAAAAAATTGTTTTTGTTTGCATTTAGGCACAGTCCTTAAAGGGAAACACCCTTAAAGGGAAACACGACATTCTTTGATTATTTGTATTTAATTCGCGGCGTCCCTTTGTGTTTCTCCATATGACTGGCATATGTGCAAATTATTTGAATATTGCAAAAGCAAATTGTTTCCGAATATAAATAAGTGTTGAATATTTTGCACGAAAACTAAGACAGAGTGATGAAGACAAATCGAAAACGCCAAATATGTATTATCTTTTATTACATTTTAAATTTTGCCAACGCTAAATGATCATTGAAAAGATACACACAATTATACATTATATCTAACCGGAAGCGGGGAATAAAATATGACATTTAAGATTGAAAAAAAAATCTGCACTGAATCACTATGGAAAAGGCGTCCATTCTCATGTTTGTCACCAAGAAAGTGAAAAATCAGAAGTATTGTTAAATAAACAATTTATCTGGCTAAAATTATTCTTCATCGATTGTTTCATTTATTTAACTACCTTTGAAGAAAAATAATTTAATACTCATTCTGTCCGTTTCACTTTTTGAAGATTTTGAAGTTAGGTAGGCGAGCGGGCGTCTCCGTCTTTGGTTATGAACATCTCTGTAAAACGCCGCGGCATAGTATGTGTTTTGAGTCCTAGGTTCAATCTCACTAGAGTGGATGCAGTTTATGAGAATTCAATGCATAAAGTGTCTTTATTTGTGACAATCATATACTTAATTGGAGCCTATGGAAATTGAATTGGGTGTATCTTTCCTGGAAAGCTTGCTTATTTACTGTTAACATTCTACATGGCATTAGCTCAGGGTGATAAACTGAGGCCCGAGTAAGTTTTCTCTTTAAATAAGAATTGGTATAGTTAACAGTATCTAGGGTACAGCAGTACATACTACTTCAAACTTTTACTTTTACGAAGAAGAAAAAAGAATAAGCTGTACTAAATATGAAACGCTGTTGATAATTCATTGTTGAAGAAAAACACACCAAAGCACAACTAATAAAACTCCTGCTTTTATCTTTTAATATATCTATGTTAGTTTCATACAAACGCTGTATGGGAGGGCCTCTTCAACTAAAACAATATTGAATACCACCATTTTCTCATGCAATTGTATAACTAACGGTGATTTACATTTACCTGTATCAATAATGAACAATTAGCCGGGGATGTCCCTTTAAGTTGCAATGGGTGCGTTCATGGTTCTCCCGTTGGCAACCACGCCGGTTAACTTCCGGTTACCAATAGCCACCGACGGTAACATTTGGTAACAACGAGGCCATCGATACTACCTCAGGTGTACACAGTCGCGGGAAGATTGGGTTACCAACGTTCTACCATTCGGCGAACCAACGGCTAACGACGGTGACCGATGGTAACCGATGATTGGTTACCGAGAGTGCTTTCAGTAACCGATGGGAGAACCCTGAACGCACCCATTGGCTTTGTCGTATAGTTGGTGAGATTGCATTAAAAAAACAACATGGTTTAAGAACTATGTCGTCTATTCATGATTAATATAAGTTCGCATCAAACAACCACGTGCCACTCTTTTTAAGAAAGAAACGAATGACTCATCGTAAATGGGAATATATCCAAAGATACTTTGGAACGCGTGTCGGAAAAACATGATAAAACGTAAATGATATTGTAAATCAATTTAGCAATGAAAAGTTCTGACCAAAATGTTGAAAACAATGTAGTGGGTGACATTTATTTGTAGACTTGATCACCTCTTTCAAACATCTCGTGATTTACTGTCTTCAATATAAATCTAAATTCAAATTATTTTAAAAGTTCAATTCACACATTTAACATGGCAAGTAAGTTTTTGCATATATTGCATAATGGGAACAAATCAAGTTATTGATAGACAGAACTCCGTTTCATCTTTTATTTTCTACATTTAATTAAAGTGACACTCTTGGTTTTGTTTTTAAACTCGTGGCGTCCCGTTAGTTTTTCTACTAATTTTCACACTTTAAAATCATCATTAATAAATATTTGAATAGTTAAGCAAAGTATGCTTACATATTACTAATTGTTGAATATAGTACACCAATAGTATATTAGCTAAATGTGATGCTTGATAAATACTTACCGGTTGCATTGAGTCCGTTTAAAACTATTTAGATGTATTAAGTATGCCAAGGACTTCACGTGAGAATCATGGCTCTTATGGTGGTATGTACCTACCATAGACAGGTACATGTACCTACAATAGACAGGTACATTACAACATAAGAGCCATGTTTGTGACTCACGTCTATCCATGGACATATCACAGTTGCATAAGCTGAACGTTGATGTCATCTAAAATAAATGTACCGAAAACACTTTTATTGAAAAAAAGCCATATCATCTTATGACTTGCCTCCAGATTAATTTTTTTCAGCATAAATAAATATCTAGACTTTGACTGTGTTTAATGCTCTGCCAAATACAAGTGCCGAATGCGGTTAAGTTCAAATTTTGTACTAAAGTTCAATTAAAGAAACTATTCGTGTACACACTATAGAGATACAAAATGTCATCGTACTCAGTGCACTTACAGTGTACAGGTACGAGATATTTTAAGTTATATCTTCTGTTTTGTAATAGACAACTGTTTTGTAATAGACAAAGAACGATTCATTTTAGACCCAGTCTAGACAGAGGTAAGCCCTCCATTTAGACAAGTTACCTGGGAAATAAATCCTGGGGAATGGTGTTGTTTTTTTGTAATAATTGCTAAATAGATTCTTTATTTCCTCCAATGTACAGGAGAGCATATACATATAATTGTAACATATAATACAAATTCAAAATTTAACATTAGCGAACGTTAACATATATCTATAAATATAATGGATCAAGACTATATACATACATCAATACATGTTGATTACAGATTATTTTACAATTAGACTATAGATGAGTTCAGAATTTGAACTAAATACTATTTATATGAATCATATTTTGCTATGTATTACCATATGCATGACTCTTGCCGAAACGAAACACAAGAAGACAAAATGGTGCAATATACTCATAACCTTTATATTAACATGTATCATATTTATGACTCTTGCCGAAACGAAACTCAAGATGTAAAAATGGTACAGTTTACTCAGCTTAAATTAGTTTAACATGTATCATATGCATGACTCTTGCCGCTACGAAACTCAAGATGTAAAAATGGTACAGTTTACTCAGCTTAAATTAGTTCATGCCTACTCTCATAATTAATAATATAGACTTATTAAACATAGTAGGAACCACTATTGAAAATATTATTTCATTTTCTATAATAAAACACATAAAATCTGAAGTATTTATGTAGTAATGTATATCTACACAAAATAATTAAAGAATATTCCCAGCATTCAAAACGGAATGTTAAAATCCCTTTAACACTAGTTGAGTTTCTGGCCCTAAAATGTCCAAGTCCAAAAAGGGTCATACCTGCGGTATTTTTTTTTATATATATACTTCGTATGATGGAAAGTAACTAACTTTTGATGTTTTGTTGGAGAAGTGATAGACTAACAATCTAACAAGAAGCCAGAGACTGTGAAGTACAACTGTGAGAACATGACTAAATTGATCATCTCACTCACACATGTCAGCATATCATCAAGACAGAAGACAAAATCTAAAATGAGAATTTATACGAAACACTTTCAAAATGAAGTACCATACTTAATGAAAAGTTACGGGATCAAAATATAGAAAAAAATAAATGCCATATTTATAGTCTGTGAAAAGCGCACGCACTTGGGCCTACCCTAAGTGTCAGATGCGTTAATTCTTACGTCGAAACTATTAGTGCATCGAAGTTGTTTAATACATACATGCACACCAAGGGCCAACGTACATCCCCAAGCTATAAATATTTCTAGGGAGAGAGAAGTATTGTCATCGAGTGTTATGATTCAGTGGCCCGTGATTAGTGGACCCATGTTCACGCCCCACCGGCGCCCCTAAGTTACGTTGGAGTGTTCTAGGCCAATATACTGTCTATCGGACGGGGACGTTAACCGGACAGTCCAGTGTATCTGAGTATCCTCCGAGCACATTCGTTAGTAATAGTTGGACAGGTTCCTATATTCCTATGTATCCTTCCCCTTTCTCTGGGTTGAATTGGGTTTTACGGCTCACTAACACAAAAAGGTTATATAGCACCAGCAGGCATGAACATTCCAGACCCACGTTCCATTTACATCCAGATAAAAAGTATACAAAATCACGGTGCATGATCAAAACTAATTTTCACGGATAAAAGTCAATTCGACTCCTAATCGCTACTGATGGGCTCCTAATGTTCACTGCTGTTTTGGGATAACCGAGATAAGTCGTTTTTCTAGTGACCTTCTTTATTGTCGGATTATTTCCTAATTACGCTTTCTTTTGTAATTTTAATGGTTTCGCGGAACAGAATGATGCTATGTACAACCCTGTCTATGTGTAATGTTTGTGAAATCGACACAATTTAGTTTTTTTGTGCGATTCTGCTTGGGCAAAGGCGAGTATTGATCATTTGAACTGGGTTTTTTTCATTCGTTTATAGACGTTTTTAGATTTTATTTTGAGTTCATTTAATCGACTTTATTGTATTTAATGTTCCGTGTACTGAAAAATTCTTGCTGCATTGTAAAATCTTACAATTTACGCATTTGATCGAGACACCTAATCCTCCTGGATATGGACACTTAATTGGTTCAGTACTCGACCAAAGTACGATGCGTTTCTTTTTTTTCTTCTGATTACTTCATCAGATGGGTAAGAGTCTCAGAGCAAACATTATACAGAGGCGCCGGAAGGAGATAAACATTGGGGCGGTGGATGGTGATTGGTTTTTTATTTTAATGTGATTAACCGCAGATCTAATAACTTTATTCAGATAAGTATGTGGTTTAACATTCTTTATGTTAACATTTGTACAAATGATGAGACTCAAATAAACACTTCCAGTGTAAAAGCTGTCGCGTTGCCTACAAGTGACCGATACATTCTCAAAAAAATATAAGAATATCTACGCTTTAAAACATACTAAAACAACAAGTCAAACATCAAATTTCTGTATAGCGTATACTTCACTCTAAATTAAATCAGTTAACAAAAACGCCGGTAAGCTTGTAAACTTATAAAAAAAAAGCAGGTAATTACCGGCTCAAAGCCTGAGAAATGGCAGGCCTGTTAAATGATAAAGGGCTTTAAACAAACAAACATTTTGAATCAGATAATAATGTATGAGACGTAAACATATTAAAAAGGACTTTACGTATCGTTTAGTGCAGTGTGGCGGCTGTAAAAGTCTCCCCGTGCTACGAATCAGTAGTGTTATTTTTTTACTGGTCCTTTGGGATCAACGAGCCCAATATAGGTGGCTTTGAAGTAGAATACCGCTTAAGCCGGTGCTATGGGGCGTGAGAGGTGTTGCTTTTTACATTACTTCTCATGAACAGACTCAGTAAAACCGAGTCTGAACAGACTCAATAAAACCGAGTCTGCTGCTTTATTCTCTTAATTGTGTTTGTGGGTCCCAAAGCGGGATCACCTTTATCAGTATTTATTAAGTAACTTATATTAACTTAAATACATTTATTATATTATAAATGACTTTAGTTAGCACATACACAAGTTTTAACCTTGTTCTGTTTCAGATGATATCGTTTTTATTGCAATGACAAAAGCAGCTACTTATTAGGTGCCCTACTGGATAAAAAGTGAGGTTCCTTGTTGTCCGCGTAGATGTGCAAATTAGGTGACTGAAAATATTACGTACCTCTAAATGAACCGATATTTCATCATTATACAACCGTGAAACACTTTATGTTTACTTATATCGCAACTATGGATGCTAATGTATCTATCCTCGCGTACAAAGGCATACAAAATGGTATAAACTAGAAATTGTTATTGTCCATGGGACAAAAACGTATGGCTCACTAGCCCGAACAGGAATAATTGACGACTCTAGGTCCAACCGTCCTCTATTGATCTGAGATCGTTTTGATATTCAATATCCCTGTGACTGTATCTACTACCTGTATCAGTAAAGCCACATAAAAATGTGTGTGGTTCAGGTAACCCGACCGACCCTATTTTTTCAAGGGGCAGACCCTAAATCTTTTTATGCAAAAATTAAAAAATTTAAAAAAAATAAAAATTAAAAAAATAAAAAAAAAATAAAAAAAATATATATATTTTGAAAAAAATTAAAAAAACATTAAACAAAACAAAAAACAATAGGGGTCATCTACTGGTCATGACCAACCATCCTTCCAAGTTTGAGGACCCTAGGTCCAACCATTCTCTAGTTATTGATCGGACATCGTTTTGATAGTCAATGTCACCGCAACCTTGACCTTTGACCTAGTGACCCCAAAAATCAATAGGGGTCATCTACTTGTCATGACCAACCATCCTTCCAAGTTTGAGGACCCTAGGTCCAACCATTCTCTAGTTATTGATCGGACATCGTTTCGATAGTCAATGTCACCCCAACCTTGACCTTTGACCTAGTGACCCCAAAATCAATAGGGGTCATCTAATTGTCATGACCAACCATCCTTCCAAGTTTGAGGACCCTAGGTCCAACCATTCTCTAGTTATTGATCGGACATCGTTTTGATAGTCAATGTCACCCCAACCTTGACCTTTGACCTAGTGACCCCAAAATCAATAGGGGTCATCTACTTGTCATGACCAACCATCCTTCCAAGTTTAAGGACCCTAGGTCCAACCATTCTCTAGTTATTGATCGAACATCGTTTTGATAGTCAATGTCACCGCAACCTTGACCTTTGACCTAGTGACCCTAAAATCAATAGGGGTCATCTACTTGTCATGACCCACCATCCTTCCAAGTTTGAGGACCCTAGGTCCAACCATTCTTCAGTTATTGATCGGACATCGTTTGTGACACAGACATACAGACAGACCTACAGACAGAAAGCACAAAATCAATATGGCTCCCCTACCACACTTTGTGTGGGGAAGCCATAATAATATAAAAATGTTTGTTAATTATTGTCAATACTGAAATCCGTACAGCAGTGCACCATTTCAAATGCTTATTTTGCAAAAATGACATGCATTTCCTACTATATTTAGCTATAAAGTTAAATCTAGCATAAACTAGTGTTCCGTGGTAGTAAAAATGGACTGAACTTACGGTTCTGTTGCCGTTTTTTCCTCCGTTTAAAGCCACTCATCACCTTCCAGCTCCCTTTTATAACAAGAGGCCCAAGAGGGCCTGTGGACGCTCTACTGGCTAACATGGCTCTTATAACATCAATGAAGCGAGTGACTGCCATTTACGTTTTTTTGGAAGTTTCGGGCAAAAAACAACTTTTGAACTAAATCAAGGGTCATAACTAAAGAAAGAATCTGTTAAAGTTCGGTAAAGATCAGATGAAAAATGAAGGCCCTACCGTATTAACGAGGCAAAATATAGCATTTTTAACTAAATCAAGAGCCATAACTCCTCTGTTACTGGTCCGACTGGTCCAACATAGAGTCCGACTGGTCCAACATAGAGCTAAAAAAAAAAAAAAAAAAAAAAAAATATTTAAAAAAAAATTAAAAAATATTACAAATGAAAAACTTTAAAAAAAAAAATTGGTAACAATCGGATTAAAAATGAGGGCCCTCTCGTCTTAACGAGGCAAAACATAGCGTTTTGAACTAAATCAAAGGCCATAATTCCGCTGTTACTGGTCCCATATGTTTGGTTTTCGAACTTGTCCGAGCTTTCATTGATATTAACATTCTGATAAAGTTTGGTAAAGATCGGATGAACAATGAGGCCCCTATCGTCTTAACGAGGCCAAATATAGCATTTTTAACTAAATCAAGGGCCACAACTCCGCTGTTACTGGTCCGATATGGCTGGTTTTCGAACTTGTTCGAGCTTTAAACGACATTAACAATCTGATAAAGTTTGGTAAAGATCGGATGAACAATGAAGCCCTTATTGTCTTAACGAGGCAAAATATAGCATTTTTAACTAAATAAAGGGCCATAACTCCGCTGTTACTGTTCCGATATGGCTGGTTTTCGAACTTGTCCGAGCTTTCATTGATATTAACAATCTGATAAAGTCTGGTAGAGATCGGATGAACAATGAAGCCCCTATCGTCTTAACGAGGCAAAATATAGCATTTTTAACTAAATCAAGGGCCATAACTCCGCTATTACTAGTCCAATATGGCTGGTTTTCGAACTTGTCCGAGCTTTCATTGATATTAACAATGTGGTAAAGTTTGGTAAATATAGGATGAAAAACGAAGGCCCTATCATCTTAACGAGGCAAAATATAGCAATATAGCATTTTTAACTAAATCAAGGACCATAACCCTGGTGTTACTGGTCCGACCTGGCTGGTTTTCGAACTTGTCCGAGCTTTCATTGATATTAATCATGTGGTAAAGTTTGGTAAAGATAGGATGAAAAATGAAGGCCCTATCAGCTTGACGAGGCAAAATATAGCGAAATATAGCAATATAGCATTTTTAACTAAATCAAGGGCCACAACTCCGCGGTTACTTGGCCGATCTGGCTGGTTTTCGAACTCATCCGAGCTTTCATTGATATTAACAACCTGTTAAAGTTTGGAAAAGATTGAAACATGAAGGCCCTATCGTTTTAACGAGACAAACGTTAACAACGGACGACGGACGGACGACGGACAACTCGGCATCCCATAAGCTATGCTGGCCTTCGGCCAGTAGAGCTTAAAACGAGGTGCTTATCCATTCTTATTCAGGCAACGTATATTTTATCCGTGAAAATTAGTTTTGATCATGCACTGTGAAAATGGGCTTAGAACCTTCTCACCTGCAGAATTGCTGCACATTCTATAGTAAACACTTTGTTTTTATTTAGCCATGACCATTGTTTTCTGCCACCACTCAAGTAGCACCTGAAACAATACAGGGGTGATGATGATGATGATTATGATGATGATGATGATGACAAAGATGATGACGATGAAGACCTTTAAACAATACAGGGGTGATGATGATGATGATTATGATGATGATGATGAAGATGATGATGATGATTATGATGATGATGACAAAGATGATGACGATGAAGACCTTTAAACAATACAGGGGTGATGATGATGATGATGATGAAGATGATGATGATGATGACAAAGATGATGACGATGAAGACCTTTAAACAATACAGGGGTGATGATGATGATGGTGATGATGATGATGATGATGATGATGAAGAAGACCTTTAAAGGGACAAACCACAATCTTGAAGTTTTTATCGAGCATTAAAATCAGCTTCTCTACTACATTATCATTTTGATTTAAACTTGCTTGCATATAATTAAATAAAAGTTTCAGTTTTAATTTGTTCTTGTTTGTCCACCTTATGTTTGAATATATTATTGGTGCATTATAATCAACACTTATTAATATGCAAAAGCTATTTGCTTTATACTAGTCTTAAACTTGATATTAATGACTGAACTAATGCAAGTTATGAATAACAAGAGGTCAATGACCTTGAAGCTCTACTGATTGATTTTGATTTCAGGAAGTAGTCGCTACAGACTTGTTTTTTGAAAAATTATTTTTAGCCGTGGCATCCATCTTGAATTTCCGGCCGACCTGAAATTTTGCTAGGATCATTAGACATCAAGAGCAACATTCCTGTGAAGTTTCATGAAAATCCGTCAAGTAGTTTCACAGGAATAGTCGCTACAAGTTTTCATTATATAACTCTATGTAAACAAAGATGGCCGCTGACAGCCATGTTTAACGTCGAATCAAAATAATGTTTGACTCTGATAACCATCATGTCATGCTGATCATTTTACAAAAAGTCCCATATCAATATCACTTATAGTTTTCAAGACGTAGTCGCTACAAACTTCTTTTTTAAAAAATCTAATTTTAGCTGTGGCGGCCATCTTGAATTTCTGGCCGATCTGAAATTTTGCTAGGATCAATTAAACATTAAGAGCAACATTCCTGTAAAGTTTCATGAAAATCTGCCAAGTAGTTTCAAAGGATTAGTCGCTACAAGTTTTTACTATATAACTCTATGTAAACAAAGATGGCTGTTGGCAGCCATGTTTAACGTTGAATCAAAACAATTTTTGACAAGGACCAACATCATGTCATGCTGATCATTTTACAAAAAGTCCAATATCAATATCACTTATAGTTTTCAAGTAGTAGTCGCTACAAACTTGTATTTTGAAAATCTATTTTTAGCCATGGCAGCCATCTTGAATTTCCGGGCGACCTGAAATTTTGCTAGGATCAATTAGACATCAAGAGCAACATTCCTGTGAAGTTTCATGAAAATCCGTCAAGTAGTTTCAGAGGAGTAGTCGCTACAAGTTTTCATTATATAACTCTATGTAAACAAAGATGGCCACTGGCAGCCATGTTTAACGTCGAATCAAAATAATGTTTGACTCTTATAACCATCATGTCATGCTGATCATTTTAGAAAAAGTCCCATATCAATATCACCTACAGTTTTCAAGAAGTAGTTGCTACAAACTTGTATTTTGAAAATTTATTTTTAGCCGTGGCGGCCATCTTGAATTTCCGGCCGACCTGAAATTTTGCTAGGATCAATTAGACATCAAGAGCAACATTCCTGTGAAGTTTCATGAAAATCCGTCAAGTAGTTTCAGAGGGGTAGTTGCTACAAGTTTTCATTATATAACTCTATGTAAACAAAGATGGCCGCTGGCAGCCATGTTTAACGTCGAATCAAAACGATTTTCGACAAGGACCAACATCATGTCATGCTGATCATTTTAGAAAAAGTCCCATATCAATATCACTTATAGTTTTCATGAAGAAGTCGCTACAAACTTGTTTTTTAAAAACCTATTTTTAGATCTGGCGGCCATCTTGGATTTCACATCAACATGAATTTTTGCTAGGATCAACTAGACTTCATGGGCAACATTTCTGTAAAGTTTCATGAAAATCCATTTAGTAGTTACAGAGGAGAAGTCGCTACAAAAAAAAGTTTACAGACAGACGGACGGACGGACAGACGACGGACGCCGCACCACGGCATAAGCTCTGCTGATCTCTGATCAGTAGAGCTAAAAACAAACTGGACGCTCCAAGTTTTTACATCAAGATTGCCCAGTGTCAGTTTAAAAAACATGGCAAAATTGACACTGCCTGGATAAGCAGTGGCCCTATCCTTGCCCTGGAATCTGGACCCCATGTCCACCCCTCGTATGTCTACCCCTGGTTAAATCCGCTATTGACGTGCATGCCCTTCATTGTTACAAATGAAGTCAGGACATCATGTGAAATGTGAAATTATTCAAAACAACTGAAAGTACTTCATGTTCCGTAATTTATCATTTATTTGGTAACAACACATTTATTTATGGAAATATAAATTTGGATTCAAATGGTTTTTGAACTTTAACAACTGTTATACATACTCATGTCAAACCAGTACTTAACATGATAAAAATAGTAGATAAAAGTGACATTTGTAGCACAGCTAACAAATATATTAGTTAAAACATTCCAGCGTGTTGTGTTAAATATAATTAGCTTATCTATATATAAACATATAAGGAAAGAACTGAATATAAAATCAAAGCAATAAATACAAGCAGTGCAGGTTATATTAATTACAATATTAGCTCCTTTAACAACGAGAATGCATCAATCTGCATTAATCCAGAATACATCATATGTAAAGAAGTGCAGGGTATTAGTTATAATATGAAATCTTCAAACTTGGGAGTATACCGGACTTGAGATGTGCAGGTTAATTAATCAACTCATTTCAGCAAAGTTCAACACATATAATGGGAGTACAAGACTTCTAATATAAAATGTTACAAAATATTATGATAATCAGCGATTTATAATCACCATTAATATGCATGTTTTGAATTGAATTGAATTGGGGCTTTACGACGCACCAACACAAGAAAGGTTAGATGGTACCAAACAGGGATCATCCTCCATTTACATCTAGATAAAATATGGAGAATGGGCCTAGAACCTTCTAACCTGCAGAACTGCAGAGTTGCTGCAAATTCTATTGTAGACACTCCATTTACGATGGAGCCACGTTTCCACATTTGCATACGCAGTGTCATGATGAAGACCTTGAAGGAGCATGATATAAAAATGACAAAATGAACATGAAGGGGGATCCTACCCCTCTGTCTCTACCGGGATTTGCAGTGGTTGTATTCTACCCCGGCAACCACACGGGGATTGAAATACTGAGTTATTTGATAAACTTTTAAATGATCATGCACCTTCTGCTTGCAGGATTTGAACCACTGAGAGACAGAACTCTGCTCTGTTTTAAATTAATTGGAACATAAATTCAGAGCCACTGAAGAGTTTGTCAATATAACCATATAGGCAGTGTATGGTTCAACCAGTTAAAGAGAATAAATGAGAGACAGTAAGCCGTTATTATTTAGAAGAAGTTATCTCGCAGGTAGTTATCTAGATGCTATTATTTAGTAGTAATCACAGGAAGTTACCTAGATGCTATTATTTAGTAGTAATCACAGGTAGTTACCTAGATGGTATTATTTAGTAGTATTCACAGGAAGTTACCTAGATGCTATTATTTAGTAGTAATCACAGATAGTTACCTAGATGCTATTATTTAGCAGTAATCACAGGAAGTTACCTAGATGCTATTATTTAGTAGTAATCACAGGTAGTTATGTAGATGCTATTATTTAGTAGCAATCACAGGTAGTTATCTAGATGCTATTATTTAGTAGTAATCACAGGAAGTTATCTACAGATGTATAAAAGGCAAATTGTCTGCAACTGGAAGAGTATGGATGGCATAATTGAATTGAATTATACATCAACACAAAAAGGTTATATGGCGCCAACAAGAATAAACATGCCAGGCCCACTCTCCATTTACATCAAAACAAGATTATGCAGAACAGATGGCAGACCTTGATAACATCCTCCGAATACACAGCTTTAAAGGCTCTTAGAACTGTTCATGGAATTAATATACGGTCATCTGTACATAGATTTTGAATAATGCAATGATATACATTTAAAGTGAAGTAATGAAAAGAGTCATTTAAATGAATTGAATTGGGGTTTTAAGGCGCACCAACACATGAAAAGGTTATATGGCGCCTAAAAGGCATGAACATGCCAGGCTCATCTTCCATGTACATCGAGATAAAATATGGAAAATGGGCCTAGAACCTTCTCACCCTGAACTGCAGAGTTGCTGCAAATTCTATCGTAGAAACTCCATTTACGCTGGAGCCACGTTATTGTTTTTCTGCCACTGCTCTTTGATGCGAGCGAGATAGCACCTGAAACAATGCAGGGATCATGATGAAGACCTTTAATGAACATGAACAAAAAATGATAAAATGAAATTGAATTTGGGGGGATTTTACCCCTCTGCCTACCCCTCCAAAGGGATCTGCAGTGGCCGTATTCCGTATTGACCAAATCTTTACAAATAAATCTCTACAAAAAAATATGTTATTACGAATTAAATTAATGCTTCATCAGATTAAACTTCTGCAAACTCATTTTGGGTGAAAGATTGCCATGTGTCCCTTAAAAGACAAAACAATTAAATGCTTAGGCACTTTTAAGTTGAAACTGTAATTGCACTAAATAACAGACAGAACGAATTGTTTGGATTGTGCAATCCCTCCAAATTCAAAATGTAGTCTTATTTAAACACCAAGTGACCAATAAACCTCCAATTAAATCTGGAGGTGTGGAAATGACAGATAAAGGCCAGCAAAGTTTCCTAATACAGACTATAGGTAGTTAAAGTGTAACGCTACAATAAATAGTATGCACTTCCGATGAACCCCAATAATAGACACATTTTATCAGTTTTAAGAGGTAGTCTACATGTACTTTAACATAGTTACCTGTACTTTTCTGTGAATACCATTTAATGGGTTATCAGAGGTATTTTAAGCTGTCCAAACTGTATATCTATATGGTGTCAATGAACTGACTGCATGATGTGAATTTATTAATCTACAATATCTTGTGAGTTTTATGACGTAAGTGGTAGTATGTGCGGTGAGTGCTCCCATATTGTAACATGCTTACTCATGTTCTGGTTGACAGTATTTAGAACTCCTTAGAAAAGTGATTTACTAATGAATGTGGTGATTTAAAAGAAATAAATCACCTTTTTAAGTGATTTGTTCTAAGCCTTTCTATTTCCCACAGGAAATAAGACCGTCTAAAGGACCTAGAGGAATAGGAAGAGGAACAGGGAGTTTATACATAATCATTTTATTACCATATATATTGGGACAGTAACCTCGGAGGGGGATAAGATAAAGGATGAAATTTCCTATCATATATACTTATATACTATATATATGCAACGTCATTAATTGTTAGAAGGCAAAGCTTGAGACTTGAAAAGTACACAGGGTTACTGTAAAACGCAGCACTTTCATAAGCACAGTTTCTACTAATACATGGTATTAGACACTAGAAACTACTTGCGACTTTGAAACCACTCGTTTGATTAAACACCCGTAGAACACAATGTAACATTCCTTTATCACTTGTAACCTGAACAGAAAAAGCAAAAATAGTACAACGGCATCAAACACAAAAGCAATGTAACTACGACAATAAATTAAATAACAAAAACATAAAATGACGCTATAATATATACTACTAATAAATGATATCAACATGATATTCATATATATGAAGACTGGTTAAGACAAAAATATTTTACTGAACAAAGGCTAATAATAAAGAAAGCAGCTAAATCATTAAACAAGTGTGTTCTTCCACATCACACACCAGATTATTATTTCAGACTGCGGAAGACAGTAATACAGGGAACTCTTGCAAATTATACGAGAAACTATATTCTTAGTTCCAACTGAAATCTAGTAAGCAGTCAAATACTAAAATAACAGAATTATGTATTACAAGAGTAGCGTTTTCTGGAAGCCTGTATCACCTCAAATGGACATGCCATAATTTGCGGGATCTCGCAAGAGGCGTTAGCCTCGAGTGTGATCCCACAGAAATAGCATATCCACAAGAGGCTATACAAGCTAGCAATGATCTTTTTATTCTAGGCTCACATTAACCATTCGCCAAATCGCCATAGGCAAAAAGTAACCCAACTTTGTCTAAAAAATCTCGCAAAATCCCAAATTCAAATACACAAATTCTTGAACTGTTTATAAGCCAATATCCCGCTGGGTGTTATAAGCTAATTAGCGACAATCTATTTGGACCGATAACTAATTATCGCTGTGTTTATTGAAAACCGCTGTCAAATTGTCGTGTGTGCGATAGACGCAGCCCACTTTTCCGCCTCTCGATGTCATTCAACTAGTTTGTGTCCCTGTATTATCCATATATTTAATTGCATTATCGAGCCGGGTAAACATCAAATAACGTGGCGCCCTCTAGCGGCCAAAAGGGCTGATCAAAACATAACATTTGACAATGTTTGTTTAAGAATTAATAAGCCAGTGATGCTCTGATACACAATGTAGCGTAACTTGAACTGGAACAATGGCAAGTGTGAACGTGTTTGATCGGCTGTCTGTAAATTGGGAATCAACATGAACATGAAACACCTTTTGTATTATACAAACGGTGGGATTACTCAAAATACTGGTACAATTGTAGAATGAAGTGGCTTTTATTACTTATTCTATGCATGATAGTCGTGGTGTACATGTATGTAGCATTTCTGAATTTTGTTTCACAATGCAACGCGATTTTTCTAGCTTCTTTGGAACCCCTGTTAGATGAACTTGTTTTATGTGCCTCAGCTTAGCCTTACATTTTTGTCTGTGTTATATATTGTTATTTATTTTATTTCTATGAATGTTAGCATATTGAAATGCATTTAAAAAAAAAATAATGGTCTAATAAATGGTGACAAGAGAGTCTGTCTTTTTATATTTCCTTACTACATACATGCCAGGGGCGTAGCTAGCCCTCTATTCATGTGGATTCATAATTGTGCTAGAGGGGTATGGGGGTGCATGCCAAAAACAATGGTGCAATCTGGTGCATTCTGGGCGTTCTGAGGTGCTTTTGTCAGAATCATGTGGATTCAGCCGCGTCTCGCGTATAGGCAGCTATGCGCCTGCATGCATTCATTCTGACCTTTTTAAAATGTCAGTCTTGAAAAAATTTAAAAATTAAGTTACATTATATTGATACAATTTTTAAAAAGTTTTGAATATTATACAACTCAACTTTTAATTATAAGCACTAAAGCAGAATGCAGCATGCATATGGTATGGAAATATTGATACACTATAGGTTAAAAGGCATACTCTTTTTAACTTACAATTGATGTGTACGCAAACGTGAGGTTTTAGCGTCTTAAATTAAAGTTCCAAAATATCTCGGCAAAAGTCTGGCTAAAGACATTCTAATCTGGCTAAAGGAATTTTTAGGGCTTTAGCCAGATTTGGCTAAAGGGTTTAAAATCCTAGCGCTAGCCTAGTTATTATTCACCTTCATCAGACAAATATAGCACAGTCAGCTAACTTATTATACGAAAGTAAGCTACAAAGTCACAAGACATCATGACCTATTTTTAGTAAGATAGCGATACATAATCAGAAAACATCTATTAGCAGTAAATCTTTTTGTATATGATTGTCAGAAAATGACAGTACTTGGTATATATTATTGATAGGCATAAATTAATAAAATAAATATTAATACAACATGAATATGAAATTGTATATTTAAATGATGCCCTGAAAGCATATTTTGCATTGTTAATTGAACTGAATTGGGGTTTTAAGGCGCACCAACACATGAAAAGTTATATGGCGCCTAACAAGAATGAACATGCCAGGCTCATCCTCCATGTACATCGAGATAAAATACGGAGAACGGGCCTAGAACCTTCTCACCCTGAATTGCAGAGTTGCTGCAAATTCTACTGTAGACACTCAATTTACGCTGGAGCCACGTTATAGTTTTTCTGCCACTGCTCTAGTGATATGAGCGAGATGGTACCTGAAACAATGCAGGGGTCATGATGAAGACCTTTTAATGAACATGAACAAAAAATGATAAAATGAACATGAATTTGAAGGGTTCTACCACTCTGCCTTCCCCTCCAAAGGGATCTGCAGTGGGCATTGTTAAGTTGTCTGTTCTATGACTCAAATAACCAAGCACACCCTCATGATAGACAGTACCATACATTATATACAGAATCTTACATGTTATCCTTCGTTATTGAATTAATTAAACAAATTGGAAAAAAATATATAAAACAAGGGCTTGACAAGCACCATATCAGATTGCATTTTTGCCGAGTTTAATAAATTCAATAATGAAGTAGAGCGAATGAGAGATTCTATTTATCACATAACGCCAGAAAACATGCCTCAACTCGACATCACTGATGTTAACAATGACATAACATTAAAATATAGAACCGTGTTCTAAGTTCTAACACTGCCAAACATTATGTTATTGGTAAAACAATTGACTACATGATAAAAGTATTGCAACATGTATAATAGTAAAATACTCTTAGCACATAAAGGCACTTTCTGGTACTAAATATCAGGAACATGAAATATTTATAAAATAATGATGAGAAAATAAATATTATAGTAATGAGATTTGACATAATATCAAAGGGTAGGACACACCATCAAGAAGCAAGCGCCTACATGACTAGGCACACCACAATCTTAGTCGGTAGAAGCTTGGTTTTGGGTACACTTGAACTGAATCGGTAAAGGTCAATCAGTAAATAACCCACTGACTGATTTATCAGGCCTACTTTAAATACAAGCAAGATACTGTTACATTCTCTGACTTAAATATTAAGATGTTGAACCTACGTGCTTAGGGAACGAGAAAAATGTAAGCCATTTCTTCAACGGACACACAACAATCTTTAAGAGTTTAAGCATCAAAATTAGCACCTAAAATTTACAAATCTAGTATCACTATGTGAACCTGATTTCATCATACTTAAATAGAAGGTAATACAAAATGTGTCTTTTTTTTATTATTTCCTTGGTTATTCTACCATATGTTTACTGAACAATAATTTAAAGGGGATGTTGCACCATTCTGGAACTAGTTTCATTTAAAAGGGCTTTAAAACCGTGGAAAAAGCTGAAAAAATTATCAAAATATCTTACAAAATATAGGAGATACGACCTTTTGAAAATGTGCAAAAAGACTCCAATGGAATTGAATTGAATTGGGGTTTTAAGGCGCACCAACACATTACAGGTTATATGGCGCCTAACAGGCATGAACATGCCAGGCTCATCTTCCATGTACATCGAGATAAAATATGGAAAATGGGCCTAGAACCTTCTCACCCTGAACTGCAGAGTTGCTGCAAATTCTATCGTAAAAACTCCATTTACGCTGGAGCCACGTTTATTGTTTTTCTGCCACTGCTCTTAGTGATGTGAGCGAGATGGCACCTGAAACAATGCAGGGGTCATGATGAAGACCTTTAATGAGCATGAACAAAAAATGACAAAATGAATATGAATGTGGGGGGTCCTACCCCTCTGCATGTGACGGTGTGTTTGCAGTGGTTGTATTCTACCCCGGCAATGATGTCATCATTCAAAGATGGCTGACTCCAATGGAGGCAGCCATCTTTGAATGATGACATCATCGCGCCTTTTTTCATATATGGAAAATAGATAATAATTTAAAGTAAATAAATGTATTAAATTATAAATACAAAGTAAAATATGTATACTGTATATGTATGCTCTTGTTACGATTTACATGTATTTGCACTGATATTCTTTGTTTTAAATGATATTTATCAATATGCAGTAAATGGTAAAAAGGCGCGATGATGTCATCAATCCAAGATGGCTGCCTCCGTTTGAGAGAATTTGTGAAATTTTTTAAAAGATCATATCTCCTGTATTTTTTATGACATTTTGGTAATTCTTTCAGCTTTTTTCATGGTGTTTAAAGCCCTTTTAAATGAAGCTAGTTCCGGAATAGTGCAACAACCACTTTACTATCCAAATACATTTTTCTTTGGACTATTAAAATAATTATTATATTGATTTTAAAAATATGCAAATACGGGACCTGCGAATTAAATAAAAATTAAGATTGCCGTGTTGCCTTTTAAAAGAAAACACAATTAATTGTAAAAAAATATAGCAAAAAGGAACATACTTGTAAATATTACAGCACTATAAACAGATTGTATTTGATAAATAGATATTATATTATATTGTATTGGTGTTTTTGCGTAATTTTCAACACATGTAAGGTAATATATGACGGTCATTTTTTGACAGCCACAGTTCCGATAAAACACTTACACCTCGGGTTGGAATTCCCGATCTTCACCGGATACAATAAGATTCTTATAATGAAAACTAAAGGTTTATTATATGCAAGCAGGTTTAAATTCAGAATATTACTGGATAAATAAAGCGAAACACAAATTTTGATGCTTGTAGACACTTCAAGATGGCCGTGTGTCTTTTTAACCCGTAACCCGCTAAGCACGACTATAATAGCCTTTGCGTCCATTGTAAACCCAGATGTCAGGCTACTGATCAGTCATTTTCCCAAAAACACCCCTTTGTCAAATAAATAGAATGGCCCTAATTCAAAGAAAGAACAGTCCATTATATATATGTAGCGGGTTAAGGGTTAATGAAGGTTTGATTGTAGTACCTCCTTATTCTAGTGAACAACATATTATTACACATGATGTCAAGATATGATAAAAGAATCTGTCATTTGTGCTTGTTTCATATGCCAGAAGAAATATATGACTCGGGATAATCAAAAGTTATCTAAAAAAATAAATATAATATTATTACAATGTTAATCATATTAATTTATAATTGTTTACAGCTTGTCAAGAGGTATCATCCTTATGTTTGTGTTCTTTTATCATAATTTCTGACCTCTGACCAACAAACTCTTCCAAGTCAGATTCCAAGTGTGGGGTGGGCCGCACCCTGTTTTCTACTACACTTTTATCTAATGGTGAACCAAACGACGAACTACGAGGAGGACGGTTAAAACCCTCCGAGTTTATGTCTCCTGAACTTTTACTAAGTCTTGACGACACACTTGTCAAGTTTGATGACATGCTCGGTAGGTCAATCTCTCCATCAGCGAAAGCATAAATCTCTTCGAAGCGCATCGTGTTATTCTCGTCTCGATAGTGGTACGCCATTATTGACTCCATTTGGTTGGATATATGCAAACACTGCTCAAATGTGTCGTACAGTTCACTGCAATTCTCAACACTGCTCGACCTTCGTGATTTTGCATGGTGTTGGTTGCACACGCTTACGCTATTGCTACCCCTTCTCTGATGCTCTTCACAACAAAGACTGAAGGCTTCCAAATGATCATGTATATTTTCTGCAATTGAATGTTGCGAGCCGGACATGTCTGAATCGAGGTTGACGGCAAATTTTAAGTTGAGGTTTCTGATATTGGGTGGCACCTGGGCTGACAAGGAATGGTCATCACTACTCGAGGGGTAGATGTCATGGTCTATCTCACCATAGTTCACCTCAGTTATAGCCAGCTGACACGAAAATCTGTGAAAAGATCAACATTATGGTTTAAAGAAAGTAATCGAGGTTCTCTTAAAAGCAAAATGAATTACATGTAAACAGAAAATGGAAATGACATGTCCTTCAAAAATGTTAATAGTTAGGTCATAGTACAGCTCAGTAATAGCCAGCTGACACTAAAATCTGGAATAAACAAGAGGTCAATGACCTTGAAGCTCTACTGATTGATTTTGATTTCAGGAAGTAGTCGCTACAGACTTGTTTTTTGAAAATCTATTTTTAACCGTGGCGGCCATCTTGAATTTCCGGCCGACCTGAAATTTTGCTAGGATCAATTAGACATTAAGAGCAACATTCCTGTGAAGTTTCATGAAAATCCGTCAAGTAGTTTCAGAGGAGTAGTCGCTACAAGTTTTCATTATATAACTCTATGTAAACAAAGATGGCCGCTCAGCCATGTTTAACGTCAAATCAAAACGATTTTCGACAAGGACCAACATCATGTCATACTGATCATTTTAGAAAAAGTCCCATATCAATATCTCTTATTGTTTTGAAGAAGTAGTCGCTACAAACTTATTTATTTTAAATCTATTTTTAGCTGTAGCGGCCATCTTGAATTTCCGGCCGACCTGAAATTTTTCTAGGATCAACAAGACATCAAGAGTAACATTCCTGTGAAGTTTCAATAACATCCGTCAAGTAGTTTCAGAGGAGTAGTCGCTACAAGTTTTTACTATATAACTCTATGTAACCAAAGATGGCCACTGGCAGCCATGTTTAACGTCGAATCAAAATAATTGTCCACAAGGATCAACATCATGTCATGCTGATCATTTTAGAAAAAGTCCCATATCAATATCACTTATAGTTTTCAAGAAGTAGTCGCTACAAACTTATTTTTAGCTGTGACGGCCATCTTGAATTTCCGGCCGACCTGAAATTTTTCTAGGATCAATTAGACATCAAGAGCAACATTCCTGTAAAGTTTCATGACAATCCGCCAAGTAGTTTCAGAGGAGTAGTCGCTACAAGTTTTTACTATATAACTCTATGTAAACAAAGATGGCCGCTGGCAGCCATGTTTAAAGTTGAATCAAAACGATTTTTGACAAGGATCAACATCATGTCATGCTGATCATTTTAGAAAAAGTCCCATATCAATATCACTTATAGTTTTCAAGAAGTAGTCGCTACAAACTTGTATTTTAAAACTCTATTTTTAGCTTTGGTGGCCATCTTGGATTTCACATCAACATGAATTTTTGCTAGGATCAACTAGACTTTATGGGCAACATTTCTGTAAAGTTTCATGAATATCCATCCAGTAGTTTCAGAGGAGTTGTCGCTACAAATAAAAGTTTACGGACAGATGGACAGACGGACGGCCGGACGACGGACGCCGCACCACGGCATAAGCTCTGCTGATCTCTGATTCTGCTGATCTCTGATCAGTCGAGCTAAAAACAAGAGGTCAATGACCTTGAAGCTCTACTGATTGATTTTGATTTCAGGAAGTAGTCGCTACAAACTTGTTTTTTGAAAAATTATTTTTAGCCGTGGCAGCCATCTTGAATTTCCGGCCGACCTGAAATTTTGCTAGGATCAATTAGACATCAAGAGCAACATTCCTGTGAAGTGAATGAAAATCCGTCAAGTAGTTTCAGAGGAGTAGTCGCTACAAGTTTTCATTATATAATTCTATGTAAACAAAGATGGCCGCTGACAGCCATGTTTAACATCGAATCAAAATGATTTTTGACAAGGACCAACATCATGTAATGCTGATCATTTTAGAAAAAGTCCCATATCAATATCACTTATAGTTTTCAAGAAGTAGTCGCTACAAACTTGCATTTTGAAAATCTATTTTTAGCCATGGCGGCCATCTTGAATTTCCGGCTGACCTTAAATTTTGCTAGGATCAATTAGACATCAAGAGCAACATTTCTGTGAAGTTTCATGAAAATCCGTCAAGTAGTATCAGAGGAGTAGTCGCTACAAGTTTTCATTATATAACTCTATGTAAACAAAGAAGGCCACTGGCAGCCATGTTTAATGTCGAATCAAAATAATGTTCGACTCGGATAACCATCATGTCATGCTGATCATTTTAGAAAAAGTCCCATATCAATATCACTTATAGTTTTCAAGAAGTAGTCGCTACAAACTTGTATTTTGAAAATCTATTTTTAGCCATGGTGGCCATCTTGAATTTCCGGCCGACCTGAAATTTTGCTAGGATCAATTAGTTATCAAGAGCAACATTTCTGTGAAGTTTCATGAAAATCCGTCAAGTAGTTTCAGAGGAGTAGTCGCTACAAGTTTTCATTATATAACTCCATGTAAACAAAGATGGCCACTGGCAGCCATGTTTAATGTCGAATCAAAATAATGTTCGACTCGGATAACCATCATGTCATGCTGATCATTTTAGAAAAAGTCCCATATCAATATCACTTATAGTTTACAAGAAGTAGTCGCTACAAACTTATTTTTTAAAAATCTATTTTTAACTGTGGCAGCCATCTTGAATTTCTGGCCGATCTGAAATTTTGCTAGGATCAATTAGACATTAAGAGCAACATTCCTGTGAAGTTTCATGAAAATCCGCCAAGTTGTTTCAGAGGAGTAGTCGCTACAAGTTTTTACTATATAACTCTATGTAAACAAAGATGGCCGCTGGCAGCCACGTTTAACGTCGAATCAAAACGATTTTTGATAAGGACCAACATCATGTCATGCTGATCATTTTAGAAAAAGTCCCATATCAATATCACTTATAGTTTTCAAGAAGTAGTCGCTACAAACTTGTATTTTGAAAAATTATTTTTAGCCGTGGCGGCCATCTTGAATTTCAGGCCGACCTGAAATTTTGCTAGGATCAATTAGACATCAAGAGCAACATTCCTGTGAAGTTTCATGAAAATCCGTCAAGTAGTTTCAGAGGAGTAGTCGCTACAAGTTTTCATTATATAACTCTATGTAAACAAAGATGGCCGCTGGCAGCCATGTTTAACGTCAAATCAAAACAATTTTCGACAAGGACCAACATCATGTCATGCTGATCATTTTAGAAAAAGTCCCATATCAATATCACTTATAGTTTTCAAGAAGTATTCGCTACAAACTTGTATTTAAAAAATCTATTTTTAGCTTTGGCGGCCATCTTGGATTTCTGTAAAGTTTTATGAATATCCATCCAGTAGTTTCAGAGGAGTAGTCGCTACAAATAAAAGTTAACGGACAGACGGACAGACGGACAGACAGACGGACAGACAGACGGACGGACGGACGGACGACGGACGCCGCACCACGGCATAAGCTCTGCTGATCTCTGATCAGTAGAGCTAATAAAAAAATTGGAATTTGCCAAAAAAGCAAAAAGGGTATGAATAGAAATGTCCTCCAAAAATGTCGAAAAAGAAGTCATTTTTAAGGGACACACGGCAATCTTGATTTTGAATTTGTCCATATAAATTTAATTGATCGAGCACCAGTCAGTTAACAGTGAATATGTTTCTTAATAAGTAGTACCAGTAAACGGGCCCATTCACAATCTGAAACGGAACTTCACAATTTCTGCTTGTGGAGTCAATAAACGGACCCTTCACAAATGGAAATAGTGTTTTTTTCACAAATGAAAGAATAAAACTCACAAATGGAGTTTTACTGAGACAGGTAAATCCTTTTTCATATTTGGCACAAATGTTTGTCTATTTTGCAAGCGTCAGTGCAAGTTTTACCCATAACGCTGGAGCAATTTATGGTGATAAGAGTTTTGAGTACAAATATGTCCAGCCGTCACCATGTTCAAAATGTGCAATTTCAAGGTCACACTTTTAAAGAAAATAATGCCAATTTTTCACAATTTACCTGGTACCGAACACATTCACGAAATGGGAGGAAAAAAATGCTGGTTAAGCCGTTTTTCTGACTGACTACAGCTTTTCATAACCAAGTTTACTTACTCCTTTGATATTTTTAGTAATTAATAATGAAATTAGTTATAAATTTGCATCAAGGAATCATATACTCTAAATCGGTATCACAAATTATAACTCAAACAAGAGGCCCACGAGGACCTGTACTGGCTATATGGTGTCCATGGTGGTGTGGGAAGGGTGGTGGTGGGGATAGAAGGATTGTGTGTCAGATATGGCAGTATCAAACTAGTTTTTTTATAAAGTGTCTTCAATTACCAAGACTGACTCAAGTTTGGCTAGCTTTAAAACAAATCAAACTTTCGTTAATATAAACATTCAAAACAAGTTTGACATGTGACCCAGGGGCGGGTTTGAAAAATGAAGGCCCTATCGTCTTAACGAGGCAAAATATAGCATTTTTAACTAAATCAAGGGCCGTAACTCCAGTGTAAATGGTCCAATCTGGCTGGTTTTTTAACGTGTCCGAGCTTTCGTTGATATTAACAATCTGATCAAGTTTGATAAAGATCGGATGAAAAATGAATGCCCTATCATCTTGAGGCAAAATGTAATTTTTTTTAACTAAATCAAGGGCCATAACTCTGTTGTTACTGGTCCGATCTGACTGGTTTCGAAATTGTCCAAGCTTTCATTAATATTAACAATCTGGTAAAGTTTGGTAGACATCAGATGAAAAATGAAGGCCCTATCCTCTTAACGAGGCAAAATATAACATTTTTTAACTAATCAAGGGCCACAACTCCGCTGTTCCTGGACCGATCTGGCTGGTTTTCGAACTTGTCCGAGATTTCATTAATATTAACAACCTGGTAAAGTTTGGTTAAGATGGGATGAAGAATGATGCCCCTATCGTCTTAACGAGGCAAAAATTATAGCATTTTTAACTAAATCAAGGGCCATAACTCTGCTGTTACTGGTCCGATCTGGCAGGTTTTCGAACTTGTATGAGCTTTCATTGATATTAACAATCTGGTAAGATTGGTAAAGATCGGATTAGAAATGAAGCCCTATCGTCTTAACGAGGCAAAATATAGCATTTTTAACTAAATCAAGGGCCATAACTCCACTGTCACTGTTCCGATCTGGCTGGTTTTTTAACTTGTTCGAGGTTTCATTGATATTAACAGTCTGTTAAAGTTTGGTAAAGATTGGATGAAAAATGAAGGCCCTATCGTCTTAACGAGGCAAAATATAGCATTTTTAAATATATCAAGTGCCATAACTCCGCTGTAACTGGTCTAATTTGGCTGGCTTTCGAACTTGTCCGAGCTTTCATTGATATTAACAACCTAGTAAAGTTTAGTAAAGATCGGATGAAAAATGAAGACGCTATCGTCTAAACGAGGTAAAAGTTAACAGACGACGGATGGACAACGGACAACACACCATCCCATAAGCTCTGCTAGTCAGTAGAGCATAAGCTCTGCTAGTCAGTAGAGCCAAAAAGAGGCTAACACAGGTGTAATATATCTAATACAGAAACTATTTTTAATTAATCATCGGTTGGTTAGAAATTATGACAATCGATCATTATTTTTCAACCCATTCCCAACACTACTTTTTGGCACTGGAAACACAATGATAATTACCTGGCGGTATATCTGCGACGCTGGTGATGTATATTGGTGACAAGATAGCGTAACAGGTCGGCAGTCTCCTGGTACATGAGCTGCATATCATGTGGTAGGTAGGGCAGGTACTGCAGAAATCTGGAATGGTCGAACATGTATGTTAAAACAACATACTGCACATATGGTGAAGATTACTAGCAGTAGCTTGCCACTGAAGACATCATATAAGATCTTAACAGTATAATTTGAATGGTGTTTTACATCATTTTTAGCACATGTATGTTAGGCCACATATGATGGTCAAATTGTTTGTGGTAGAGGCAGACCAACAACCACTACTATATACGTTCTGCCCTCCATAATAACCAACCCTTTAAAGTCGAGCTCCCAGTGGGAACTGCAGCAGTGAGAGGCGAGAACGTTATAAATGCAGCATCTAAGTGTAGGGCCATCATAAATTGTTATCTTCGATAAATGAAAGATCATCTCCACAATATTAACCAATTACAGTAACTCCTTTATTACTGCTACACACAATGTGTGAAACAACACTGACATGTGAAACAACACAACGTGTGAAACAACACTGACATGTGAAACAACACGTGTGAATCAAATATGATGTGTAAAACAACACTGACAAGTGAATCAAAGCTGATGTGTAAAACACAAACGCGTGAAATAATGTGACGTGTAAAACAACACTGACGCGTGAAACAAAACTGACATGTAAAACAACACAGGCGCGTGAAATAATGTTAGGTGTAAAATGACATGGGACGTGTGAAATAACACGACGTGTAAAATAACACTGATGTGTGAAATAACATGACGTGTAGAACAACACTATGCGAAATAACATGATGTGCAAAAACAACACTGATGTGTGAAATAACATGACGTGTAAAACAACAATGACATGTGAAATAACTAATGAGGCCTACCTGACAGCAAATGTGTAACCTATATCCACTGGTAGAAACCAGGGCGTAGCTAGGAACGACATGAGGCGAAGTGCTCTGTGCCGGTAGATGTAGGCCTTCACTCCCTTGTTCACACTGTCACATGCCTCCTGCAGAGCTGTAATGAATGATATCTATCATTTAATAAGGTCTTACCTTTCTCTAGAATAGCAGAGAAAAAATGTATGAGCCTTATAGCATCAAATGAATAAAAATTTAAGATTATGCATCAAACAATAGGTTTTTGATAGCTAGATCAACATTCCTGTGAAGTTTCATGAACAACTGTCGAGTAGTTTCAGAGGAGTATTCGCTACAAGTTTTTACTATATATGTAAACAAAGATGGCCGCGGCAGCCATGGTTAATGTTGAATCAAAATAATTTTCAACAAGGATCAACTTCATGTCATGCTGATCACTTAAGTCCCATATCAATATCACTTATAGTTTTCAGGAAGTAGTCGCTTCAAATTTATTTATTTTTAAATCTATTTTTAGCCATGGTGGCCATCTTGAATTGCTAGCCGGCCTGAAATTTTGCTAGGATCAACTAGACATCCAGAGCAACATTCCTGTGAAGTTTCATGAAAATCTGTCATGTACTTTCAGAGTAGTGGCTACAAGTTTTTATTATATAACTTTATGTAAACAAAGATGGCCGATGGCAGCCATGCTTAACGTTGAATCTAAACGATTTTCAACAAGGACCAACATCATGTCATGCTGATCATTTTAGAAAAAGACTGTCCCATATCAATATCACTTATAGTTTTCAACTAGTTGGGTGTTCCGCGGAACATGTGTGTCGCCTGTCGGTGCTTTGTCAGTATAACAAGGTTTTTAGGACCCAGATAAATGACCTTGACAAACTGGCCTGAGTAAATTTTCATGAAGAGCACAATGAGTATTTAACCCATATAATGACCTTCAGTGTGACCTTGACCTTTATATTTTAGTATGGCCATATGGATGCTGTCATGACAAGTATATATTGAAAGTTTTATCAAGAAATGAGAAAGTTACAGCCAACGTTGAAGTTTTCGTGAAGAAAAAAACGAGTATTTAACCCATATAAACACTGTCGATAAAAGTGTGATAGTTTGACACAAGTAGATAAAACTGCCGGTAAAAGTGCTTTAAGTGCTTTAAATCGATATGTGTTGACAAAACAGTTGATTCAAGTGCACCATATCAACAATTGGCCTTGAGTAAAGTTATCTACTGGAAGGCCATTCCGTTATAGGCAAACAATACTTACTGAACCAAAGTTCTAACACATGATCATTGTTGTACAACAGGGCCATCCTTAACAAAGTGTTGGTTTGCTGTGCTCCGACCCAAGATGTTTTAGGTATGTGACTTTTTTTTCTTCCAAAGACAGTAAAAAACATAAGAAATTAAAGTAAAATTATTCTTAAACTAGCATAAAAAAAAAAAGTTAAAAGAATTGCAATAAAAAGTTTTTAGTGAGTAGGTCGAGCACAGCAAACCAACAATTTTTTTATGGATGGCCCAGGCTTCAAATGTAACACTTATTTACTTGCTAAATGCAAGTAGATTTTTGCAGAATCTTTCAAGTAATAAAAGAAACCTACTAGGTCTCAGTCTTGTATTCAATGCACATATTTATCTTAATATTATTAAGTATAATTATATATTATCACATTCCCGCATCTAGCCGAGTGTGAAAATGTCATTATTTACACGTATAACAATCCTTCTAAAATGAATCGAGGTTTTAAATTATTAATGCAAGTACCTTGATTAAAATAGCAAGTAGAAAACCTGCGCACTTGCTTTATTAAATTTGATCTCTGATACAACTTATTTGATGGACACTTATTTCAAAATGATGTGAAAACAAATACAGTTGCTTAGTGAGTTGTAGGCTGAGGATATTCTTCAATTTGTGCTTGAATTAACTGTAATCTTTCTGACTCGTATCTGATCAATATTTCTGCTCAATTTCATGTTAAAGTTTAAATCACACTTAATTTTCAATTTTTTATTTGTTTTTATTCGCCCCTCCCCTAATAATCCCCCAAGCATTTTTTCAGTTTTTTTTTTTTTAAAACTGACGCAAGGATGCAAGTTAATCTGTTTCATTTCACAATGAATCACACAAAATCACCTGAAAACTTCAAATCCGATGCATTAATGGATTGAAGGGGAATGGGGGAATATGATAAGGAAACTATCCATGTTGCGTTGGAACTTTGGTTCAGTATACATATATATATATATACAAATAAAGCGAAAGTGCAATAATTGATCACGGTTTTACAAAATGTGCATTTAATAGTTGACAGGTAGTATAGATGCAAGAAGGTTATATATAGCACAAGGTTAACCACGAAAGATAAGATTATAATTCATCATTAGATAACATGCTGAACAAAGGCAGATGTGGATCAAGGTTTACAAAATTTAAAAATAGTATTGTAAATTGGTTCAATGCCATCCATACTGTATATTCAACTAAAATATAATTTTAAACAAATAAATGAATTTTTACGTTTGTTTAAAAGTTGAATCTAGTAAATGAAAGACCAGCAACACTTTTGTGAAATACAACTTTACAAACAGTTTAAGTTAAAACTTTTAACATGCCACTTGATGTCAAATTAAATGCATTTTTTTTTTTTATTTAGTCCTTATCCTGCCATCAACAGGTAAATTTTAAAACAGATAAACACCGTTTCTAAACCTACTGACGAGGTATGTATGTAACTTAAATATTTTGATAATCCAAACTCTATAGACACAATATAAATGGCTTTAACCAGCCTTGCCAAACCGCAAAAATACAGCGTCAAATTCAGAGTTACCAACTCGCATATTCAATTTCTGGTATTTTAAGTACCCGTGAATAAACTTATAC